>JAVLUX010000035.1:32192500-32792500 GCA_032164185.1 Moxostoma hubbsi | reverse complement strand
CTAGCCTTCTGGCCGAAGATTCAGCAGAGGAATTCGCCGTCAGAGTGCTCAGTGTTGGGCTTGGGCTCCACAGGCATAGTTCCCTCTTCAGGCAACTCCCTGTGACATATTTTCCGCTGCCACCCGGTCGCCATGTCTGTAGCAACTCCTCCCTTGTCAGGCAGGATCTACCACCGCACCATGTCCACGGGTGGCTTGACAGCCCATGGACCCCTGTGTGTATTAACACATTTACATACATACATTTTCAACAACCTACACTGTAGAAAATGAACGGTCATTGAGATTTCTTAGATTGTGAAATTATTTTAATGACAGTGGTTCTAAATGTATGCTTAATTTTCTATATGCAAAAATATTATTTCATATTTAATATGTATTGATGGGTGATTTAATATGACCTGGGCCTCATTCCCCAAAAGCATTGTCAGCTTAAGTAGATCGTAGAATCCAACTTAAGATTCGTCTTAGTTTGGCGGCCCGTTTCCCAAAAGCATCGCAACATGAGTAGTACTTGAAAATGCTCGTACATTTATGAGTGTACTGGAGTAATCAATCAGCGCTAAGAGCATTGTAAGGACATAGACATATGCAGACACCTGCAGGACAATTGAACCAATAACACTTTATGCTGAGACTTTAATATATCAGAATATAGTACGTATTATTTATTTAAATTTTAACAGACAAGTCTAATAATAATAATGAAATGCATAAAACAGATTAATTAATAAACAAATAAAGTTATTTGTGTGGACTTGTTGGACAAGTTGGTAACAAACAAGTGGTGGCATGATTGATGCAGACAACAGTATACATTAATATTAGAGAGAGAAGAAAAAAGTATTTAACTTGCTACCGTGGATGAAAATCGTCTGTATACCGTATTTACTCATCCTACAAGTTTTGTCGCACCACACATGCTGCATTGCAGCAGACCTTTGCTTTAATAGTGAATGTCCTTAAAGCATATATGATAACAAAGTGATCCTCGTAATATTCATTGAATGCTTGTAATTAGCAGGATAATACACAGGGTCTCCACTGTCTTCGCCATTACTGGAAGCTTTTATATCGAGTGGAATTTCTGAACATTATATATTACAAATGCACCCCTTATTATGGTAGCAGATTGTGTGAAAGAAAACGATAGTTCTGCACAAAATGAATGTAAATACAATATGTAAATTTGCAATAAATTAGGTTGAATATTTAAGAAAATATTTAAAAACTAATTTTAACAAGGTAAATTACAAATGATTCTAAAGTTCTGCACAAATACAATGACGTTACAATGACGAGCAGCAGTATACGGTCACATTTCAGCATTGTCACATGGACAGCGACTCTTTAATTGCATTCTTGTTAAGTGCAGTTTTGGGGAAAGCATGTAAAAAATAGCCAACGTTCGTAAAATTGCTTGTAGAAAATGCTCTTAACCGTGTTGACTGATCGTTATTGGGACACACAGCCCAGGACATTTTCTAGAGAAGTTTTGTGAAAATCACCCAAAAGTAATATATTTCTGTCATACTTTCTTCATTGTGAGGGGCCGTTCAGAAAAAAAAATTATTTGAACAGAAGGTGCCACAACCTCATTAGTACTGTAAGTACAATGTTGCTTTTATAAACAATAAATATGCATGTACATCTGTGAATATGCTTATCCCGCCGCTAGATTCATCTGATTGGTCCATTGTCCATCAACTTTTTTTAACTTGAAATCTATCAACAAATAGGGCAGGGTAAAAATATTGATTTTCCAATGCATCTCAATCTTCATTTAAAAGATCTCTATATTGATTCTTAAATCCCCAAATCAATCTTTACTCTATGCGACAACCCTCTTCATTGAAAGTAAATCACTTGCTTGTCTGACCAAATTTCATGCTATGCAACTAAAAATGTCTGTGAATGTCCCCTGGTTGGTACATTTTCAGATTTTACTTGCCAGTGATTGAGTATTATATTGGCAAAGAAGTTCAGCAGCAAGATCCTTTAACTTGCGTGTTAAGAGTAAAAGTTTGGTTTGCTTCGTTATGTTGAAAGTCCAAAGACAAGATCCACGCAATCCATTTGACAATGAATAATTCAATTTTTTAACAAAAACAACAAAAAAGAAACATAATTCTAATTACACATTGCACAGATGTGGTAAAGAAGCTGTGTTACTCCACTCTCAATATGCACTCACACTTCTGTGAGACACTTCATGAACTGACACTTTTCTAAAACTTTAGCTCATTAATTTAGTAATAATCATGATTAATGCATTTACACATAATACAACATAAACCAGAATAAACACTAGCTGGAAGGGTGGAACCTTTGTAATGTCTCCACACGGAGTCATCAGTACACTGACGCACACACCACAACACACACACACACACACACACACACACACACACAGAAGAGCCCTTCTACCAAGTTGAGCCTAAAAGCTTATCATAAAATAGTATAACGCTGCAATCTCATAGACATTCTATGGGCGGTACTGTCATGACAGTTATGCTATCTCCTATGAGGTTGTTATCTCAGTAAATAAAATAATCTCTGCGTACACACACAACAGTGCTTCCATGGAGAACTAGTTCTTTCAATTAGTCAACCTCCCAGTTAGACTTAGGGAAATGTTTAATGTAACTTGAATTGGTGATATTTTAGTGCATTTCTATCTTTATACTGTGGAAGGCTTTGTTTGGAAAATGTTAATAAAGTATTAAATTGTTACATTTTCTTTTCTTTTCTTTCCTAAAATGGAAATAAATCAATTTTGACAGGAATATATATATATATATATATATATATATATATATATATATAGATAGATAGTGTCAAATTTCAGCACTTTCAAAATCTACGATGAATCGTGATTATCTACAAAAAAAAATTTGATTAATCGCAATTCAAATTTTTAATCGACTGACAGAACTCATTTAAATATTTGAAAATAGTACAAATAATGCATGTAAAAAATAACACGTGTTGGGAAGTTTAATTTTAAAATATATTTCAGAATACATGCTGTAAAATCTTTTTATTACCTATTTCATTAGATTACTCAAGGTTATTAATCTAAATACTTTGGACAACTACTTAAGCACTAGCAGATTTTTTCAAAGCATACTGTATATCCTGTAATTGTGTATTTATTGGATTTATGTTTCAATGGTCAAAGCACATCTAACGGTTTTCTGTTAAACTGTAGAAACATGCTGTAGATCCTCAATGATATTATGTCCACCTTTTCACTGATAACAGTGTGAAAGCACCCTCTGTCTGCTCCTATGAATGTAACACATCATATTTTTTATTATTATTATTATTTTATATTTAAATAGTAGTGGAATACAGTAACTAATATTTGGAATTTGAAATACTTAATCATTTTACATATACCATTACTAACCATACACACACACACACACACACACACACACATATATATATATATACAGTAAATACATATATCTAATTGTTAAGACAGTTTTTATGGAATACATGGATTTGTATTAAGGCTAAAATCTGCCCGAAATTATGAAAAATCATGATAAAACAAATATTTTCATAACGTACCTAGTTAGAAGTTCCCTTGTATAACTGACCGTATTAACTAATAGACGATTTATTTCATAAGTAAGCAAATAAGGACATTTTAACTGAAATATACCCATAATATTTGGAATTTAATCGAAATCGTAATTGAAATTAGAGCTTCTGAATCAGAATCGAATCTGGAAAATCTGTATCAATACACAGCCCTATGAACAAAACATGGTATAATGGCCAATGAGGTCTGGCTAACCCATGTTTACAAAAAAACAGTAAAAAATAAAGAATTATTAAACACAATAATGCATACTATGTAAACAGGATTCTTGGGTCGCCTTATGTGGTTTAAACATTGGACTAGGCCATATTGCAATTTCCATTTTATTTCGATTAATTGTGCAGCCCTACACAAAAATAAGCCCTTCTATATTTCTTAAGTCAAAAGTGCTGTGATTGTAACACAGTTTGAACCTTTGAAGACAATTTCAGGCCCCTGCTAGGCTGCTATCGGTAATGATTTTGTCCTCTATAAGACACTGTGACAGAGCAAGCAGCTATACTGCAGCCTTTCAAGCTGTATGTCTTTCTCTTTAAGGTATGAGTTCATAAGAAAGACATTGTGCATGATTTCCCCAGATAACCAATCACATACCACCATTTCAAATAATGTAAAGCTTTTCATATTCAGATGTCTTTAATAGACTCTCCACCAGTCCAAGGACTTTGACTGTCTTAAAAGCTGAAGAACCATTCAAGATTCCATTTCTCCTCAAACAAGCCTTTCATTCACTCAATGACAGACACAGTATCATACTGTATTTTTTTACCAAACCATAAGGAAACTTTCAATTGTCGGTGGGTCTGGAAAAATACAGTGTTCCTGCAGTCAATTACTTAAACTGCTGCTATGTCAGTTTGTATGATTACCGTTTGAGAGGCAAAAGAAACACTTGATTAAACTCAACATATTCACTAAATGTGGGTGGCACGACGTAGCAAAATTCTACTCATTATTCTATGATATTACTCTATATTTGGTTCCAGCTTGACCCAGCTTAAATTACCCTGAGCTAATTTTTCCAGAATATCCCCTGATGTCAACATGAAACCCTTTTGTTGATGATTTATGGCACCTGTCGATATTTTACAGCGGTGGGCATCCGTTCGCTACAGTTTCAGCACATTTCGTATTGCTCCCTAGCAACAAGCCAACGCTCTAACATTCCTACAGGGGGACCGGCTCCAAATATATCTGTCTGTATTATTGATTACCAGGCTGCCAACTCCGCATTTAATGGCTCTTGTAAAACATGACAGGGTAGAACAAATTTGGTTCTATCAAAATTTTCTACTTTCTGAAAAGACAAGAAGAGCGACATGTCTAGCCTATTATTCTAATGATGCTGCTTTATACAGAACTGAGACACAGATATGATTTCAGGGAAATCAAGATGACTGTTGTTTCAAACCTGGGAAACAAGAAATGGTCAGAATACATGTTTTATATGTACTCGCTAAGGCTGGTTGATTTTGCTGGCGATATAAAATTAAGCAACATTGTGGATATAAAAACAGCTTCTTTAGTCATTACATTTCCTAAAAACACTGTCACTAAACTAGTTTCGCAATCCTTACTTGTCTTGTGATGTGAAGGAATTGTTTTAGGTGGTAGAGTGGCTAAGCGGTCGTGGAAACTAGATTAAGGCTTCAGTCTTAATGGGGTATGGTTTTGGTTTCCATTTCTGCCAGGGGCGACTTTGTGCAATTTTCCTCATAGGATAAGTAATGTTTACTCCACTTTGTATTTTGCTTCTTGTAACAGGCAGATGTTATGTGCATTGTACATGTACTGCAGAAAAAACAGTTTACTTGATTGCAGTAATTTAGAGTTACTGAAATCTGGGACATCTATCAAACCATGATGAGTTATTAAGAGATACACTAAATAACGTGCATTTCTTTTATTTATCTGTTGACAGTTTAGGAATGATATCATGTGAATTGTTCTATACAGTAGGTATTTGCAACCTTTTTAATCACATAGTCCATTAGTGTGTGTATATGTGTGTCTGTGTGCGTTTACAACCTTATAAATCTGTCATTTTGGCTGCATTAATGTTTTGCAGATGCCTGCTGGCTTGGACTGGGTTTATAATAAAGGGTGTGTGTGTATTGTTTTTAAATGTTAAAATACCAGCAAAAAGGCCTTAGCACACAAAACGCACATTTTTGCAGCAACTAATATTTTTAATTGACACAATGGATTTCTATAAAGCCAGTTCACACTTGGAGTGAACATTCACATACCGACAAAGCAAGGTTTTTTTACGGTGTGTTGATTTATTTTTTCTTTGCCCAGTGATGAAATGCCCTGACCAATAAAATATGAGCTTTTTATGTGTCAGGAGCTGCTGCAGTTACCAGAACCAGAGCAACTGTTTGCATAAAGCACAGAAAACTGTTTCAAACACTGACATTAAATGCACAAAGTAACTCAAGGAAGAAATCCTGAACCAACAGTAGGGATGTGTTTTTCATTTGCATCAAATGTCTAAAAAAAATTCTCATATGGGTTCTCTTAACATGTAAATTATACTGCCGCAGCACAACCTTGTATCCCATTTAAAAAAAGAAAAAACCTCTGATCTTATGTGGATTGTCTTTATAATGTATTCCATATTGCTGTATTTTTTGCCTTTGCATTTAATCTTATGTAACTTCTCTTATATCTCTAATATAAAATATATTGTGGCATCTTTGCCTTTGTATCAATTTTTTAAATAAACAACTTGACAAACCTTAAGTGTTCTTCTTCACCAAATATGAATCCTGCGACATCCTGTACACTCTGTGTGCCTAAGTATACCAAAAAACATGGTGGTTTCTCCAAAAATTATGTAAAGGAAACACCAAGATGCTAACGAAATCTCCAAAAATGTGCATAAAAATGTACTTGCTTGAGGTGGATAGATCTTTTATTTGATAAGAGATGCGCATAAACTAAGATGGAAAACATTTATTAAATATATTACAATAGAGTTTGCATAGGAATATAGATGCATATCAAAAGTCATGTGGCTTTGCCTCAACAAGCCATGTGAATTAGGGATGGTAAGATTCACCGATTCACATCGGTGCATCGGCATAAAGGTTAACAATGCGATGCATCGATTTAAAAAAGTGTGCATCGGATAACATATTTGAATAGGTACAAACCAAAGTATTTATATATAATACTTAGTACATGCGCTATACTTTTATTATTTAGAATGTTTACCCAATAATTTGTGACCAATATTATATATGTAGATTGATTTCTCATCTCTAAACTGTTTCTCCAGTGTGCTCTCTCATCATCACTGCTGCTACGTGAATATGACATATCACAACAATATGAAGGCCAAAGTGTGTCCTGAGAGTCACATAGAAAAACGTTGTACCGAAAACGTTGATCGCAATCTACCAGTCGATCGCTTAGGCAATGCTGGTATATCGCACAAAATGTAAATATACTTTCATTAAATTTTAATAAAAATAAATATAGTGTCTTTCCTTCATTTAGTTTCTGTCTGACTTGCACTTGACGAGTAAATTTTGACCAGGCGAGATTTTTGTTTATTCATTTGCCATGACAACTAGGCTCACGCCTTCTAAGGGCTTCTGAGAACAGAGAGCGAAATTGCGAAGCTAGCAGTGTTTGAGAATAGCTACCAGCAGCTACTGCCCGGATTATGCCAAACTGTCTGATTCCATTCAGTGCAAGTCATCAGAATAAGGTAATGCTCCATGGCTATTTTAATCTATTGTGCTGTAGGTGTTTTGAGTTTAGTGTTACAACTGAATGATATCAACATTGAACATTATTATAATTTTTTTTAATAGAAGATGAATTCCATGTAGGGATACATGCAGTAGTCCCAGCAAGCATTTGTTTTTAAATGAAACTGTGTGTTTTTTTAGTTGGTAGATCTTATTGAGTTGGTAATTTAAAAGTAGATCACGCAAAAAAAAGTGTGGGCACCCCTGATATAGAATTAGATTAACATGGCACCAATTAATTACAAATCCAGTGAATGGAAACACTTTGGGCTTTATAAGTGAGATCGTCTAGGTTACGTAAGTAACCTCCGTTCCCTGATGGAGGGAACGAGACGTTGTGTCGAAGTAGTGACACTAGGGGTCTCTCTTGAGTGTCGAATATGCCTCTGATCTATGAAAAAAGGCCAATGAGAAGTTGGCAGACAGTATTTGCATACCCTGCCCCCGGACATACGGGTATAAAAGTGGGGAAATACGTCGAGTTCATTCAGAATTTTTCTGAGGAGCCGGAAATGGTCCGGCCACAACAGTGGCTCGGCTCAGCAACGTGGCCGGGAGGACACAACGTCTCATTCCCTCCATCAGGTAACGGAGGTTACATACGTAACCGAGACGTTCCCTACGTAACCGAGATGTTCCCTGTCTGTCGCTCACTTTAACATTGTGTCGAATAAGCGACACTAGGGGTCCAATTTAAATCACTCCATGGGCAAAGCCGTGTATGTGTACTACTGACACAGGAGCGGGCAGGTAATTTACGTGCACAAGCAACAAGCTGTGTCAGACTGCGCGTACCCTTCCCCAAAGCCCCAAAAAAAGTCAGCAGAATCTTTCTGGTTACCCTAGACAGGGGAACAAGCCGACGCTTGCCAACCTGGGAACAGGCCAAGCCTGGCTGGGCCTCTTTTCTCTCTATGTTTCTCCGCATAGAGCAAGAACGGCCGGGGCCCTTACACGCATCGAGGGAAGGGGGTCTTACACAGTTTCCTATTCTTTCAGGGGGAAAAGACCCTGCGGAGGCCACACCTGCCCGAAAGGGGGAGGTAAATGTGGCGAATACATCACATGTGTTTTTAGGCAACATAAGGGAACGTGGCGCAGTGGTAGATCCAGCCTTAAGGAGGGGGGAGTTGCAACAACATAGCGACTGGAGGGCAGCTGGGACTGCCTTAGGGAGACGCTGGTCCACTTCGTAAGGGCACCGTACCATGTAAAATACACACAGGGGGAGTCCAATTATGAGTCCTGACCTGTGGGGCACCTATTCCAGTACAGGGTACATTGAGTACCCGCAGTGGACTGGGTCAGCGAGTTCCTCCGCTGAACTGCGGACCCAAAGGGCTAGGGAGGAATCATCCAGGGACCTGGGTGGGTGGGATCTCCTGGGAGAGAAAGCACATAGTTTTACCTCGGCCTTGGGAAAGGGCGCCAGGTGCATGCAATCCACCCGGCCAATCCATCAGTGTGTTACCAAGTTATACCGGCTCGGACCTGAGAAAAAACGGGACAATACTGACTCAACCCTGAGACTGTAAAATCTCGCAAAGGTATTAGGTATTGCCCAGCCCACTGCTCTACATATCTCTGGCCAGTGCCCACTAGGATGCAATACTCCTTGTTGAGTGCACTCAAACCCGCAAGGAGGGGGGCACGGCCTGGGTGTCATAGGCCAATGAAATGGCATCCACCACCCAATGGGAGAGCCTCTGTTTGGAGACAGCGTTCCCTTTCCACTGTCCACCAAAGCAGACAAAGAGCTGCTCAGAGCATCTGAAGCTCTGTGTGCGGTCCAAGTAGGTACGCAAAGCATGATTAGGAAGGCCATCTTTAAAGAGAGAGCCCTGAGTCCAACTGATTCTAGCGGCTCGAAGGGGGGTCTCTGGAGGCTCGCGAGGACCACAGAGAGATCCCAGGAGGGGAACATGCTTGGCCGGGAGGGGTTCAACCTCAGGGCGCCTCTTAGGAAACTGATGATTAAGTTGTGCTTACCCAAAGACTTGCCGTCTACTGCTTCATGGTGGGCCATGATAGCGGCGACATACACCTTCAGGGTGGAAGGGGACAGCCTCCCCTCCAGCCTCTCTTGCAGAAATAAGAGCACTGATCTAACTGCACACCTCTGTGGGTCTTCAGCCCGGGAAGAACCCCAATTCGCAAACAAGCGCCACTTCAGGGCGTAAAGTTGTCTGGTAGAAGGGGCTCTGGCTTGGTTGATCGTGGCTACAACAGCAGGTGGTAGACCAGTTAGATCTTCTGCGACCCGTCCAGGGGCCAGACGTGGAGGTTCCAAAGGTCTGGGTGTGGATGCCAGAGCGTGCCCCATCCCTGAGAAAGAAGGTCTTTCCTCAGAGGAATTCGCCAGGGAGGGAATGTCGCGAGGGGTATGAGGTCCGAGAACCAAGCCCGGGTGGGCCAGTAGGAAGCCACTAGGGTGACTTGTTCCTCATCCTCCCTGACCTTGCACAGCACCTATGCAAGAAGGCTCACTGGGGGAAATGCGTACTTGTGCAGCCCCGCAGGCCAGCTGTGTGCCAGTGCGTCTGCCTGTCATCTTCGACACAATGTTGGAGTGAGCGACAGACGGAGAAGGAGATTTTGATAAAACCCATGCAGTTTGTAAAATATGTCATGCTGCTATAAAATATACAGGCAGTACGAAGCACCGACACGAAAGCACATTTGTCTACTGGCAAGTTACAGAACATTTCTTCATTGTTTATCCCTGAGCATCCTTAAATTGTTTCACTGTTAAATGTGTGAGCTGTTAAAAGTGTAACTGGAGACATAACAGGAAAATAACGTCTGGTTTTATGTAATCTTTTTTTTTTTTTTTTGCACAGCAAAGGCCTGTTTGTGAAAGGGCCATGCGTTAGAAGTCAGAAGGCACTTCTGGTTAAAAAGTTAATTTATGATTTGCTGTCTGTCTGAACCAAAGAAATAAAAGTGAACTATCTGTACCATGCTGAATGGCATAGTGTCATATTTTTTTTCCATTGCATCGTATTGCATTCAATCGCATTGTGTTGAATTGAATCGAAAACGGATTGCACTGCATCGTAAAAGAGATGAATCATATCGCATCGCATCGCTAGCTGCTTCATATGTATCTTAAATGTATCGTATCTTTGACTATGCATAGAGATGCGTATCGCATTGGCCTCAGTTATGGAGATGCACATCCCTAATGTGAATATATAATTCACTCAGAGTATATCATTATTATCACATGGCATCTGAAATGTTACTCTAGTTATACTGAAATTCAAGACACAAAGCCTGTCATCAAACAATATTCAGAAAATCTGAACTTTCTGACACTGTTGCTCCCAGACATAAGGCATCTGCTGCTAAACGCTAGCAAACATTAATTTTGTCAAAGTGTTTTGTGTGTGCACACTATGAACCCCAAAGTATTACATTGAATTAAAGAGCCACATTGTCTTCAACTTCCATTTTCATTTCTAATTTGAGCAAATTCCACCAGAAGGGACGATTTAGTTCTCTTGCCCCTTGACGATGTATATCGGTGCATATGTTAGCAATAATGTAATCAGCCAGTTGTTACCACAAAATAAACCCCGACCGGGAAATCAGGACCCTGACACATATTCTCCTGCTTATTACAAGGCTACTAATTATGTGAAAAAAAGCAAACGCTGAGCAGCTGTATTTGACCTCTGGTTTGCATCGGAGTTCTGTTGGTGTTTATTTGGTAAATAACGACAGTCTGATTGCTCATTATCCAGCTTATTGCAAGACTATTTGCAAAATAAATAAATAAATGGACATGAAACATTGATTTGAGTTTAAATTATTTTACTAGCTTACTTGTAGAGATCCCACAGTTATCCGAGAGACCCGTGTAATAAAAATAGTTAAATATATGTTATTTATTTTTAATATTTATTAATTTAGAGAAAAACAAGATATGTACTATATTTCACATCATCATGGTTCCTCTAACTGAAAAAATAAGCCTTTTTTCAGAGCAAATGCACACATATTGTGATATATATTGAATATCTTCAAAAGGATATATATATATATATATATATATATATATATATATATATATCACCCAATCTATAACACCCAGCCCTAATGTTTGCATATTTATACATCTAAAACAGTCAAGAATTCTGCCAACTAAAATGTGATCATAATTATTCATTGCAAGAAAAGTTTAAGTGTTTTAATTGCAAGATCAAAACCAATTTGGAAACAGCTTTAAATATAGCACCATTTCCATAATGTTGCTCAAAATAAATGGCTTCCTTCATAACTGCAAATACACAGGCTGAGTCACAGTGCAGAAATTCAGAAGTGCACATCCGTGTTCTACAGTCATAGATTAAACAGATATGATATTCATTTATAAACCACAATTCAAAGCTAAACCTCATTAGTGTGCATTGAAGGTCTTTAGTTTTCACTGCCTCCCTAACTAGTGGATGAAACAGATGAGTTGTGTTCTAAAGATGCATCTTTCATGCAGCAGAACGAGCATTTAAGTGCAACATACAGCAGAATGACAGTGTGAGCAGTTCACAGAATTTTGAACGCGAGTCGTGGGAATTGTATGCATTTTTGCTTATGTCTGAACAGAAGTGCACAGCAAAATTCTCATTAATTGTTCAAGACAGATATCATGGAACATCACTCAAACATACAATAAAGGATCCCAGACGCCCCTTTGAGCAGCACTCTGGAATTTATATACAGTTGAGTCCAACTCAGAGCCCTAATACAATGGAAATAAAGGAGCTTTCATCTCTGAAATTCATAGCCACGACAGCAACGGATTAACACATTGCCTGTCTTTGATGCAACAAGGAAAACAGCCAAGCATAGCTAATTTTTTATGAGATCCTAAATGCAAAGACAGAACATTCAAAAAACAAAATAAAAAAAACGCAATACTTTCCATCCTTCATTTTCATTTATCTGCACCACTACACCAATATACATTAAAAAAAAATTATATTATCCTACATATATTTGAATACATGAAACACCAATTTTTGCTATTAAACTTTAAATCAGAGACCCTAATAAAACATCTCTTTCTTAATGCTTTCATACTCACACGTCAACAATCAACTAAAGCATCTATTTTATCACATTTTTAACGCTGAAAAAAACCCTGCAACATCCCAATGCAGCTAAAGACAACATCTAGTCTGTAACACAAGCCAAATGTATTTATTTTAATAATACATTTCAGGATGCATTAATTCACGATGCAGCATTCAAACTCTGGAGACGAGTGATATGTATGTCAAAGCTATTAACTAACGCTTGTTCATGGGAAATGGCAAGTGTATTCTGGGGAGCCCCGCTGGAAACAATGGCACCGCTCATGTGATTCAACATGATGACAATAGCCACAGACAGGAAAAGAAGCGCATTACTCAATGAAACTAATTAAAATGCATTTTGAGTGTGACACAAAGGAGGGATTAGATGACAGAGAGGATAAGAAGATAGTATGCTATCAATGCACTATTGTGCTGATTATTGCAGTTAGTGGTAGACAAGGCCTATGCAATAATTGTCTGAAGAATTAATCATTCATAATTCTTGGAACTGTCACAAAGAACGCATATGTTAAGGAATTTCAATCCATCATGAACTGTGGGTTTATTCCTATGGAGGAGACACAACAGAATGCTTTCATTAATAAAAACAATCTCATAGTTAAATGATCAAGTAATGATATATATTATATTTCCTGGAAATTCAACACATTAATAGTATATTAAAGGTGTCATTTCTGCACTACTAGCATCACCATATGGAATAGCTAAACTAATGACTGTTTTCAAACATTCCTTAACACTTTCCGGAATATTCCCCAGTCTTCTATTGGTCACCAAACAGAAACAGCTGTATCCCATTTTGCAACACTAAGTACAAAATCAAAGTATTCACAGTGAAAATAATTGGGCTAGATTGTATACAGATTTCCTGATTTGATTCGTATTCACAAGCTCTTAACCTAAAATGAAACAGTACTGTATATATTTCTACATCTTTATTGTTTACATGCATAATTTGTTCTATTTACAAGTATTTACATTGATATGTAGGACAAGTGCTTAAACGGTACTGTCTCTTTAAGAAATGCTGCAGTTCAGTGAGCGTCTCACAGAAGTGTTTTGATTGAGCGCATATTAATGAGAGTGAAGTCGTATGGATTCATTGCCACATCAGTGCTTTGTGTGACTAGAACGAAATGTTTCTTTTTATTATTATTATTATTATTATTATTATTATTATTTTTCAATAACTGACTGCAAGGAAATCAGAAATGGTATAAATTATATATTACACCCTTTCTGTTTTCCATGCACATTATATATATATATATATATATATATATATATATATATATATATATATATATATATATATATATATATATATATATACTACTATATACAGTACATTCAGAAGTATTAAGACCACTTCATTCTTTTCACATTTTGTAATATTGTAGCCTTGTGCAAAAATCCTTTAAATGATTGTTTTTCACATCAATCTACACTCCATATCCCATATTGACAAAGCAAAAAACAGATTTGTGATAACTTTGAACGTTTTCCCATCTCCAAGATCTCTGAGTGACCATCGGTCTTGGTCACCTCTCTTACCAAGGCCCATCTCATCCCGATTGCTCAGTTTTGCATGCGGCCAGCTCTAGGAAGAGCTCCCGGTTCTTCCAAACTTCTTCCATTTAAAAATTATGGAGGCCACTGTGCTCTTGGGAACCTTCAATGAAGACAAAATTTTGTGTAGCCTTCCCTAGATCTGTGCCACGACACAATCCTGTCTCTGAGCTCTGCAGGCAATTCCTTTGACCTCATGGTTTGGTTTTGCTCTGATATTCATTTTCAGCTGTCAGACCTTATATAGACAGGTGTGTGCCTTTCCAAATCATGTCCAATCAATTGAATTTGCCACATGTGGTCTCCAATCAAAATGTAGAAACATCTCAAAGATGATCCAGAGAAATCGGATGCATCTGAATACTTCTGTCAATGTCTGGTTGGACCTTCACTGTTATAATCACAACAGTGCTTAGTTTTACATTGCAAGTCAAATCACTGCAAAAATATGATGAATATTGAATATATATTGCCCAGCCCTACAAGAACAATGCAATACCTCAAGCAAGATAAATGAGCATTATTATTCTTTCATTTATTATTTTTGGTGCTAAATCTCTACCGGTTGGAACATTTTTTACCAATGCACATTATACACCCTCATTCTCCCCAGCCCCAGTTAAGAAGAAGTAGAAGCTGGAATTTGGACGACTCAGGAGGGTTTATTTTGGATATTAGACGCCACAATTCAAAGAGGTGCCATGTTGAGATGTGTTCAAACTTAAAGAGCCACATTGCATGCATGGAAGAAAGGAAACACTAGTGTTCGCTAATGGCTGTTATTAAGCAGCACCAACACTCATTGGGGTTAAAGGTCAAACTGACAACTGCCCTGGGGCAGAGGGAGTGAGAGGTGGTTGCTGATTGGCTACAGAGCACAAGACTACCACTCCACTATATTGTTAGTGTGAAAAAAAGCAATATAAATGACAAAACACTCTGATAGACATATTTTCCAACACCATTTTAACAAGCGGTCTTGACAAAAGTAGGGGTCCGGGAGTAAATCTCTCTTTCATTTTCTCCAAAGAAAACTTGATTTTCAATTATAAACTTTTTATAATGTATAAAACCTCCAAGATAGGTATGCTTCTGTACTTCATTTAAACATTATAATAATAATTTAGTTTAATTGCTAAATTCCCATTAAAGAGGTACCTATAATCCTGAAGACAAATCCACCAATCAGAGAAGCAAACGGAAGCTACGGAAGTAAAAAGTGCATCAAAATCCCATGAATCATAGCAAATACATAATCTAGACTTCTTACTACACTCTGAATCATATTTTTTATTCATATTTCTAAATACTTTGCAATTACCTTAAAATATAATGCTTTTACTTTAATAAACAATGGCTAAGTCAGTATTTTTTATTCAATTACGTTATTCACAATGCTTATAAGAAGCAGAAAATAATTGCATCATAAAATATTTATTATTTTCCGGTTTTCATATACTTTTCAATGCTTCAAAGTTCAAATTAAAAAAAATTATGTTGTGAAGCATCCTGGAGCAGGTTGGTTTGGTTCAAGGCTTAGATCTTTTAATCGAAGAAGTTTTAGGAATCTTTATGGGGAAAATTAATGGAAACAAATGGAAAAAGGGCCATTACTAAAAATAGCCTCTAAGGGCTGACTTGATAAAATCAAGTGTTTGTCAGTGTGATATTAGTTTACAAGAACATGCCTTTCTCTGTTCTCCATTTTATGCTCTGATCTTCCTTTTCTAGTGCAAGCTTGTGCAAATCGTTTAGGGTTTTAAGAGCAGCCCCCTAAGAGCAATACCACATCCTCTACAAAACCAAAACATCAATGAGGTCAAAATGTGTGTATATATATATATATATATGTGTGTGTGTGTGTGTGTGTGTGTAAACACTTAAAGAGAGAATTTTAATTTTTGGGTAAAATATCTCTTAAAATGCAGTCATATAAATAATGCAGCCCATCTAATTTTCGAGATATTAAGATAAAACTGTGTCCAAGATCAATTTAATTAGCAAATAATCAAATCCCTCATGCACACAATATTCAGAGCATATGACTAAGCAAAATGAATTACCACTCTTAAAAGGCATTAGGACACTGCAGTCAAATAGGGCATTAATTAGTCTGAGAGCGCACAAAGACCGAGACGTTAAATATTATAGGAAGGCCTTCTCGAATTTCGCAACCAACCCCCCCCCCAACCACCCCCCACCCCCCGCCCCCGCCACCACCCCAACTTACTCAACATGAAATGATTGCCTGATGATAATAAAAGATTAGTCATCATGAGTGACTGGGGCTTGGCACCAGACACCACAATAAGTCACATTGTGTTTCAAGACAAACGCAGCCAGCCCCTTCACTTTAAAATATAACAGTCCACAATAGCTGCCCAGAGGGGGTGACGAACTTCATAAAAGATCACCACACTGCATTAACATTTATTTGAATTTCCTTTTTCTGAAACAAATGCAGATGTTTTAGAACATACTCGCACTACAAGCTGTACGATAGAGCTAAAACACTTATGTCTAGATATTATTCCTCCTTTTGGTGATATTCATTAAATACAGCATGTTGATATTTATGTATTTGCTCTTACAAATCGTTTATAAAAATTAATAAATAGGAACCATAATTTCAACCAATGTTTAATGTAATAAGTAAAATATAGTAAAATGCATGAAGTGTTGCAATAGTATTATTTTGTAAACTCAATGTTATAATCACAACAGTGCTTAGTTTTGCCAGTCAAATCACTGCACAAATATTGTAAATATTCAATATATATATTGCCCAGCCCTACAAGAACAATGCAATACTTCAAGCAAGATAAATGAGCATTATTTTCCATCTGGCATTGGTAACTTTTGTTATGTTTTTCCTCTTCCCACTAAACCTCAGGTTGTTGGGGGTGGTTATAGGAGAAGTCACATTAATAACATGACTGTTGTTTCAGGCTCTGTAATGGGCAGACAATAAAACTATTCATTTCCTCAAAGGTCAAGCCTGGGAGACGTGCACATTGTCGGAGTGTCTGCTGGCACGGACGCTATCTCACCTCGCATACTTCAGCTTAAGGAGTCCTGCCTTCTTGAAATTATGGAAATAGGGCAAAGTAACAAAAACAAATAGGTTTGGACTTGAAACCGAGCAATGATTACAGCCCAAGCGATCACTCCCTACAAGACTCTTTCCCTGTTTTGTGTTTAAAAAAATGACTCGGCCATTATTGGTGAACCAACAGATTTTTTCCATTTCAATTCCCGTTTAACAGATTTGGAAACACTGGCTCCAGTGCCTGGCTTCAGTCAATGAATAACGTTATAAGAAGATCAGTGTGTTCTAATGGACAATAAGCCCTGTAAACTTCCAGCAGGCCTGTTCATTTAAAAAACAAGATGATGAAAAATATTGATGTCTCATCTTGCACTTACAGGTGTTTCTAAAGGTGTCAGGTGTCCATTGAAACACTAACTAGAATGAGAATATCCCTCCCAGTAACCCAGTAGCCAATGACCCAGTAGCAAATCAAAGTTATTGGATATTTATACAAAAGTACTGAGCCTGTTAATATGCCACATCCTAACTTACTGTTTTGATAGGAAATACGTCAACACCATTAAGCCATTTCATCTTAAAGAAGTTAATGTTTTTGCTCAACTTTCTTTAAGGACTATTAAAATGTCAAAAGTCTTTTTCATTTAGTTTGGCTGAATGTGGGTTACTGTTTTTTTTATAAATACTGTCTAAATTCTTAAGCAAAATTGTATAACAAATTCTGAAGTAAGCTTCACTGTGGCTAAAATATTACAATAATGTACAAAGAAATATGGTCTATCTACATTATAATAAGTTTTGCTATATGCCCCTCAAATACAGAACACAATTTCCTGCCTACAATCCCCATGTAGCGACATCATTTGTATTTAGTCCAGAATATATTACCCTGGCTGTGAAAGCTAACATATCATGTTTTTCTGTGTTTCACTCTCTTTTGCATTAGTTGTGCTTTCTCTCTCTGTGTCAGCACAAAAGTCTGTGTGCATTGCCATTTTCAGGACATAAAAATGAAAATCACTTTGATTTTGGTCACAAATCAACTGTAGCATTAATGTTTTTAAAATGGATAACATTCAGCAGACAAAGTCTGTCAATATCCCCAGCATGCATAGAGCCAAAAGTGGTCTTTATCAGAGACTATTTTGAAAAGACCAGATACAGATGAATAAATGTGCTGCTTTTCATTTTGTTTTCACAACTGTTCATGCCGTAGGGTCTTTCTAGAGATAGATAGATAGATAGATAGATAGATAGATAGATAGATAGATAGATAGATAGATAGATAGATAGATTGTTATTGTGGATACATTCTGTTCAGATAAACTGGCAGCCAAATAATGGGAATAATGTACAGATTTTCAGTTTCAGTAGGAAATTGATACTTTAATTCACCAAAGTGGCATTCATCTGATCACAAAGTATAGACAGGACATTACTGATGTAAAAAACATTACTATTTGGAAAAAGTCATTTTTGATAAAATCTAGTCAGACCCCATTTCCAGCAGCCATCACTCCAACACCTTATCTTTGAGTAATCATGATAAATTGCTAATTTGGTACTAGAAAATCACTTGCCATTATATCAAACACTGCTGAAGGCTATTTGTTTTTTTAAATGAAGCTTAACATTGACTTTGTGTTTGTTTTTGAGTTGCCACAGTATGCAATAGACTGCAAAAATGGCAAAAAAAGAAACAGCTTTCTCTGGAAACTCTCCAGTCAATCATTGTTTTGAGGAATGAAAGCTATACAATGCTTGAAATTGCCAAAACTGAAGATTTCATACAAAGGTGTAACTACAGTCTTCAAAGATAAAGGACAACTGCTTTAACAAGGACAGGAAGAGATGTGGAAGGCCAGAAGTACAACTAAACAAGAGGATAAGTACATCAGAGTCTCTAATAGACTCCTCACATGTTCTCAGCTGACAGCTTCATTGAATTCTACCCGCTCAACACCAGTTTCATGTACATCAGTAAAGAGAAGACTCAGGGGTGCAGGCCTTATAGGAAGAATTGCAAAGAAAAAGCCACTTTTGAAACAGAAAAACAAAAAGAAAATGTTATAGTGGGCAAAGAAACAGACATTGGACAACAGATAATTGGAAAAGAGTGTTATGGATTTTAACCCATTGAGCTTCTGTGGGATCAGCTAGACTGTAAGGTGTGTGAGAAGTGCCCGACAAGACAGCCACATCTATGGCAAGTGCTACAGGAAATGTGGGGTGAAATGTCATCAGAGTATTTGGACAAACTTACAGCTAGAACACCAAGGATCTGCAAAGCTGTCATCTATGCACGTGGTGGATTTTTTGATGACAACACTTTGAAGTAGTTTAGTTTTTTTTTTTTTTCAAATTGTAATAGTAATTTTTCACATAATAATGTCTTGACTATACATTGTGATCAGCTGAATGCCACTTTGTTGAATAAAAGTAAAAATGTCTTTCCATATGAGCAAAATATGTACATTATTCAAAACTTTTGGCCACCAGTGTATGTTCTTAGGCTCTATTGTTTACTTGCTGGCACTGTAATTGTGCGGATACATCACATCCGCTGTGAAAAAGAAGGCATTTGTGATTATATCAAAACCCTCCAGGTGCTGCTCAAATGAGCTCTCAAAACACAACTGAAAATACTGACATTTTCCCTTCTCATGATCCATGCATTCAACACCTGATCTCCTTAAAGATTCCCTATCTGGCGTTTAGTTACCATATACTTATTATGTTCCATTTCATTTACAGAGAGCAGAGCAGGGTGGAGTCTAAACACACAGTGCATCTGATAAGAACCAGCCATTGTTCAATCACAACAACTCATGCTTCTGCAGTCTTATATATCATATATCATATATAGAACATACTAGTGTTAGCTAGAGAGAGCCTCTACTGAACCCAGTGACACAGGATTATATAATGATGGCAGACAAGTAAACAGATTTAGTTTACTTATATATTTATTAATATTATTAATGTTTTTTAAGTAATTATCAATTATTTATGCCATTATATGTATGCAAAGTTGTAATCTTAATGGTCGCAAACTTATTTTCTTCTTCATTTTGGCCTTAAAATGTCTTATATTGCTACACACTTCTCACCTGAGTAAAACAGCACTTATCATTAGCCTAGCCTAGAACTGAAAATGGATACTGCTATTTTTATATGTTTAAGTGTCCGATAACTGATATGTAGAAACCAATTTTTAATTACTGATTATTTCTGTTTTTTGATGAAATATAAATACAGTTTTTAGGAACAATTCTTTTAAGGGCCCACAATTATACACTAGTAAGCATGATTAAGACATTAATTAATAATTAACTGAAAGTAGAGTAAGGCTATTTTAGCCATAGTTTACATCATTTCTCATTTTTTGTGTTGAAAGTAATGCAATTAATGCTCATTTTCAGAGATCCATCATAATCAAGCTTACAAAAAAAAATGCCAGTAAATGTGGCTAATAAGTATTGGTTTTCTAAAAAGTGAAAATTGTACCTATTAGACATATTGGTTTGTATTGCATTTATTAGCTGGTATTTGTGTTTATTGAAGTATATTAAGACAGTACTTGTGTATAATTTGTATTGATTTAACCAATTAAATGCTATCATTTTAAAGACAATCACCTGTTCTAAAGTTAAATTATACCTACTCTAGTTATTGAATTGTTTTGCACATATTAGTTGGTATTTAATGTTTATTGAACTATATTAAGGTAGTAATTATTAGTACTGGTTTTACTAATTTTGACTAATGAGCTGCATTAAAGAACTACTACTTATGAACTAATTTCATTCAATGAAATTAAACTTAAAATAAAGGCAAATAGATTTATTTGTTAATATATTTTTACATTTATAAAGCATTTATATTTTAGTAATTTATTAGTAACCGAATTGAAAGGCCAGTACTAATTAGCCTTAATTACTGGTTTAATATGGTTTAGTAAACTTGAATTTTGATAACTGAAACAGAGCATTAATTACATTACTTTCAACACAAAAATAAGACATTTTTATAAGACAAATTGTATGCCTTATTATGGATAAGACAGCCTTATACAAAATTCTGTTAATTATTAATTAATGTCTTATTCATGCTTAACTAATGCATTAATGTGGTCCCTTAAAATACATTTTTACAAATATTTATTATAAATGTATAATTTTTTTATTAAATAATAATTATTTATGCTTAAATGTCCTTAAATGCTTAAATTGCAATTCGCTTCTCAACTGAGAGAAAACGGCAATCTTAGACTAGAAGATTGTTACTGAAGAACTGATACACGATTAAGTAAAAAAGTGTATCAGTCAAAACCATTATTTGTTATTATAAAATCCACACAGCTTCATCACACTATAACAAGGCTGTGGGTGGAATGTTAATTACAATATTAAAAATATATTAAGCCAATTTCAAGTTATTATTTTTTTTTTTTTTTTTTTAAGTTCAGCATCTTTTTCCCTTATCTAAGAAAACTACTTGGCAGCTGACACAGAATACGAGCATGTATTAGCAAAACTGGTTGAGTTTGTTACTGCTAAAATTAAATGTGAATAAAAACTTACTGCTGCCACTTGCAACTTATTTTGCAACCTAAATATGCACTTTTATATTACAAAAGGTTACTCACACTTAGTAAGTATATCTGGAAACTTTTGCCAATTAACTGAGAATATTTTTGTTTTGCTGCAGAGTAACATCAAAGATGTCTAGCTGCAGTGAAAATGATATTTCTGAGAGGCACAATAAAGCATTTAGTTGGAGAGGGCAGAACCAAACTTGAACATCATTAAATCTACAGCACTTTCAAGGGCAGTCCAAAGATCTGCATTATTATTATACAGCATCCCAGAGCACTCTGACACGAGCCTAATATGGCAGAATCCTTATAGCTATCCTCTCGTTTCCCTTGAGACAGGGCTAAAATTATTGCAGTCCCTCTGTCAAAAGCACACAGCAAAGCAAGACCTATAAAAATCTAATTATTGCAGATTGTGTGAATCAGAACACAAGGTTCTCAATAGACAGACAGACAGACTAATGCTGCAGATAGATAGATGCATAGACAGACAGACAGACTAATGCTGCAGATAGATAGATAGATAGATAGATAGATAGATAGATAGATAGATAGATAGATAGATAGATAGATAGATAGATAGATAGATAGATAGACAGACAGACATACTAATGCTGCAGATAGATAGATGCATAGACAGACTGACAGACTAATGCTGCAGATAGATAGATGCATAGACAGACTGACAGACTAATGCTGCAGATAGATAGATAGATAGATAGATAGATAGATAGATAGATAGATAGATAGATAGATAGATAGATAGATAGATAGATAGATAGATAGATACACAGAAAGACAGACAGACAGACTAATGCTGCAGATAGATAGATGCATAGACAGACAGACAGATAGACTAATGCTGCAGATAGATAGATAGATAGATAGATAGATAGATAGATAGATAGATAGATAGATAGATAGATAGATAGATAGATAGATAGATAGATAGATAGATAGATAGATAGAGAGAAAGACAGACTAATGCTGCAGATAGATAGATGCACAGGCAGACTTATGCTGCAGATAGATAGATAGACAGACAGACAGACAGACAGACAGACAGACAGACAGACGGACTGACAGACAGACAGACAGACAGACACACTAATGCTGCAGATAGATAGATAGATAGATAGATAGATAGATAGATAGATATAGATAGATAGATAGATAGATAGATAGATAGATAGATAGATAGATAGATAGATAGATAGATAGATACACAGACAGAAAGACAGACATACAGACTAATGCTATAGATAGATAGATAGATAGATAGATAGATAGATAGATAGACAGACAGACAGACAGACAGACAGACAGACAGACGGACAGACGGACAGACAGACAGACAGACTAATGCTGCAGATAGATAGATAGATAGATAGATAGATAGATAGATAGATAGATAGATAGATAGATAGATAGATAGATACACAGACAGAAAGACAGACATACAGACTAATGCTGCAGATAGATAGATAGATGCACAGACAGACTTATGCTGCAGATAGATAGATACACAGACAGACAGACAGACAGACAGACTAATGCTGCAGATTGTCTGTAGACAGACAGACAGACTAATGCTGCAGATAGACAAATACGCAGACAGACAGACAGACTAATGCTGCAGATAGATAGATGCACAGACAGACAGACAGGCTAATGCTGCAGATAGATATATGCACAGACAGACAGACTAATGCTGCAGATAGATAGATACACAGACAGACAGACTAATGTTGCAGATAGATATATGCACAGACAGACAGACAGACAGACAGACAGACTAATGCTGCAGATAGATATATGCACAGACAGACAGACAGACTAATGCTGCAGATAGATACACAGACAGACAGACAGACTAATGCTGCAGATAGATATATGCACAGAGAGACAGACTAATGCTGCAGATAGATACACAGACAGACAGACAGACTAATGTTGCAGATAGATATATGCACAGACAGACAGACAGACTAATGCTGCAGATAGATATATGCACAGACAGACAGACAGACAGACAGACTAATGCTGCAGATAGATAGATACACAGACAGACAGACAGACAGACTAATGCTGCAGACAGATAGATGCACAGACAGACAGACTAATGCTGCAGATAGATATATGCACAGACAGACAGACAGACTAATGCTGCAGATAGATATATGCACAGACAGACAGACAGACAAACAGACTAATGCTGCAGATAGATAGATACACAGACAGACAGACAGACAGATAGACTAATGCTGCAGATAGATATATGCACAGACAGACAGACAGCCAGACTAATGCTGCAGATAGATATATGCACAGACAGACAGACTAATGCTGCCAATAGATATATGCACAGACAGACAGACTAATGCTGCAGATAGATATATGCACAGACAGATAGACTAATGCTGCAGATAAATATATGCACAGACAGACAGACTAATGCTGCAGATAGATAGATACACAGACAGACAGACTAATGCTGCAGATAGATAGATACACAGACAGACAGACTAATGCTGCCAATAGATATATGCACAGACAGACAGACTAATGCTGCAGATAGATATATGCACAGACAGACAGACTAATGCTGCAGATAAATATATGCACAGACAGACAGACTAATGCTGCAGATAGATAGATACACAGACAGACAGACTAATGCTGCAGATAGATAGATACACAGACAGACAGACTAATGCTGCAGATAGATATATGCACAGACAGACAGACTAATGCTGCAGATAGATATATGCACAGACAGACAGACTAATGCTGCAGATAGATATATGCACAGACAGACAGACAGCCAGACTAATGCTGCAGATAGACACTCAGACAGACAGACAGACAGACAGACAGACTAATGCTGCAGATAGATATATGCACAGACAGACAGACTAATGCTGCAGATAGATAGATACACAGACAGACAGACTAATGCTGCAGATAGATAGATACACAGACAGACAGACTAATGCTGCAGATAGATATATGCACAGACAGACAGACTAATGCTGCAGATAGATAGATACACAGACAGACAGACTAATGCTGCAGATAGATATATGCACAGACAGACAGACTAATGCTGCAGATAAATATATGCACAGACAGACAGACTAATGCTGCAGATAGATAGATACACAGACAGACAGACTAATGCTGCAGATAGATAGATACACAGACAGACAGACTAATGCTGCAGATAGATAGATACACAGACAGACAGACTAATGCTGCAGATAGATATATGCACAGACAGACAGACTAATGCTGCAGATAGATATATGCACAGACAGACAGACTAATGCTGCAGATAGATATATGCACAGACAGACAGACTAATGCTGCAGATAGATAGATACACAGACAGACAGACTAATGCTGCAGATAAATATATGCACAGACAGCCAGACTAATGCTGCAGATAGACACTCAGACAGACAGACAGACAGACAGACAGACAGACAGACAGACAGACAGACTAATGCTGCAGATAGATATATGCACAGACAGACAGACTAATGCTGCCGATAGATATATGCACAAACAGACAGACTAATGCTGCAGATAGATAGATACACAGACAGACAGACTAATGCTGCAGATAGATAGATACACAGACAGACAGACTAATGCTGCAGATAGATATATGCACAGACAGACAGACTAATGCTGCAGATAGATATATGCACAGACAGACAGACTAATGCTGCAGATAGATAGATACACAGACAGACAGACTAATGCTGCAGATAGATATATGCACAGACAGACAGACTAATGCTGCAGATAGATATATGCACAGACAGACAGACTAATGCTGCAGATAGATAGATACACAGACAGACAGACTAATGCTGCAGATAGATATATGCACAGACAGACAGACTAATGCTGCAGATAGATAGATACACAGACAGACAGACTAATGCTGCAGATAGATATATGCACAGACAGACAGACTAATGCTGCAGATAGATAGATACACAGACAGACAGACTAATGCTGCAGATAGATAGATACACAGACAGACAGACTAATGCTGCAGATAGATATATGCACAGACAGACAGACTAATGCTGCAGATAGATAGATACACAGACAGACAGACTAATGCTGCAGATAGATATATGCACAGACAGACAGACTAATGCTGCAGATAAATATATGCACAGACAGACAGACTAATGCTGCAGATAGATAGATACACAGACAGACAGACTAATGCTGCAGATAGATAGATACACAGACAGACAGACTAATGCTGCAGATAGATAGATACACAGACAGACAGACTAATGCTGCAGATAGATATATGCACAGACAGACAGACTAATGCTGCAGATAGATATATGCACAGACAGACAGACTAATGCTGCAGATAGATATATGCACAGACAGACAGACTAATGCTGCAGATAGATAGATACACAGACAGACAGACTAATGCTGCAGATAGATATATGCACAGACAGACAGACTAATGCTGCAGATAGATATATGCACAGACAGACAGACAAATGCTGCAGATAGATAGATGCACAGATAGACAGATAGATGGTAAAATATACTGCAATACTGCATTTAAGATGATAAACAATGTGTATATTTATTATAAATGCTATTTCTTTATGGCTTCCTCATAATTGCCTTGGCTGTCTATTGCTGGCTGATGTCCACATACCAGAGAGGGAAAAAAATCCCTGCTTTAATTATTAAAACACCCCCTATTTGTGCAGGTGAACAACTGCATTTTTATTTGTTGTCAATTATATCCAATGCCTTATTTTAACAACAACATGAGCAGAATGTTGTTTTATAAGTGTCTGACTCAACTGTCATAACACTTGTAGACAGCTTTCCAACTTAACCTGGGAAAAGGTGCGTCAAAACTCCCCAGGTGAAAAAATAAAAGCACAACATGTCGGGAAACCATTCTACTCAATCCAAATCCATTTCATAACCGCCTCTGGCATGTGAGTGTGACCCTGTAATTTATGATAATTTGTGTGTGGTTGATTCAAATGAGTGTTTTAATGAACGGCTTATTTCTATAAGCAAAGTTGCTTTAGAAGTCTTTCACTGAAAGAGTTGCCCTGCTGAATATTCCTAACAAAGAGAGAGAGAGCGAGAGAGAGAGAGAGAGAGAGAGAGAGAGAGAGAGATGGCCCCTGGTCCTCTCTCATATTTACACTGTAAACAATGTCTGTAATTTTAACAGTAAAAGACTGTAAAAATGCTACAGAATTAAAACCTTAATTGATTAACGAATATTAACAGTAAAATATACAGAATTTTTTTTAAATATATTTTAAAAGACAATACAATAGTTTTTACTAAATTTTTTTAGTAGAAAGTATGATTTTCCTGTATAATTAATGGAAAAATTTACATTATGTTTAACAAGAGAGTACATGTACTTTTTACAGTAAATTATTATTAAAATTACAGCACAAAACAATAATTCCCTGCATATTTCATTATATTTTATGGGAACAGTTATGTTTTGTCTTATTTTTAATATCAGTAATGTACATTGGGGTGTTGTGTTTTATATTTAATGTAGTTTAGTTCATGTTTACCGCATTATTTAAATTTCGTTGTTTACTGTTTGTGTGAGTGACACTGAGCGGTCTCTACATGTTTATTGGTCATTGCTCCTGGAAGAGCCACTATTGGTGAACTTCATGTCATCATGTGCTCTTCTGTCATTTTTAGGGTGATTAAAAATACCTTATAAAGTAAAAAAAACTGATTTTTACAGTTTCAGAAGGTTAATATCAAGTTTAAGATGTTTTTTTACTGTAAATTTAACAGAATGTTTTTTACAGTGCCAGCGTGGTCATGTAAATTATTTTTCATGTGTATGTAAGTAATATATTTTATACAGAATTATTTTGGCAACCACAGCTGCCAGTTTTTTTTTTTTTGTTGTTGTTGTTTTTTGTTTTCTGTAAAAACAACAGGATTATTTACAGTGTAGTTTACCAAGTTGATCTCGAGGCAGTCTGAGCAAATTCATTTAGCCTCCTGACAATGCAAACCCTCTCCTATAGTCATTAAAAAAGTGACTTATTAAAATGACAAAAATGTGCTCTAACAACAGGCACAAAAATAATAAGGTTACAGGATCGACAGCAAATACATCACAAACCTTTTTTTGTCCAGCTATTGTTTGTCATTTGCAGCTGTAGCATGCAAGTAAGCTACAGTGACAAAGCATCCGTTATCTCATAGGAAGCTCATACATCAGCACACTCAAAAGCATTTTTATTTTCACACTCGGAGACAAAGTCATATGCAAATTCTAGTAACTGTCAAAGTAAAAATCCCTCCACTACCACATAAGTATTATATTGACCAAAATGAATGGGGCAATATGTATGCTTAGTCCTTCAATGGCTTTTTAACCTGCTTTAAAACTCATTCAAATGCGATGAATTAAAAATGTATTCTTTTGTATTCTACAGCATTCTCTCTGTTCCAGAGAAGCCAGTTTGAAGAATCAGTGATATTTCGGTTTGGCCTTTTATTTGCCAGCATCAGGCAGATTAAGCAGATATATTTCTTGCAACTTATGTGTTTGCTCTGAAATGGCAATTAGAGGAACCAAGATTTTCATCATTGTAAAGTAAACTAAATAAATTCAAAATGTATAATGGAAGAAAAAAAAAGTCAGTCCACTTTGGAATGCTCCCAGGCAGCTTTTTCCTATAGATACAAGTGGCATAAAGGTACAGCTCCTATCTACTTAAAAAAGGGAAAGACTGAAATCTCCAAAACAGTTGCTCAAGATTACGATCATACAATATATTTCAAATCAGAAGTAAAATCTGACAACAATGGTATCATAAATTGTGGTTCTTTGGCACAAATCATGCTAAAAAACAAATATTTTTAGGCTGGTCCAGCAAATGTGCATGTGCATTCTTGAGACGAACAATCGGCGATGTCGTTATCTGAAAGTTGATTGGCTGGGCACTTCCGTTACAACATCCACAATATTGGGTGTTCCAAATTTCCCCATTTGTTTCAATACAAGTGCTCCATCTCAAATAAATAGTCTCTGGTAAAAATAAAGGCTTTTGATTTTCTAATTCATCGTGATCTTTATTTGAATGATCCCATTTTTTATTCTTAAAATTCCAAGGTTGATCTTTTACTCTATGCACAACCCTCAACAATGAGAGTAAATCTGTCGCATATGCGACCAAGTTTTGCGCTATGCGATTAAAAATGTCTGTGATTAGCCACTGGTTGGTACATTTTCAGATTTCACTTGCCAGTGAAGTTCATCACCGAGATCCTTTCACTGCGGGTTGAGAGTAAAAGGTTTGTTTGGTTTGATCCGTGTAACGTGTGTCCAAAGACGAGATCCCCACAATCCATTTGTCATTGAATAATGTCTCTTCTTCAGTCAGTTGTAGATCAAAAACAACCAAATAGAAACAGTTAATTCTAATCACACATTGCACGGATGCAGTAAATAAACTGCGCAACTCCACTCTGGTTGATATGTGCTCAACCAAAACACTTCTGCGAGACTCTCGCTGGACTGCCACTTTTCTTAAAAAGTATGCATATAATATATAAAATTTCCTAATATCACATATTAATTGATGGAATACATGGAATTTGTTCCATTTGTTTTTAAAAAGCTAAAATGTGACCAAAATGGTAAAATGTATAAAATGCATATTTTCGAAATATACTAAGTTTTCTAACTTCCCCTGTATAATTAACAGCATTAGCTGAGAGATTATTTATTTCATATGTAAGCAAAATAGACAATGTAATGTACCAAAAATACACTCAAAAGATTTAGAATAAAATCGAAACGAAATTGGAATCGAAATAAAGCTTGTGAATCAGAATCGAATCAGGAACTCTGCAAACCATTAACATCCACCCCTAGTAAAAATCTATAAGAAGAAAATCATGGCATGTTTACAATAAATGATCACGTAAGTATGATATTCAATCATTTTCATTTATATGCATCTATTTAAACAATGCATACTAATATAGTTATAAACCAGCTATAGCAATTACTACAGCTATAGTATAGTAATAAAGCAGATGGTATCCGCAATACTGCCCTACACTACAGATGGTTCTCAGCCAGAACAGGATTAGTAACATCACAGTTACTGCGTGGATTAACTATTAACTATTAGCAGCTCTAAACTGCTAAGGGGTGCTATAACCATAGAATTTCAATAGCTCTTTTTCGCAACGCCACAACCATTCAGTTTATGACTGTAATGCAAGTTAAGCTTGTTCTGCCAACAACTAAGGTGGACTAAGGATCATTTTGGTTGACTACCTACTGTACAAAATTCATGTTATGAAATCTTTCTGAAACTATGTCAACTGTAAAATAAAATACATTACTACCTTTTTTACCCATCATGGAGTTTGGCAGATGACTATTAGCAGATATTAAATTACAGCAACACCTGCTTTATACAACCCATATCGGTCAACAACTACCTTAGATTGGTCGCCCTACTTCTTATTACAACAGCCTCGTAAACAACTAAACAAAGATTTATATGGAACTAACAATACATTTGCACCTGAAGCTGAAGTTTAAACATTCAGAACTGTTACTGGACATAACCTCGAAGAACTGAGCAAATAATGTTTTGCTAAATCAGATTTTTACCGAGCAATCAGAGGAAGTGTAATCAAACAGGGTGTGATCTGTCTCCACATTAATGAGCATTTACACGCCATATTGTTCTCAGTTAATGAAAGACGCAAATAGCAGAAGAAGGAAACAGCGCAAAGGGAGATGAATACAGGAGTGACACCCAGTCTGTGTTAACAAGCGTCATACTTAAAAACTTTCTTGTTGTATCAAATACAAGTACTTAGTTTCTACTCAAAATAGAAAAAGTAGATTTGATGATCACAGAAAGAAACAGGCATGCTGTGAATTATCAAAGAAGCCAGGCAGTTAGTCAACACAATAAACACATTTATGTCTTGAATGTGTGATTAAACACTCATAGCAACTGACAGAAGGTCATAAAATCAAAAATTTATGAATTTATTTACTTCCTTAACACACATTCCTGATCCTTTTCTACTTGTTTCATCAGTGCACGTAATAATAATAATCTTTGTAATCAAACTGTATCACTTGCATCCACAATCTTATTTTTCTTTCTAGTCGATATTTACAAATCCAAGGAGGTCTATAATGCCTGGAGAGAACTATCTCTGAACATCCCATTACACTTGGAAATATGTCAAAATACGGAAGTGAAATGTGTTGTGAAATCCGTTTCATGTTGACTTAAGGTGTACGTATTTAATAAAATACATCAAAGGTCTCTGTACTTTGTCTGCAGTGTGTCTGAACCTATCATGTGCTTTTAGAGGAAATTACTATAATAAAGATATAGCAGTGCACTCAAATACTGCCATAGTCAAACCATCGTGCTTTTTCTACAACACTACTGTGATGGGAAAATGTAGTTTCCCAAGATACATGATACTCTAATAATTCAACTAGAGTCAAGTTACTCTATTGAAAAAGTAGTTTGCAATACTACGGGCTACTTATATGAAGTTGCTAACTACACTGAATCTATTTAAGGGGGAAATAGCTTAGTAATATAATATATTATATATAAATATATATATATACATATATATAGGGTTTGAAAGAAAATATTTTGGCACAAAGGCCACTGTTAGTTTTCCAAGGTCACTAGACTCTCAGCTTTTTCACTAGCCTAGAAAAGGAGTAGGATAGAACAGGATGAAAATTTGTCAATAATTTGTCCATAATTCATGGACGTTTTAACCACTTCATTCTAAATTATACTTGCCTATATTTAAGCTTGTCATAGTTCTAGCATTTTTTAACATGGGCATTTGTTATGATAAGGTCATTACCACAAGTAAAACCATGGATAGCTCCACATTATTTTGGATAGATTAATGTTTATAGTCTTTTCTAATTAACTATTGTATTTGTTATTTCAGGCAGTTCAAGAGGTTTGTTTTCATCCATATAGCACATTCTACAAGAATGTCCTCTTTAGACTTCAAATGGGTCAGTTTTGTGTTCTCTGCCGGCCACCACAATATCGAGTGAAACCTGACTGAATCATGCTCTGCACTGTCCCAGAGCTCTGGTGGTCTCATCTCTGGAGTACACTGATGTGTGCTGCTGCGTTTCAGTTACAATTCAATTTGTTTGGCAGCGGCTCCGAGTTGCCTGATATTCACAGAATTTTTAATGACAAATCAGCTAGTAAAACTGATAGAGTTACCCGCCACTACCAATTTTAACCCGCATTTGGCATCAGTTAGTTCCGGTCCTCGAATCTGATTGGATGATATGTTTTATGAGTACTGATGGTCTCACACCATTAGCACTCGGACGCTTCACTTTTTTTATCACTCCGCTTTTGTTCATGAAATTCTAAAGTAAGGTGAAAGAGCAGTGGAGATGTGTTAAGAGCTATCTGTCTCTTTATATTTAATATTGTGACATTACATATTTTAGCCAGCAGGTAGTGACAAAAGACCATTTTTGTGTGTAATATGAGCCAGTTGGTGACATGAAGTCAGAGTCAATCAGTGTTTACATTCAACATCACTCTGTGATCGCTTGTATTACTACAACAATACTAAAGCTAGGAAATTGCTTAAAACGGCTTTAAACTAACAACTTCAGCATTAAGGCTCATCACAGCTGAGACACAACCGACTTAATTAATTACACAAGCTCAAATCGCTTACCTCTTACCAGAGTTTCCACGTTGGAGAGAAAATACTCTTCAAAATGGCGGAGGAGACTGCGGTTTCTATAGTGAAAAACCCTTGCGCACCAGCTACTGTGAAATAGGTAGGCATACCCCTGCTTGAAAGGATATTTTTCCACTGAGAAAATAGGATGAATTTCACCAAAATTACATTATTTTCAGAAAGCTGACTAACAGACTACAGCATTATCAACAGGTGATCGCACACTCTCCATCTCTCTCTCTTATAAAATGTACTTGTTTATTGAACTGTTGTATATAAGCAATATCACACACGCAATCATGCTATATGGCCCTAAATCAGCACTGCTGTGATTGCCTATGGCATTCGGTCTGCGGCTGAATCACAGCAGTGCTGATGTAGGACCATTTAGCACGCCTGCTTGTGTGATACCGCTTAAACACACATATATATATATATATATATAATTCATCAGGCATTAAAAAAACAATGAGGATCTCAGTTAGGTTGACTGCACAAAAATGACAAAAATCAGCATTTACCTAAATAATTAGCTGCAACAAATAAGACATAAAATGCTGCACAGAAGCCTCTGTGCAGCAACTAAAATACCATATGAACAAACTGATTCCCTAAAATGAATCTGACTTCCAAAGGCTACATATGGGAGGATGAGTTATTTCCACAGTTCTTTATGCATGAATCTGAGTACGCGATACAATCCAACATATAATCAGCAATGTAGCATTATGTCAAAAAGTAGCCTACTGATAAAGTTGCACCGCAACTGTAACAAACAAGCTACTGCAAAATGTTGTTAGATTTAGTAAGTTACTCACAAACACTGCACCAAAATTCAAGACTATCACCTTCTCTCCCTCTGTCTTCTCATGTATATAGTCCCATTTGACAAACAGAAAGTGTGCATAATGAGAAATCATTCTGTATACCAAGTTCAGCCTTCTCTTTGAGGACGTCTTTGAAGTTGAGGCCGCTGTTGAGTGTAGAATCTCTGTATTTGTGGAGCACTTCTTTCTGGCAGTTCTTGCTGAGCTCCTTGAGAATGGTAGGTTTCAGGGGCATAGCCCGAAGACCCTTCTTCCAGCATGACCAATCCGATACTGTCCATTTCACCAGATCCTCCAACTTCACAATGACCTTTTCTGTGACGGCGATAACTTCGTCCTGTCAAGAGACATATATGAAATAAGGCAGGACACAGGTGGAGTGAGTCAGTTTAAGTGTGTAAAAGAGAAAGCAGGCTAAACACTCATGAATCTTACATGAAAACATCTCTAAATAAAAACATGGCACTGATTTCTCAGCCTCGCCCCACTCTGTAGACGGTGCACACCAAGCGATATAATTACTCCAGCAGAACATCATGTTACCATTTAATTGAAAGAACACTAAGGCACAAGAACAAATGCATAGACAAAATGACAGCCATGAATATTTTTTATTTTGATTATTTATATTAATGTGAAAGTTTGAAAAGTTGTACATTTGAGAGCAATTCCATGTTCAAGGAATAGTTCAGCAAAAAAAAGATTCTGTCCAAACCACGGTCCGATTGCTTCATCAAAATGAGTACAAGCTGCAGCTGTTTACCAATGGAACTTGGTAACAATTTGAGAATACATCAGCTTCACTGTGTTATTGAATTATTGGTTTATTTGGATTTACCACCAAAATTTACATGCAAAGAATGACACTTACGTTTTTCTGCCCAGGATGCATAGTGCAATGACGTGAAGATTGCTAACATTTGCAAAAAATGTGAAGACTGTGAACTTTTCTATGAGGCTGATTATTATGGAGACTAGCAGGAATAAAAAAAATGCATTATACCATTATAATTGCGATGGGGAGCCTGCAAAGGTGCAAATTCTCTATCATCAATAGCGGTTCACTTCCACTAATTAGGACGATTGCGTTCATATCAGCAATGAACCATACATGAACTGTACCCCAGAGAACCTTTTAAAGGTGGACACAGGTGCTGTTCGCTGCTGCACACCTGTGTTCAGAAAACAGCGTTCATTTCATCCAAACAAAGGATAGCGTGAAAGCACCCAAAAAGTGAAATTTTTACCTTAATAAAAAAGTTGTACTCCTATAGTTATTTTGAAACATATGTATAAAATTGCCACACATAAAAATTGAAGATTCATATCCAATATGAAGAAGTTATATTAGTAACCTTATGAATGCTATGGCTTAGGCTGCCATGTTAGGATCACATGACCAGCCGATTAGCTTAGTAACTGCCATGTTATTAGACACTTTCACTCATGGCTTAAATTAATCATGGTTTGACTGTGAAAAGTGAATTTCTACAATGGCATCAAAAACTATTGCATTTGAATGATGCTGCATCCATGCCACTAGGTGTCAATAGCCATGTTTCCACAATAGGGCCAAATTAAGTTATGCATGTCATTGCCAGATGCGTTCCCACCATCACTTTCAGGGCTTCATCCTGCCTCCTCTGGGCTTTCTTGGGGCCAATGGCCTTTGACCCGCTGATTATCCTTGGGCCAAACAGGGCCAACCAGGGATTAAGGTGGGTTCAAAGTCAAAGACAAAGAGTTTCGCCGAACTTACCAGGATATGTATCCAGCGCATAATGGTACAGGTTCGGGAAAAAAATAAATAATAAAATGCGGGCACAGTACAAATATGTTAAAACGCACAATGGACAAAGCGGTGCCCAAAAAAATGACTTTCCATGGTTCAGTGAACTTTCATAGATGATGTGCTGGGACATCCTAACACTGTTAGTGGAGAGACCACTCGGGACATCATGGCAGTTACAGTCGGTGAGTTGTTATCGTTGTTATAAAAGTCATCCATGCAACGATTACGTTATATTCAAAGTTTTCTAAAGATTTAAAATGGACTAAAAAAAGTCGTATGGACTACAAACATGGCATGCTGTCACCATTGAAGCCAAGTGACATTGGTTTTCACATGTCTCGTGACCAACCATCATTGACGTCAATGCCGCCATATTTGATTTTAGAGCTACAGAGGATGGGAATACTGTCAATTAATAATGAATTAAATTTGTAACTGTTCCACACACAAAGCAAACGTATAGCTTCAGAAGGCTTAGAAAATAGTGCATGAGTCATATGGACTACTTCATGGTGCTTGTTTTGTAATTTCGAAGTTTGACAGTCCCAGTCCTCATTCATAATATGTTATAGAGTACAAATAATAAATCAGAGAATGCAAGAAAAACTTGTTTATGCAAGATTTTAAATCACTGGATTATTCTCCGCTTTCGATAACAGAATGTAAACAGGCATGTGCACAACACTTTGGAAATGGCAGTAGGAATGCTGGTAAAAGTGCTTGCATGCAGAGCGAAATTGAGTAATGGGCAAAAATCTACCTGTCAATCAGACTTGAAAATCAGCTTAAACTGTTTTTGCCCTAACCTCGATAAAGCAAAACAGTTTGAGGCGTTTACATGACCCTCGTAAGTTGCCAGCTTATAAAGCTTAATAGTGTAAGGTCGTGCATGTAAACGTGCTCAAACGTGTACCACAAAATTGAAAGTCATACGAGTTTAGACTGACATTTTGGTGAGCAATTGTTCAAAGCACAAAAGAAATACAACAATTACAGTAAGTGACTCCTGGAGACCAGCTTTCCTTATTCATATATAAAAGTGAAGCAAGAGCTTGGCTTTTGACCTGGCACAGCATAACAGAATGCTCTTGGTTATATTGGGAATATGGTCAACAGATGCGTTAGTAAAACACAGTTTCTTTAAATGTGCTCTTTTGACTGACTACACTGCACTGAGAAAAATCACTAAATGTTTCTGTTGAATTGTTTGGCTTTGTTTCCTAAGCTTGACCCAAAAACAGCAAGCACAAATCACAGGGAACACCTGCTCTGCAACACATCTTATTTTCAGAAAACAATTGTTGGATCTGTAGGCAGTCCAACTTTATACTGTACAGACCATGTCTAATTACGTCCTTTATATGGGCTGTTTCTTTATAGGTTTCGTAAAATAGGTCCCATTTTCATGCTGTCAAACAAACAATTTATCTCTCGCGCAGACAGCGTAATAAGACGAAAATGGAACTTCACTTCAGCCTACATAACCAGTACCATATGAGAAATACGAATTGAAGGGGGTTAGATCTTAATAAAAGCAGCTAATGGAAGGATATGATTGCATTTTCTATGATTTCCTTCTAATTTATACAGGTATGTATGCATTCCTCCATGTTTACATAGCACTCCCTTTGACGTTCAAATATTACTGCAATGTGCAGTCTAAACCAGGTGTTTTCGGGTGGTGGGTCGCGACCCAAAAATGGATTGCAGGTGTGTTCTTGTCTTGGACATGAATCAAAAACGATGCAAAATGCAAATAATCAAATGCAAATAACCATATAATCATGCATAGTTAAGATAGCAGAATATGTATGTGTGGTGAATTATTGGCTGCCGAGAGCATGAAACCATTGAAATTTAAGAGACATTTAAAAAAACAATATTTTTAATTTGTCTACTCAGTCTATATCGTGTTAATCATTTTTATATTGTTGGACATGTGCAGTTCATGGTAATATTAAAGCAGGTTAATGTTTGATTTTAACAACATTTTGGCTAACATTTTTGTTGCCACATGATGACCAATTTAAAATCTGAGTCCTGAAGAAAAACCAGTTGAGAACCACTGGTCTAAATTAATTTTTTTTCCCTCATAATGGGAATAAATGGAAAATGATTGCATGCTGCCCACAGATTTGCACACCTTGAAATTATTGCAGCAAAAAAAATGAATGAAAATGAATGTAACCTCTCTATAATGAGCAGAGAGGCATCTGTTTTCATGCATCTATAAAGTTAAGTGGGTCAAACACTGTTAATCCTGATGGCGACACAGCAAATTTTACTATGAGATCATGTGGCCTGCCCACCACTTTGAAGCTTTAACTGTGCCCAACTGCTTTCATTAAAATATTGTGCCAATATTGCATTGAGTAAATTTATTTAGGAGGAAAAATATAAAACAATAAAAAGTAAAAAAGACACACACTTCCTTCTTGTTTCATTTACAGTATTATCCATTATATATTTTATCATTTTTATGGATATATAATTTTTATTATATATACATTCGATCAATATATGTACACTTTAAAAGGTTTCCAGGTGTTTTACATTAACTGTGGACATGTTTGGTTGCTGTGGACTTTTAGAACATAAAGGGCCCTATTTTAAGAGTGCTAGTGCTGAATGTAACACTATACCTATATATCTAAGTTATAAGCGCTAAGTCAATGGGTATGGCCAAAAAGTTTAGGTATTTTCATCCAAGCATGTACTAAGTCTAGGCAAATATGGGTTTGGTAAAATTACACATGCAAAGCGCTAATGGACTGGGTCAAGTACAGTTTAATTCTGCGGTTCTTCTCTGGCACAGTCTCTGTTCTGTTATGTAGTCCATTCCCTGTCAGGCACCAGCAATATAAATAAAGACAGCATGTTCATAAGAAGTTGGTAGTGTAAATGGACTGTATGCAATGAATAAGAAGAACAGAAATCTGGATTACCTTGTTAAATGTAAGGCATTTTTTATTTGCTTTTGCATTTTTTATATTTTGACATTTTCATACGCATGGAAAATGTGCTGTAGGGATACTGTATTTTCTTGAGAAATAAGTCATTGTGCTGAGATTGTTCAAAGTTTTCATATTTTCTCAGGAAAATAGCAAATTGTGCACATACTCCTACAGGTAGTGCAAACACTCCCACCCACACCCACTTGCGTTTTGCGCTGGCACGAGAAATGCATTTAGAATTAGAGCTCTTGGGAAAATTTAATAAGACAGTTAGCCTTGCTAAGGCTAATTTCATAGCTAAATCGCATATCTAATTAGCATATCCTAAACATAAACAATGAGATTAAATTTTCACACTTTTGCAAAATTTGACAAATTGACCAATTGATGCACAATAAAAAAAGTTATATTTACCTTGATTTTCCTTTGTTTCCTGCAAACATCACATTTCATATTTCATAGTCATATTTTCATATAAGCTATAAGACTAATGCTCTTCACTGACACCGTTGTCTCCATGCTAAAAAAGTACACTAACTTTCGGAAAAAGTTTATAAGGGACAAAATTGTTTGTTGTGGTGGAAATGATGCCATTGCACACAAAAGGCATTTGAAAAGTACTACAAATTAATGATAAAGTCAAGGTAAAAATGATTTAATGTGACAAAAAAATTAAAAAAAATATAATCTGTTTTAATACAAATATACCACTTGTACATAAATGTGCCTAAAGTTTAAGAAACACCCTTCCATGTTTTGTCTTTAGAGTTGCTCCTAACAATTATTTCTTTGTTATTAGATTTTAAGGGTCTGTAAAGAGCAGCAAAGTAGAGGGGTGTAGACAGAGAAACCCCTCCACCAGCGTCATGCTGAGCCCGTCTCACTCCACTGATTCAGGGGTCAGCTCAAGAATTCCCCAGGTCACTGCAGATTTGTACACCTGCTTGCATGTCCATTTAATTATTGACCTGCTAACATGAAAGAGTGCCTTGTAGATCTTTAGGAGGTCTTTTTAACTCTAGTTAAAAGTTAAATCAGGTATTCTGCTTGAATAACTGATCTCATACTGAGCTCAAACTAGGGCAATGTACTGTAGCTAAGACAATAATAGCTCTATATTTTTCAGCTTCTTAGTTATATTCAATTTATGCATTTTGTCTGAAATGGTTTAAAGAGGACCTATTATGCAAAATTCACTTTTACATGGAGTTTAAACATAAATGTGTGTTGGCAGTGTGTGTACACAACCACCCTATAATGATAAAAATCCACCCAGTCCTTTTTATTTAATCTCCATTAATCATAAGCACGGTCTCAGAACAAGCCGTTTGCAGATTCTGTACAAAGTGACATCATTTTGTACAGGCCCTACACACGACTGTTGACAGACACTGCCGACGGACATGTCGGACATGTGTGTTGTTTCGTTATAGCGCATAGCGAAAATTGTAACAGTATTTGTGTGTGTGTGTGTTGCTTATCCATCGTTGCAAAACTGCTGAAAAACTCTTAACAAATAAATAAATGTATCAAATAACCATTTTCAAAACTTCGCCCTATTCTGGATATGGGGCGGGGAACACCAGCTCATTTGCATTTAAAGACGAACACACAAAAACAGCTGTTTTTATTCCCACCAAAAAATTAGCATTTTCAACATGGTATAAAAAATTATCTGTAGGGTATTTTGAGCTGAAACATCACAGACACATTCTGGGGACACCAAAGATTTAAATTACATCTTGTGAAAAGGGGCATAAAAGGTGCCCTTTAAATTAGTGAACAACCCTCGTGTTAATCAAATAGTCATTGTTGCCAAGGAGATTAAAAATGTTTAATGCAAGAAATAAAGTACAGTACAAAATCTAGCAAAAAACTAATACCAATGTTTGGTAAGAACATGGCACACAGGAACATGTGTCTTGATTTCAATTCATTGAAACAGAGTTAGAACTGATTTGCTGGAAATAACTCAAACGTACCAACTCTAACACTTTATGTCCTCATATTCTGGAATCACGCGACTTAATTTAACACGAGAAATTAATTTAATGACACTGTCTTTAAAAAAATTAATGGCCAAAAAATAAAAAGTGCATTAAAATAATTACGATATTCACACTCTAGCATAATTATACATCACCAGCAAAATCATCGCATATATATTGTTAATAACACTCAACCCTAGCTCAAACTTATTGAACTGTCATATTTAATACATGCGTAATAGACAATAAGAAAGTGGCACTCACGTGTGGATTCAATTTAATGTATCAAAATTAAGAAGCAAACAAGGCACTCAAATAACATAATCCAATCTTGCCTTAATCTGCTCTTCCGTTTAAGAAAACACCCAAAGATGATCTTAATACCACTAAGTATTAGGTGCCCCTAATTACTTTCTATGTAAACAACAGCTAAAAAGAGGACAACTAATATTTAATTGCACATATCTACCTCTGTTTACATATGCAAACTTGTTTTCTAATATTGCTATCATAATTATACTTCAGCACACTTGATATTTATCAGAGTAGATAACAAAACTTACACTGTATTACCATAATTCGTTTAGTATGGCAGTGGTCAGGTCACCTAAAATTAAATTTGATTCCTCTCTTTACTGAGTGTAAGCCATTAGTAGGGTGATTTCCCAAAAAAGGGTCAACACTCTGGCTCTGGGGTGAACTTCGCATATAACTACTTAACTCTCTTCTTTACCAACATAGTATGATGCATCGTTTGAGAAAATTAACTAGCTAGTCACGACTGTTTCCAGAAAATTTAGTAACAATGTTTTGTTACTGCACACATCCATTGTTCGAAACGCATAGGTTCAACAATATAGCGCTGTTGTTAATGTCATTATGCAGGGGGTGGAGTAATAACTTCTGTGGATATCAAATGATAATAGCTCATTTACACATACACCAGAAATGCAAGCACAGCGTAGTTCTAGCGGGAAGACTAGCAGCTGTACATCATCACACCATTAGCTATGTAACTCCAAGCCAATCACATAGCCAATGCTTTATAAGTCTGCTCACAATCTATCACATTGCTGTTTCAATGTGCTAACACGGTAACCTCCACCACCCCATTACCACAGGTTGAGTCAGTCACATCCTGTATGGGGGTAGGCTCCTCACCCCTGCCTCTTATCTCCAGCAGGATATGACGGTTCCGAGTACAACTTCTTTGGACCACCAAACTCTTTTGGACTCTTACGATAAAGAGAGACATTACTTTTCTGTTTTATATTCATCAAATAAATGTCATCTTAAATTTCACTCAAGTCTGTGAGTCTTCCTGATAGAAAGCTGTTTAACGCGTAAAAGCTGCTGAAGACAGAAAATCATGTAAATGCTAGAGATATATTGTGCAGCAATAGAAGGATTTCCCTTTACATCAGACTTTGGGGTTCCCTCGATGCATCTGAGCACAAAAGCATATGCGCTGTCTTCAAAAATCTACAAGAACGGCACTTATGCGTTAAAAATCACATAAGCCGTGTTCACAGGCAGAAGCCATGTGTTATAATGCTTTCTCTTAACAGACTTTAATCCCTTTAACGACTGCATTAGCATTTAAGTGACGTTTCAGAATGCTGCTTTCTGCAAAACCATGGAATAATCTGTTTTCTTAAATGCATGTAAATATGGTCAAAGTGTTGACAGAATGAAAGATACATAAAGAATAAAAATTATAGATGCCTCAATGAAGTCAAATGATGTCCACACATTAATCTAACAAGAAATTATGCCTCTAGAACTTGTGACCATAGTCGGCTAACGATGCTTTGGGGAAATGAACCCCTGTTTGTTTGAGGAACATCCCATCCAGCCTGACATAATAACATTGGGAGACTGGGGAGAGTTCAGGACATTTTTTAAAAAACAGTGATTATTTCTGCACTTCTGGTGATTGTAAAATGTTCTACTTTTCTTATCTGCAGAGACAGAAGTTAATTCTGAACAACTTAATATTGAACTAGAAACATTGTTGAGCTAAAATGTACCCAAGTTTAGACACAAATTGTCCATTTATTTTATCCTCTCAAAACTACAGTGTTGCATTAAACGTCTGTTTTGCACCGTCACACTAAAGACGAGAGCCGCAGCTCTATCCTGCTGCAATTAGCACAGTCGCTGTCAAACAGGCATAAACTGATTCAGAAATAACTTACAGATGTGCAACTGAAATCTCTCCTGAATCTAATTCAGTTCCTTCCACACCACAAAGCCAACAATAACCGTTTGTGTGAACTTGTCGAGCAGCGCACTGATTGGACATGGAAGTGCAGCAGCGCTTCAGTGTGAGCCGCACTGAAATTTGATGACACTGCCTTACAAAATTAAACCCATTTGTCATGAAACATGAGAGCTTTGAGAGACAATGCAAATGTTTGTTCGTAATGCTTGGCTGAATGTTAAAGGAAAACAAGAAGTATTAAAAGTCAAATGCAATTTAAAGGTTAAAACAGTACTTAAAAATGTTAAAGGAGTGGAGTGGTGGTGGCACAGTGGGCTAAAACACATAACTGTTAATCAGAAGGTTGGTGGTTCAATCCCCACAGCCACCATCATTGTGTCCTTGAGCAAGGCACTTAACTCCAGGTTGCTCCGGGGTGATTGTCCCTGTAATAAGTGCACTGTAAGTCGCTTTGGATAAAAGCGTCTGCCAAATGCATAAATGTAAAAAAGGCTTTTGGTAATCATGTTTTAACAGTCCAGTGTTGTCATTGTGTCGTAATTATTCAGATACATGAGCATGTAAATAAACTAGTGATGTGTTATGATGGATGATTAGTCTTTCATCAATCGACAAATATTACACAGACTGAATTCGGTGACAGTCAGTCGAAAGTTCTGCTGCTGAAATTGGTCCGTGCTTGTCGAAATTCGAAGCACTGCCCCCAGTGGCCGTAGTTGGAAGTGTTTCTGAACGTATAAGCTAGGGATGCACGAGACTAGTCGACTAGTCAGCTAAACAGGTTCTGATGCTTCTAGTCGACACTGGAATAACTAGTGTCAATTTTTGTCTTCATATCATTGTTCAGCATTTTTACACGTTTACATTTGGCTTTATATTATTACAAAGGCTGTGCTTATATTACTGTCATGTTAATATTACATATTTTAAATATAATTAAGAATACAAATATTCTTATAGGATATCTGGTGAAGGTGTATACAAAGTTTCAGTTCATCTCAGGCTGCACATGCTCCTTCCCTCTCTCACTCGTGGCACGCGCTGAAAATTGTCCTCTTGCAGCAAAGTAGCTATAGAAATCACTTCGGTGGTGGTGCGGGAAGTGGATTTCCAAAACATTGGCTTGCAAATAGTTATGAATGTTTTCATATTTAAATCTTTGAATCTGCACATGCCTGCAAGTCATTATCCTGCCGAGCAGGCTTTTTCAAGTGCAGTATAATCGCCTCGGGTGAGTCAGGTCCCGTGTTTAACCGAGCCTTGCTGACATGTTAATTGTGTTCATCAAAAATGTATACTTTTGAGTATACATTTTTTTGAGTAAGTAGCCTAAAAAATTGCTATTTTAGCCAAAGTATGCAAAACAATTTTACACTGCTGATCAAGAAGGATATTTTCGACAATGTGCCGACTGCTTAACAGATTAAAAAAAAAATGTATTCTGTGTGCACGTCACGTGAACAATACATTATTAGAACAATACATTATTTTTATTGTGTATTTCTCACAGCCATCGTAACTGTTACTGGTTAATGTTCTTAACCGAACACCTGTCATATTAGATTAGAAGGTAATGCACGTAGTGAAATATGTGCAACTTTTTAGAGCATTTTTTCTCTCTCGTAGGTTTGGCTTGCCTATGAATTATTTTCAACAATGTCCTGACTGTTTTAATATGTTAAGTTACTTTTACTTGGTGATTTCCATTTAGAATAGGCTATTAGTGTTGCTCTATTGGTCCTACAATGAATTAAATAGTTTTCAATAATTATGCATGTATCCACTAACATTGATTCATTAAATCCATCTCAATTTCTATATTTATTGTAGCCTACAGTGAAGATAATGCAAGTCAAGCACATCGCAGATAAAAGCACATTTTCAGTGGAATTTAACATCGGATTTGGCTGTTGGAAGTATTTTAAATGAGTCACATAAACACACAATGTTATTTGATGGCTTTTGATGGTTTTGTTCTTTATAAACTGGTCAACTCCAAAATGTTTATTTAAACATCAGTGAAATTAGTCATTCTGCACATCCCTAATATAAGCATGTGTGCGCTCCTGCTTAAGTGTAGCAGAGTAACTGCAAAAGTCAGTTGTATATTTAGTAAATTATTTAATACAGCCAACAGGAAAGCATTTTTACCATACGGCCTAACCCAAACCCCAACCCTAAACATAACCTACAAGAGCCTCTTGCAAAAGACGTACAGCACGTGATATTGAAGAGAAAGTTCCCAGCAACCCTACATGGAATAAGCGGGTAAATGGATGGGTGAATGCTGCAGACTAGTTCAGTTTTCTGTTATTATTCATAACTGTTTGCATCTATTTGACCAAAGTAAGTTAATTGTAGCTAAATGCATTATTTTCCATAAAATAGTTTAACCATGAACAGAACACAGCCTAAATAATATGAATGAGCGAAATCACTCACTCTCTTTATAGTGAATGCCAACATGGTGCACTACATAAGGAATAGGGAGAAATATTAGACTCTTCTTAAGGGAACTAAATGCCTGTTGATTAAAGTTACATTTTATTGGTCAATGACACCTGGCAGCCGCGAAAAGGTAAACGTTCTTGTGAACGTACTTAACAAGCGGAGTGGCTTTCATTCTGCTGCCTCTTCCATTGGAAACGAATTGGGAAAATTGCAGATACAATACTGCCTAAACCGCATTTATACTCTACTAGATTGTTTTTAATTATATGACCCAGCTTGATTTAAACAGGAGCCATATACATTTCATGTGTAATATTTGGTGCAATAAATATTAATAAAACTTATGAATGTTTCACAGTTGTGGCGTCATTTTCACCACACCAAAAAGTTTTGTCCTATTAAAAGTTCTAAAAGTTAGTGTACTTGTTAAGCAAGTCAACAAAAGTGTCAGTGAAGAGCATGCTTGAAATATGATGTGTGAAGTGATGTGTCAAGAAAACAAAGAAACATCAAGGTAAATATCAATTTATCACAGCAGTAAGTCTGCCAGATGAAACAGTGTAAAATATATATATATATATATATATATATATATATATATATATTAGTTTTCAATAATTATGCATGTATCCACTAACATTGATTCATTAAAACCATCTCACTTTCTATATTTATTGTAGCCTACTGATCATCCACAACATTAAAACCACTGACAGGTGAAGTGAATATTATTTATTACAATGGCACCTGTCAAGGGGTGGGATATATACGGCAGCAAGTGAACAGTCAGTTCTTGAATTTCAGAAATAACTAACTTAAGTAAGGATATGAGCAACTTTGAAAAGGGCCCATTGTGATGGCTAGACGACTGAGTCAGTGATCTAAGGAAGGACAACCAGTTAACCAGCAACAGGGTCATGGGCGCCCAAGGCTCACTGAAGGCTAGCCCGTCTGATCCGATCCCACAGAAGAGCTACTGTAATACAAACAGCTAAAAACCCTAATGCTGTCTATGATAGAAAGGTGTCAGAATACTCAGTGCATCGCAGCTTGCTGAGTATGGGGCTGCGTAGATGCAGACAGGTTAGAGTGCCCATGATGACCCCTGTCCACTGCCAAAAGTGCCTACAATGGGATTGTGAGTGTCAAAACTGGACCATGGAGCAATGGAAGAAGGTGGCCAGGTCTGGCAGTGTGATGCTTTGGGCAATGTTCTGATGGGAAACCTTGGGTCCTGGCATTCATGTAGATGTTACTCCCTTCCACATGTACCACCTACCTCAATATTGTTGCAGACCACGTACACCCCTTCATGGCAATGGTATTCTCAGATCTCAATCTGATTGAGCATCTATGGGATGTGCTGGACCAACAAGCCTGATCCATGGAGGCTCCACCTAGCAACTTTCAGGTCTTAAAGGATCTGCTGCTAACGTCTTGGTGCCAGATACCACAGGACACCTTCAGAAGTCTTGTGGAGTCCATGCCTCGACGGGTCAGAGCAGTTTTGGCGGCATGAGGGGGACCTACATGATATTAGGCTGGTGGTTTTAATGTTGTGGCTGATTGGCATGTGTATGTATATATATATATATATATATATATATATATATATATATATATATATTTCTTTTTTTACTGTTTTGTAGTTAGGATACATACATTTTTAGCTATGAAATTAGACTTAGCAAGACAAAGGAGTCGACCATCTTATTTTAAAAATATCACCATCAACCTCTTTTTACATTCCACATAGGGGTTTGGAACAACACGAGAGTGAGTAAATGATGCCTGAATGTTAGTGGGTGTTATGGGTGTATAAAATAAATGAAATATTAATGTAAAATATGTAGTTATTTTTTAGCACATATATTATAGTATTTGTGGCACATTCCTGCTGTCGGAATGTTACAAGAGGAGTGTTGATTTAATTGGAATTATAAATATGTCTCAAACACAAACATGGACTAATGCCAGGCAGCATAGATGTGTCTGGAGCATTGCCACATGCTTCCCGTGCAACAGTCCCAACCCTCCACCTTTAGAATTTGTATCCAAATAAGCAACTAATAAGACCTTTCTCCAGATCCTTTGAAGTAACTGCCGCTCGAAAAGGGGAAATTTGCAAGCATATCTGAACAAATAGTCATTACCTTTCCATAGACAAAGGTTTTTAAATGAACAGTACTGGAGGTTACATATGGATATGCAAACTATGCCTGTTAAACAAAGTGCACAGTGCTTGATGGAATCTGATATGGAATCTATTTATAAAGCTTCAACCCCATTTAGTTCAGCTCTTATGTCACATAAATGCTATTCAAGAGTATTGCCAGGTTTGACACAGCGTTACAGCCCTCTCTCCCTCACACACACATACTAAAACAATGATATAAAGAGCTACGGTACTCTAGAACAACTGGGTCCAATTAAACACTGAAAAACTGCGAGAGCAGTCTTGAACTCTTGCCAAAACAAGTCCTCCCTTTAAAATGACACATATTTTCACTGGAATACAGTCACAAATTTGGTTCTGGTAGAGGTTGGTTCTGTATTTGCCTTTCTGGAAAACAGATTAAAGCTTTAAACAGATTAAAAAGATGAAAGGCAACAATGCAATGCTTAATCATTGACCAGTAGAAATATGTAAACATCCTTAAAACAAGATGCAAAATTGTGCAATTTATTAAAATTATACTCCAGGTTTAATACAAGTTAAGTTCAGTCAGCAGCCTTTGTGGAATAATGTGGATTAACTCAAATATATATTTATTTTAAAAAAAAGCACAAATCTGGGTTACAGTGAGGCACGTACGATGGAAGTGATTGGGGGCCAATCCATAACCATTAAAAAACTCACGGTTTCAAAAGTATAGCCACAAGGCGTAAACAATGTGCGTGTAAACATGATTTTAGTGTGATCAAATTGCTTACCAACCTTTTCTGTGTGAAGTTATAGCCAATTTTGCAACCTTGTTGCCATGACAATGTAACGACTGTAAAAACTACGATTTCAACGACTTTAAATCTCAAATAACAAACAAGTTTCAACAGACGAATGAATGTAAGTCCTTTTATAACTGATCATTTTCACATTTCTGCCTTTAAATCCTCAAAAGAATTGGCTCCATTCACTTCCATTGTAACTGCCTCACTATAACCTCGATTTCTGCTGTTTGCAAAGAAAAGGTGCAACGGGTTGGAAGTAATCAACATTATGTCACAAAAGCTGTCGGTTGAGCTTGACATGTATTGAACCTAAAATATTCCTGTAAGACTAGTTTTCAGAGAATAGATTTTGAATAGATTTTCTTATCTCACTGGAAAGATTTTATTTCTTGCTTTATGCAAAAATCTAACAAAATGATCATTAAAAACTAAAAACTGTATTCAACATGTATTCTATGAAAACAAATCCTATTATAGTATTACTTTTGCTTTTCAAGTAAATGTATCTTGTTTTAGTGATGTTTAGATATTTTTCAGATTTCATTTTTTTATCAATTTTTTTTGCAGTGGAAGTGAAATATAGCTCAGATCTTCATAAAGCTGTGTTCAAGTTTTCTAGAATACAGTACGTCTGTACAGCAAAGACTTTTCTGGCCGACAAAGGCAGAAGCTGTCACTTCAAAAGAGTAAAAACGGCACATCTTCACAGGAGTGTTATGTTGCCCTCTCTAGGCACAAACTCTAAATATTAAATTTTATCGTCCGGCTGCCAGAACAACATCACCGCAGGCCTGTTGCTGTTTTAGTCACCGCTATCCTTCTAATGAATGACTAACCCCAGCCAGAGGGGAAATGACATCACCTGGGTGTAGAAACAAAAAGGCATTTGCAAAGTCCCTCTTTTATCACATAATCATACTTGCATACCTTCCTTCTTGCATATACACTCACTAAATATTAGCACATTGCCTGTCATGATATGTAAAAGTCCATCATCTTTGCGATTGTTTCAAACAGCCTCAGACACAATGTTGATCAAAAATGAACAGTATACGTTCAGAGACTTACATGTTACGTAACGTAGATTATATTTCTGAAAGAAACAAATATGTTGGTTATAGTGTGTTTAAAGGAATAATTCACACAAAAAATTGAATTCTGTTATTATTTAATCACTCTCATGTTGTTCCAAACCCATGTTCTGTTTATTTTTCTATGGAACACAAAAGGAGAATTTTTGAAGAATGTTCACGCAGCTCTTTTCCATAAAATGTATAGTGATACTGTGATAAGTAAAACACAGGGCTGTTGATTTAACACGTTAATTTTATGGTAAAAAAGTATTTATTTTCCTACCATATGGATTGATTTTTACTGTAGGCCAATGATAGTCTTATGTTCAATGATATGAGAATAAAGCAAACAACATATTGACTTCTAAAGCCAATTTTTGTATCGTCTAATCAATGCTTTCCTCTTCTAACACAATAATGCAATATATACCAATCTGAATATCTGAATTATTCTATTTAATATATATATAATTATTTGAATTTGTATGCATTAATTATTTAGAATTATCTTTATTTGGAGTATTTCTCAGCAAATACTGTTCTATGTGATTAATAGCACTTAAACCGATTTATTAATCTCCATGTCATGTAATTCTTTTGACTAAAAAATGTAATCGATTGACAGCCCTAGTACAATAATGAAAAAAGTGGTCCATACAACATACTATAATGTATATTCCAAGTCTTCTAAAGCAATGATATGATGACTTTGTATGCAGAACAGACCAAAAAAAAGATGTGATAAGTGATCATTTTCCCCTCTGTGGCAGCTCAAAAAACGTTGCATCGCGATCGGTCACATTACATGCAAGAACCAATGCTGCTTGCCATCAGTGTTGTCAAACCTGGTGTGACATATTCAAAGGTGCCATTATTTAATGAAATAGAAGTGTGAAATAGATTTCAAATTTGAGATGGAGAGGAAGATTACATTTTGGTCTGTTCCTCACTAGGCTACATTAATCTAACGATTATTAGAACGATTAATCATTAGCTCTTGACCGATTATTCAGCTTGTGCCCGACTTAAAAGGTTGTATTAAATACAAAATATACTTATATTCAAGATTTATTCTTTAAAAGCAAGTATAAATATTGTATATGCTGCTGCTCAGGTAAATGCATCTTTTTTTTAAAGGATTTTAACATAAGTAAAAATATTTGTATTTTTAATATTATATTCAAAATTCTCAGATAGCATTATTTTCCTCTGCAGTATAGCTGCTAAAGTAAATGCACATTTTTTTGAAGGTTTTTTAGATATTTATATTGGAAAACAAGCTAAAACAAAAACTAATCAAAAACATATTTTGTTGCAGTGTATAATGGGGTGAAGACAACCCTCTCTCACATTTCTGTTCACTTCAATCTATCTTTAACTCACAAAAAAACAAACTATCTCTTCTTAATAAAGCTGCGTTTTGTCCATAATCTTCACGATAAGAAATGCAAAGTGAAATATATTACGATTCAATAAGTCGTGAGCCATCACGTTATAATCTAGCTGCATTAAGCATGCACGCTCAAGGGATGAGCATGCCCATGCCAGAGTGTGCATCAGCCTGATGCAGTTTCAATCTGTCACCCTTAGATCGGGACATTTGAGCAACTCATAGAAGAGGTGGTGACCGCACAGAGAAATGCCAGTTTCGGAGTTTGTTGTTATTTACATGATCTGCTTCCATATTATTTGCACTTTAATAAAGCTACAATGCATTTAATATAACTGCATTTAAGATGTAATGCCGGGGTGTTTCTTTTAAAGACGCTCGACACGCAAGTTTTGCTTCAGCGGAGCGGCAGCTCCAGCTCTACAAATTCCACAACGAGAGTGCTTCTGTATTTAATTATTTTTGTATTTTTGCATTATAATTCCCTCATACTTTGCGATCTTCATCACCTGAAGCTGTTTGGAATGTTTAGAGTGCATCTGGACTGTGAGCTGTGTAATTCTTCCTCTCCTCAGTCAGGCACGAGCTGCAGTGCTGCTCTCATCATTACAGTTTAATGTGATCTCATGTTACTGTACGTTAAATTAGATAAAACGACTATTCGAGATTGCCGATAACGTCGACTAAACATTTCAGCCCTTTTCCCTCACATTTGGCCATTATATGGTTTCACAGGACTTTGAATATAACACTTAAGTTGAATGGACTACTTTTATGCTGCTTACTTGCCCTTTGTGGAACTTGACAAACACGGTCACTATGAGTTGTTTTATGGCAAAGAGTGCGGAGAAGATTCTCCACAAATTGTCCTTTGCGTTCCATAGAAAAACATAACAGCATTATGGTTTAAAACAGCATGAGGGTGAGTAAATAATGAATCATTTTCTTTGTAGGGTGAGCTGTTTCTTTAACACAACATAAGTGCAACCTCTGCAAATACATGACGGTTTCTGTGATAGTCGATCAACTTTATCAGCGGTCACTCAGGTTATTCGCTGCAAATGCAAATGTTATTTAATTGGACAATCTGCTGAGTGCATGGAGTTGAGCAGTTCACATTACTGCAGGTGTTCGGCTGACACTTAATCACATTATTATTTAAATTCTGCATGTCTCATTTAGCAACTACACTGAGAACGCGCAAAAGAGTGCAATACATTCTTCACAGTCTTTTAACACTATGCCGTTTAAGACCTACATGTGTAAAATCAGTATACATCACACTCAATATAGCTACTATGTTAGTAGGTGTATGATATTACTCCTAACAAAAGTTTGTGGTCCTAAAATCTGCAGTAGACTGAAAGATTCTGCTATAGTGGTTCTCAACTGGTTTTGCTTCAAGGCCTAGATTTGAAGGTGGAGACCCAACACAGTAAATAATTATTTAGCATACAAAAGTAAACCAAAATGGCCACATAAACAACTACTGAAATGTATTAATTTTACCATGAGCTAAATATACACCAAAATATGCTAAATTATTACCACAACGTAAATCAACATTTTGGTTTCTAAATGTAGAATTTTGACGGTTTCATGCTCTTGGCAGCCAAAAACCCACAATACAAAACAAACTGTACAACTCAACACAAACCATGTTTATCCTTGCTGCAAGAGAACCTGCATATAAGGTAGTTTATTCATGGTTTTTGAAGATGAGGGCATGTCATGTAGTCTGCCCATACTGGTATCTGCCAAACTTGGTTAGCTTCTGCCAACTGAGAGATGAATTTGTCTAAAAAAATACAGAAGAATTTGATAGGACGCACAATTGTACAACAGCAAAAACAGATATGGGTAGCATTTTATTCTTCCTTTTAAAAGTTATTAAGCCTCTATTCACTTATCTATGCACAATTAAAAGATTAAGTATCATTTAATTATTTACATTTCAAATTGTTGAAAACCAGTTGAAAACCTTATATTGCTCCACATTCTCATAACTGTAAAGTATACCTAAGAATCAAGCATTGTCCTTGGCTAGTAATTCTATCTCCCAAGCAGTTTCAAGATCAGCAGTCATGAATGCGTATTAAATTTGAAAAGCAAATAATTGGCATTGCTGCTGAGTGGGGGAAGGGAGGGAGCCTGGTGACAAGTTGGAGAGACTACAGAGCGCTGATCAACTGAACAAACAGAGCTTTAAGACTAATATTTTTCCTCAATAACACCTTGTTACAATGTGTAAACACTGTGTTTTCAAGGTTGATGAGGACAACAGTTTGTGGTTCCACTAATACTGATAATAATTTAGCAAAGTAACCTTGACATTTGCACATGGCTTCACACAGAACCTGTTGATTATTTTGAAAAGGCTATTTGATCCTCCACTCCACGGGGGGAGGACAGTAGAGCTTCAACACACAGCAGATTGTCTTTTTGTATTCAGGATCGGTGATTACAAGAGCAGTGCAAGATAAAACAGGTACAGACCTTGTTACATTAGCCATGTAAGAGAGCAGCTGTGCTTTTTTGTTAAAGTAGCAATTGCAACAGAACTGGTAAGGCACAAATATCAAACATTCTATTAAACCATCTACACTACAGATATCACACATTATTATTAGATATTACTGTTATATAACTATTTCAATTATTAGTACGTACAATATGTAATTACAATCAGTTCCACATAAGATGTCGCTTTGTTAAAATTGTAATTGCAAAGAGCACAATGGATGTAAAAAAACAGATATGTTACTAAAATTATTATCATAATTATAATAATAATAATTATTATTAGCAAACACAGCAATAACAATAAAATTGATATCTATGCCATTATACGTATGCAAATAAATTAATTAAAATAAATTACTTTAAGAGTTATGCCATTTATACAAACAATAGACTAAATAATAAGTTATTTTAACTGTGGAAAAACATGATTCTTTTGGCTGTATTTATAGGTAAACACACTATTTAAGAATTGATAAACGATTAATAACAAAAGTGGCAATATCTGTAAATATTATCTGTCTTTTTGATGTTAATAGAATTTATTACCAGGGACTTAAAACAGTTCAAGGAAGAAAAAAAACAAAAACGAAAACGAACAAACTTTTTTGCGGAACATTGATTTTCAGTTGTTCCGGAGTGAAAACGCTATTTTTAAATGCTGAAAACCGGTTATAACTGGTTAATTTTGTTCCGATAATGTTTTTCATGAAACTAAAGGCCAAAAGGTTTATCATAGTAAGTTTTTGGAACTACGTACAACCACTTCATGTTGCCCGAAAAAATTAAACAAGTGCGTTGAACCTGAAGGAAACAGCTGCGTCACATATTTCTTTGCTTAATTGTCCATTTTGGATGTCGTATTCTATGAATGAAAACCTTTTTAACAACTATGTATAATTACTACATATACATGCATGGCTTTTTCAGATACAAGGAAAACCACTTTTCTCAGTTGTTTCGAAGACTTCACTGAATTATTGTTAGATATGATCCATTAATACAGATTTAATGCTGCCGGGGTTTGACTCAGAACCAGAGCTTTAATTAAAATGTTAATTAACTGTATGCTTGTTATGATTTCTATTGTGATAAATCATACTTTTTTGTTTATTTTGAGGTAAATGGCTTATTTTTAGCTTGTTTTTCCAGCCCAGATTGCTTGCTTCTCATGTGATATCTGGCAACACTGCAATTGGTGTTTCACCCACCCATTATCGCAAAGCACTGTCATTTAAAAAGAACGTTATTTAACCATTCGTATATTTCATTTTAACCAGTAACCATTTGGAAAGGAAGCAGCAGAACTTTTGAACCGGAATGAAAAAATACCGTTTTTGCTCAGAAAGAACCGAAATGTGAACCTTTTGTTTTTAGTGTCTGTTTATTACTATAATAATAACAATATGTAATTATAATCAGTTTCACATATTGCAACAATTGCAAACAGCACAATGAATTGGAGGCATTTTTATATTAAAGTGTCTACACTACAGATATGCTATTATTAAATATTATTATAATTAATAATAACAATGATTTTAATAATAATAATGGTTATATTTGCCATTATATTTATGCAAATATTTATGCAAATTAATGGGGGGGGGGGGGGTTATACGTCATTTATACAAACGAAACATTAATGAATATGTAATTTTACCAGTGAACGCCAGAGTTTCCATTAGTGATATTTCAGTACACATGCTATTAAAGAAACAATAAGCGATTAAGTACAAAAGTGTGAATATCGGTAAATACTATCAGTTAAATAAATTATCTCTCTCTATCTTAAGATATTATAGTTCATTACCATAGTAATAACAATATGTGTGCAAAAAAAAAAACGATTGTAAATATGTTTTTTAAAGGGGGTGGGGGGGGGGGGGGGGTCGTTAAAAGTTAAGTCGTTTATACAAACAAAATAAATTAAGTACAAAAGTGTGAATATCGGTCAAACTGTTTACTGGTTATAAAAATTGATTAGCCTACTGTTGTTATAACCATACACTAACAAGCAGCTCCACATAATAATTACACATTTAGTGCCTCTAGTAGTTAGCAACATATTGCTAATGCACTAAAATAAACACAGTGGGGTAAAAGAACAACACATCGTGCTTTCGTACACCAGGGGTTAAATCCCCAGAAAGAACACATTTTTCTTTCAGGCAAACAGATCTCAGCCTATATGTAATGTGGAATGAGGCTGCAGCACTTTGACATAATAACCTTCATAAATGTCACTCGTTCCCTTTAAGGCATCCAAGCTGCTCGCTTGATCAGCGTTCCATTATTAATCAATTCCTATTGATTCCCCGCGCGCACGGCGGAAACGACTGCATATAATATTAGCTCACATATCCCACATTTAAAATGCCTACCGTAAATATTCCAAAGCATAACCCATATACCATTAACGCTGATCAATAGCATTATGGTCTATATCGCACAATAATGCGTACATGTATCGCTTTATTTACTTGCTTGATCTATGTATCACATCACTGGGAACACTATTTCAACAATCAGCAGAATGCACACAACGCCACAATGAGGCGCTTACATCGCTTTTGCCTTTCTCAGTTTCCGCACTATTGTATATCAGATGAAACAAACAAACACTGATGTGACAACTTCACACAATGAAGCATCATTCTCCCCATCAGACGCTGTTTTGAATGCATGCGCTAAACGCGAACGTGCAAATGAGCCGAGGCGAAATTAAGAACACTGCATGTCTATTATTAACCGCAATGTAATCTTGTCTACACGCATTAGATCTGAAAAGGGCGATCAGATGTCTTATGAACAGAAAGCGGAATGGGAGGCAATGCAAAGCCACATACAGTACAGCTCATATTTCATCCATACTTTGAGAAACATATCGCGAAGGGTCGGAGCCCTTCATAGAAAGCAGGAAACACAAATCATTTCAAATTACCTCTCCGTGCGTGACATTTCTGCCCTGGGGAGTGTGTTCTGGGAGAAAATAAAGTTTGGAGCTGGATAAAAGTTGCTTGGTTGTCCTTTCCTCCCATAAGAGCTGCACTTCTGCTATGCAGATCGGATCCTCTGGTTTACATCTGACCAAGAAAAAATCACCCAGGGACAAAATTCTCGCTTTGCCTTCATGGTGAAATCTAAACGCCTTGTAAAAAATGTAAGGTCCGTGTAAACCACAAGGTGAGCCTACCCACTGCGGAAACACAAATATAGTGCATTAATTTCATATTCACATTCAGCACATCGGGCTGTTACAAAATGCACAAACACACAACCTACATATACAACAGGGTCAGAGCAATGCACACCAGCTGGTCGCATAATAAATCGCATTATTTGCAAATATGAACAATAAAATATGAACTTTAGATGTCAAGTTTTCTCCATTGATTCTATAACAAAGCATATTGCCACATGTGTGCGCGTAATCAATTAATTGGAGGCTAAAATGAAAGCGAAATGAGGTATAAGGGGAGTAAATGATATTACCATGAGTGAGTTGGACTCCATCTCGTTGCTCTGAATTGATTAAACTCAAACATTCTCTCCAAACTTGTTGGCTTGAATGGATCACAGAAGGTCCTGGAAGGACCAAATATCAGCGCGCTCAGCAACGCGACGACATTCAATATGAAATCGACACGCTGCGAAATTACCGCACATAAAATGTCGGCAATTTATGCCTAATATTTTTAAAACGTATATTATTTCAATTAAGATCATTTCGTTACATTTTTAGCGCAGCGTGTTTGTATTAAATTCGTAAATCGGAATTGAGGTTCGCGTTTAACTGGTCCGTCAGTTCATCGAAAGCATTTTAAAAACTCGCAGTGTATATTTCGAATAAAATTGACATAGATTAAGAAATTAATAGAAATGTATGCATTGAGTGTATATTGCATTATTTTTTTATTTTAAACGTGGGGCTATTTTATGATCATATGTAACAAGAGGACTGTATGTGTCAATCAGGACCTATGGAGAGGAGGTTTGTGTGTGTGTATAAGGAAACATTTCCTGCAGAGATTCTTCCTCTTATTTCAAGAACGCATTTAATGTGAAACATTAATTTCATATAATATTCATAACACCAATACTGCAACATCTTAACATTAACGTGTGGGTACATTATGTGAACGAGTCCGGACATTGCGAAATATAATAAGGAATTGTAACAATAGGTCCCGAAGCGCCTTTTATTATAGCAAACGCTGTTGAAATGTATCACGCGCGTCAAAGGAAACATTGAAACGTCTTTTGAACTCTTGCCATCATGGCTATTATGATGTTAATGCGATCCGTGGTATTATTCGTGTTTAAATGCAATATTACAACATATTCGTGTACTACAGACGTATAAATGTCTGTGTAAGAGGTGCGTTTTGTATAAGCTGTTTGAAATTGAGTCTTACAAAGCGACCAATATCTTGACGGCGCTCATATATGTGAATATGTAGATGAAAATACTGCGGTATTTATTATTTTGTTTTTTGTTTTATCGGTAATTGAAGTCGCGATGTAGGTTTTAAGTTAGAATATAACACATTTAAGTCGGATACGTATTAAATCCGAGAACAATTAGATCAATATTTGTAAACATTTATGGATCTCGCATATTTAAAGCCATATAGCCTCGATCCAAATAAGGTTTTGTACGTGTAGTTATTTTCTTTATTTGGAAATGTATTAAAAGTTATAGCATATGGCCGAAATTACTGGATGTAACATTTACGTCAGCTATTTTTTTGTCTTATGCAATGTTTTATCTCCAGTCACGAGGTGCAGCTGGTGATTATGGATATGATCGTATGCATGCTTCATATAACAGCTTAACAAAAACAAGCCGACCAGACTTAAATGTCATTTAGTAAATGTGAATCATAAGACGATTTTTGGCTTTGTGGGCGGGGCTATTCGTCTAATGAAATTGATGGAACAGAATGGGGGAGATACAGTTATTGGTCAAACAAAAATGATTTTTTCTCATTTTTGTGAAAGGATAAACATTCCTCCAAAATTAGATTGAAATACATTAAGAACAACTCATAAAGTTATTAACTGAAACAATATATTATGTAACATATCAGAAGTTCATGTAAATTCCATATATGTTTATATATGAATATTTTTACAGGGATATGTGAAGTTCCAGACATCTGTTAGCATAAATAATATTTGGATTATTTATTAATAAATATTATTATAAAGTGTTAGCAGTGACCTAAATCTTGTAGATTAGAATAAACAAAACAATTCTTATTTTTAAAACAGAATAATAAATCATTTAAAAAACCGTGACATGTTTATATTGATTTGAGAAGCCATCTGTAGCAATAATATAATTCATAACCCTTGTGCGTCAATAAAAAATGTTAGTCAGAGGTCTTTAGAGGACAAAATGTCTGCATCAAAAAATGCAGATAATCCATAATAATATTAATATTAATATATATTTTTAACCAACATCAGTCCTGATCATAACTACCAAATATTAATTCATTTTCAGGATTTTAACCCTTTAAATGCCTGTTTCTTTATATAATGCCACTGTTGTTTTTTATTAAAAAATAAATAAATATATCTGAAAGATTTGCTTTTTTTTTATTTTTTTATTATTACCACAGTCTGGGATATGCATATACCCCAGACATGTCAATGATTAGCAACAACATTGATTTTGATGCAATTTTATTTTTTGTACATTGTCAAATAAAAAAAAACACCTTAGAGGACAAAAATGTTCACATAACAAAACTGCCATTAAAATATTATATATTCATATTATTTTCCACTTATACTGATTAATATTGTTTAACCAGCATCATTCCTGATCATAACTACAAAATATTCTTAGTTTTCAGGATTTTAACCCTTTAAATGCCAGTTTGTTTATATAATGCCACTGTTGTTTTTTTTACGCACACACACACACACACACACACAATTTCTCAATACACACATAAAAAACACAATCTGACATCCATACCAACACACTCACACAATTTTAGCTGCATCATTTATTTAACTGGCCTGCAGTGCTCTATATACAGCAAACAGAAAATAGGAAAAAAGCATGTATTTGCTCCATAGGGTAAACATGAAAAAAATGGCCCATCTGGTGGAAAATATAAAAAATGTCAAATTTAAAGCAAGGGCTCCGGAATGAAAGCATAATAATTTAGAATTCACGACGATATGCTTTAATGGCACTGGGATGAAATAATGCCGTTTAATGGGGTTCAATAGGGACATTTTTGTCCTCAAGGTCCTGAGTGTAACTATTTTGTGTACACAGTGTGTTATATATGTATTATAGGGACTGAGGTTAAAATATCAAAATTCCCCCAAAAATACACAGCTTTGGCTAAATGTATGCAGTTGGCATTAACAGCCAAAATGATCGAAAAAATTTAAATGACTAAAATGTCCCGAAGGTTGCACAAGGGTTAACATCATCAGTAGGATGTAGATTCAAATGTGAATATATGTAAATCAAAATAAACTTTTTACCTGTTGATCATTAATGTTATATAGTGATAGGTTAATATAAATACCTGAAATATTTTATAGACTCATTGAGGTTTTATTAAAGTTATTATAAAGTGTTAGCATTGGCCAGAATCTTGTAAATTAGATTTAACAAGACATTGGTCGTCAGCCAATGTGAATGAATGTTACATTTATATAGCGTTTCTGACACTGCACTCAAAGCACTTTACACAGTGAACAGGGGACTCTCCTCTACCACCACCAGTGTGCGGTATCCACATGGATGATATAAGTCATTCTACACTTATGTCTGAGAGAGGATAAGAAATAACTACTTTACAACACTTTATAATATCAATAAGTACATTAAAACAATTAATAGCAATGAGTACATTAACATGTGAATACAAATTTAATTAAAGAAAATGCTAAATGTTTTTACATTTTATAAAGTGATATATTAATAGAATGACTTGGAATATTAAATAGTGTTATGACATTTGATAATTTTTGATTAAGTTTTACCAATAGCCAAATCCTTTCAGATCAGAATGAACAAGAAATTGGTCATCTGACAATATAATATAGACGTCATGTTAGCCTATGATCAAACTTCTTTATTTGAGACATTGTGTGGTAATAGCAAGTGCATTCAAGCACACTATCAATCATCATAATGCACTGTGACACACATTGACATGAGAGGTGAAGACTGCCTCTGTACAAACACAGATTCCTATCAGATAAAATAAACAGGATAAGGGTTGAGTAAGGCATTATAACAGACAACAACATGCCCAATACAGACTTCAAAATTCAATCATAGTTTGCCCAAAATTGAAAATGAATGTTAGCGTCAGTCTCCGTTGACTTTCAATGCATCCTTTTCCCCATGAAATGAAAGAAAAGTTATAATCAAGTTCCTGTTAAGCTCATTTTCTTATGTTGTCTGTTATGTGTCCATTTGTTATTTTGGTCCAGGCTCTGCTTTTCTTAGCTGTTAACCATCTTGTATAGTGATTTCACCATACTTAGAAGTAGCTCTAAAATATTGTTCGCCTTCCTGATTGCTCTGCCTGTCAGTTGTGTAATAAATGACGATGATGAATATGTTAAAAATTATTTACCTCGAAGATTGTGTGTTTCAGTATCTGCTTTGCGGCATTCTTGTGCTTGCTGACAGTATGAGTATAGCAGATTGATAGCCTAATCTTTCTCTTAGAGCTGCAAGGAGCATTTGCAGTTTGAAAGCTTGTGGAAAAATGTAATTCTCTCTTTCTCTCTCTCTCTCTCTCTCTCTCTCGCTCTCTCTCTCTCTCTCTCTCTCTCTCTCTCTCTCTCTCTCTCTGTGTCTTGCACCATGATATTCTGCTTTGCCTGTCAATGGATTTTTTGCATGACTTTGCACTCTTCGCCACTTCATTAATCTCCATATTTGTTTTCAGAACAAATTATATGTTATCCTCTTTGGTTTCAGAACTTTGAATTAGAAGTGGAGTAATATCACTCCGAGGCATTGAAATGCCGTTCACCTCGCTTCAATTTGCTGGGCGGGTATCAAAGCACGTAAGCACTTTTTCCCCTCTCTCCCTTTAGAGATAACATTTCAATTAATGACAAATTGCTACAAGCTCCACAGTGCTGCATGTGGAAGGAATTACACACTGCACTCCCTTCAGGCAGGGCAGAGACTGAGCCTGTCTCTCAACATGCATAGATAGGGGGTAAGACTGAACATTTGTTACATATTTAGAGTTGTGTACAGTACAGAATGATAATGCATCATTATGTTATTGAGGAAAAATTATTGAAACATTTGCTGGTAACATTATGCATTGATGTTCCTTTTGTTAAGGGTTTATAAAGGAGTTCATCAATGACAACAAATCATTTACAAATGCATTATAAATCATTAATATATGTTATAAAAACATAAATCAAATATTTCAAGACTTTCATGCAATACCTGCCAAATAATGAGCATTTTAACTAGCATATCATTCACTTATTCATACTTATATAAATCAAAAACATAAAATGAATGATTATTTGTCACAATGCAGCAAAAATAGATATTTACCGTGAGACTGAAATGAGGCCTCTAGATCATGTCAATTTGCTATAGTCTGCTTTGTATTTATATTCATTTATGTTATGTTTTGACTCAATTTTCTTCTTACGTTGATGTCAAAAGAATGGTGCTACTCTGAGTGCTGCCCCAGCTTACCTAGTCCTAGTTACCTCCTAGTAAAGTCCTTTGCAAAAACACTTTTCAGATCTTTACGCTCATTCACAGCACACATCATGTATATGCTGAATTGTGTACATAGGCTTCTCATGTTGGCAGCTCCTTAATAAATGCTTCATATGTGTCCACTTTACATTAAGGTACATTTTCATAGGTAACTAATGTTAATTAAGTGTTATTAAAGGATTAGTTCACCCCAAATTTTTAATTCAGTCATTGTTTACTCACCCTGTGTTGTTATAACCCCATATGACTTTCTTTATTTTTCTTAACACAAAGGGAGAAGTTGTGAAAAACTGTTGTTCTCAGTGATGTCATACAATGGCAGTTTATAGTGACCACCTCTTCAAGCTTCAAAAGGACACAAAAAGAAGTCCACGAGACTTATGATTTTTATGAAAGCATCTGATAAGGTTTGTTGTGAAACAAACCGAAATCTATTGTATTAATTAGTAAAAATGTTCACTGACCGTTATTCTCCTGTGCACGTTCATGAGTCTGCACGTGAGCTTTAGAGCTCTTTGCATGAGAGCACAGCAGTTACGCAGCACGCGCGAGATGGGGCGCTCATGCGAAAATTCATTTGCAATTTTGTTTGACTTCAACAGGACCACCAACGATAGTACCAACAGAAAACGCAACACAGCAGCACACAAACCAGAGAACAGAACTTGCAAACATGCCTGAGGAGTTAATAGTGGAAGAATAGATGCATTTCAATATTCATATTTTATCTATAAAATATCCAGAGTCAAACTAAAAACAATAAACAAAAGAGACAAGCATCTGAATTTTTTTTTACATCATTAAAGACCACATGCACATGCACATGCACGAGCTGGCTAAGCCGTATGAAATCATACAAGTTTGTTCAATGAATTCTAGACGGATTAGATGTGAAAATACCCGGTTGTTTAATGTGGAGGTAAGCAAAAGTTTCGCCTTTAAGACGTTATGTACATGCTTATTAATTTTATGCCCTAGCCCAAACCCCATATCTAAACCTAACCACAGAGTTGAGTCTGTAAGGATCATTTAAAGCATAAAGAGTAGGCCTATGTTTTTGTATGACTGAAGAAAGTGTCACGTTTTAGAATGAGACGAGGGAGAGTCACCTGATTGGCTGTTGCAAAAGTCAAATTTCATAAGATTTGCCAACTTGTAGCCAATTTGTAGCCAACTCGGATGAATCTGGGGTGTGTTTCCAAAAGCATTGTTAGCCACCTATGGTCGCAAGTTCAATCATTCCCAACATAGTTCAACGATTTGGTGTTTCCCGAAATCGTAGTTCCAACGGATATTCACAAACTGCAGCGCAAATTTGTGTGGTTGGAACTACAGCTTTCCACCTGTGGTTTGAAGCATAGTTCCTTGTTAGTTTGCTGTGTGGACATCTTTTATTCAATATATATCTTTCATTCCATCAAGACTTTGACCACATTTACATGAATTTAAGGAAACTGCTTATCCTGGGGTTTTGCAGAAAGCACCATTCTGAAACGTCACGTCGGGATTAAGGGATTAAAGGCTGACACATGTCATTAGCAGCTTTTGCTCATCATTAACAACAGCTACATATTGTTGAACCAGTGTGGTTTGAACAATGGATATGCAACATAGTTACTACGGTTTTGGGTACAGGGCTGCTTCTGGCCAAATTGATACCCTACGCAGAGTTCAAAGGGGGGGTTCACGATCGTCTGTGTTCCGCAACTGCTTTCGGGTCCTTGAATAATGTATAATGTGCGAGTTAGGGCAGCCGATGGACTTTCTGGTGCCCTCCTAGGGTAAGATGGTGCCCCCCTAGACTGCATAGTGTGAATGTAGGGAGCGCCGGTACGGTTCGTGTAACAGTCGTCACTAGCTAGTTCATTACTACAACGATGCATCATACTGTGGTGGTTAAGCATATGAGCGTGAAGGTTTCGTCTGTGATCCACAACTGCTTTCGGGTCCTTGAATAATGTATAATGTGCGAGTTAAGGCAGCCGGTGGACTTTCTGGAGCCAAAGCTAGGATAAGATGGTGCCCCCTAGACTCCGTAGTATGCGTGTGGTGGTACTGTTTGGGTAACAGTCATCACTAGCTAGTTCATTTCTCCAATGATGCATCGTACTGTGGTGGTTAAACAGTGGGTTTTGTAGTTGTATGGGAAACACACCCCTGTACGATTTCTCCATGAGAGTGTAGTCTAAACTTTAAACTTAAATTTAAACGATAGTGTCATAAAAAGCAAATGTGACATGGAAAATCCAATTGCAGTAGCAACCATGACATTATGTGATTCTTCTATGAAAATGAGCAACCAGGATATTTACAAAAAAACATTCTTTGTTGTTCCACAGAAGAAAGAAAGTTATACAGGTTTGGCATGACAACCAGGTGAGTAAATGCTGATTTTTACTTTTTTGTGGACTATTCCTATAAGTAGATCTACAATGTTTGAGCCCTGAAACTCTTAATTAATTTCAGATGATACATCACATCATGGGAATTTGATGGATGGTTTATTGTGCTAGATGGAAGTACTGCATTCTACAATAAAGATGGAAAACACATGCTCCTTTTACACTGTGTCTTTTGTCAGGCAACCGCAACAATATCTCCCAGAGGATATCACAAACAGTGATTGCATATGCACTCGAAAATAATTTGATTTGCACGTTTCATAGAAACCATCGCTTGTGACTAATGCTTGAAAAGAACACCTTTGTTGAAGAGCAAATGGGTGAACCCAACTGGCAAATCCAAACATACATAAGTACAGCATAAAATCTACTGTTAATGGTGCAATGCTGTGAAAACTAATAGTCATCAGCTCAGCTTGACAAAGGGCTATCATTAACACAAGAATGAATGGCTTTAATTTGCAGAACAACAAGGCTGATTCTCAGAAAAGCTCTGTGGCCTTCTCATTTTTAGATGTTTATGTGTATTATTTGAATTGTGTCATTGCCAAATCCTTTACCACTTTCTGATGATGTCTTTTGTATTGCAGAGATCAGACTGTGTATGTTGTGGTCTAGAGAGGATTTCGCCATGGCAACAAATTAAAACAGTTCCTATATGAGTCATTTAACTTGGGAAACTGGGAATTGGGAAAGAACGGTGTACAATTGCTAGGCCAAAGACAACTAAATTGGTGAAAAGACAACACATTTTGCATAGGATTGATATGCTCTTGTGGTTTGCACCTTTCTGGTTTAGATTGGGAAGATTAAAATGCACTATTGTTTAATAGCATAAATATTCTTTGGAAACTGCACTATAGAAGCATATCAATAAGTAATAAAAATCATTAAAGCAGGGAGTTCACATTTAGTCATCAACCATTTTGTCATCATTTACTCACCCTCATGAAGTTCCAAACCAGTATGATTTTTTTTTTTTTTTTCGTGGAACAAATCTGTAAAAAATATTAACAATGGAATTACTACTAGTGAAAATGCAATTTTTTGTACAACATAATTAATAATGTTTGTACTAGTAAAAACAAGGGCTGTTGATTTAACACGTTCATTCGGTGTGATTAATTATACAAAAAATAATGTGTTTAAAAAAATTTATGCAATTAATCATGTCCCCAGACTGTAATAAGGAATATTCCTTATATCTGAGCGGTTCAAGCATGGCGTCTCACCTGTTTTCTCCATGGGGCATTAAGCGAAACTCGTTGTACAGGCAACGTGCAGCTTGTACAGAGAACAAACCACACTTACAGAGAGCAGATGAGAACATGTTCTTGCATACAAACACAGCTTGATGGAGCTTAAATCCAAACTCTGGGATCTGAAGACGTGTTTCTCAAACTTTGTTTAATTTGACACTGCAACCTGTAATGGTACGTTTATGATGTGACGCATCAGAGACGGTCCAAAAGCATCTGTCTGATGCAGGTGTACATTGACGCATCCGTAAACAAGCCCTTATAATACATTTCAGACTGACTGACGAATTCAGTTGCAAAATGGATTAATGTGAACTGTGTCATCGATAGGCTTATGTTCAATTATATGGAAATAAACAATATATTGAATTCTAAAGCCACTTTTTGTATTGTCTTTTTTAATGCTTTACTTATGTGCCAAAACAATGTAATGCATTTTAATTATCTGTATTATATATATATATATATATATATATATATATATATATATATATATATATATATATATATATAATTTACAATTTAAATATAACTATTAATAATGATTTAGTTATTATATATTTAATTATTGTTTTTTGAAGGGCTTTCTAAGCAAATATTTCTGTTAATTATTAAATTTAATAATGAATCTGCCTGCATTCCATGTAATTAATTCGATAACATTTTTTGACAGCCCTAGTAAAACGCTAATACTTTATAAAAAATATTATATCATCACTTGTGGAAACATTCTTGACATCAAAAATGGAATTTCAATTAGTAAAATATGTCATTTTTTATATCTGTAATTGCATTTTCACTAGAAGAATTTCACAATGATCCGCCTTTCACTCCTGTTTAAAATTTAATTGCAGATATGTATAGTTAATTTCATACTACCTACTAGTAAAAATAAGCATTTTTGATGTCAAAAATTTAATTACAACTAGTAAAAATGCAAATTATTTATATCTGGAGTTGTATTTTCACCAGTGGCAATGTTATTTGCAGATATCAGAAAATGGATTTCAATAAATCGATATAAAATACTTTTTTAATAGTTATTATCACATTATAGATATCTGAAATGAACATTATGTAAACATAGTCACTCCATTGATGATATCAAGAATTATCATTTTAACTAGTTAAAAATGAATTGTAGAAATTAATAATTCATATCCTGCACATGAAATGCACACAAATTAAATGTTGAAAGGGCCTGTGTTAGTCATCTGAAGCAGATATGATGCCATTGTGTATAGAACAAACCCACATTTTTGCTGTTATTCATTGAAAATCTTCCCCTCCACCTTAGCTCTCAAATCTGTATCACACTTGCGTTCAATTCAAAATATTCAAAGTCGTTGCATCACGATCAGACGTAAGACATTTAAAAACCAATGTTGTTAGGCACCATTGTGGTGCTATGTATGTTTAAAAACATATTTAAATGTGGAAAATCAAATGAGATTTCAAAGATATGGTGAAAGGGAAGATTTTCAGTTAATAATGACTTAATTTCAGTCTATTTCTCACAAAGCAATCGAATGGATTCAGAAGACTTGGTATATAAAGCAAAGAAGCCTTTCTGACCATTTAAAGCACACTTTTCTGGTACAAAATATTCTGCTAAATAACTTTTTTGTCTCCCATCACAGTCATGATGACGGAGTTTGTATTTTTTAATGGACTTTTTAATAAAACCAGCACAGCACAGTACTAAAAGTTCCAGTAGATCAGCGCCCCCTGTGTTCACCTTGGCTCACTGCATAAGTCAAACTAATCTGTTTGCTGGCCAGCATCAATTTGAGCCTTGGGGAATATGACACGGGGCTGATAATATTAGATCAATATTCATGTCTGTTCCTCCGGCAGCATTTCCTTTCGTTCATCCAGGCACATAATGGATTTTACTGTGTTACCGCATAAAGGCACCAGGCTTTGAAAGGGAACTAATTGAGGACGTTGTTTTATTTTTTAAGATATGGCATTGAATGATTGATCTGTATCGTGTTCTTGAATACACTAATGTTAAGGCCACTGGAGCCAGCCATTACCATACAGTTCAAATAATACTGGGGCTTCTGCATTATTAACACGCCTGCATATAATAATGCAACTCATTACAATGGAGCTTGTATACTTTAAGGAGCAATATTAAAAATGCATTATTCAGCCTGTTATACAACATATTTAATCTGTCAAATGGCAAAAAGCTGCTTTTTAATAGATGAACCTTAACATTGTCACATCCAAATGGATGAAACAAAATGTGGCAGCCTTGAGAAGACAGAGAAACTAGCAATGCTGGGACTTATCAAAGGTGGTGTAAAATTTCACATTCAATTACAGTATACTGGTCTCACTTATCGTGTTTCATGCCAGTCTCTCCTAACCTGTTTGAGATGCTGCTAATGCAAGTTTGGATAAAGGCAAATATTTCTCATTATCATTTCTGAGTTTTGACATGAAAATACACCCACTCACATACAAAGGCAATGATTTCACAACATGAATGAAAAGGCTTCAAACTGCTCTCCCGAGACTCTGCCGACGGCCATTTTGGGACTGATCATTATTCTGATCACAAGACTACACAACACAACATATGCACTAACTACGTTTTTCACAAGCACTACATGGATATATTTGTAGGCTTGATACCACTTTACATTAATGTTCCCTTTGTCAAGGGTTTATAAAGAGGTTAATTAATGACTAATATTTCATTTAAAAATGAATTATAAATCATTGATATGCAGTTATGAAAACATGCATAAAAAGGTTGACTTTCATGCAATACCAGACAAATACACACACACACACAAAAAAAAAGAGCTCTGTGTTTGAAATTGGTCTTAACATTACTATGGAATCTTAACACAAATATTTTGTGTAGAAAGAACCTACAAACTACTGTAATCCCAACAAAATTAGACATGTCATTGTAACTCAAATCAATATTTTTTTGTTTCTTTATGTATAACTAGTGAAAGTGAATGTTAGCTTGCTAAATACATGTTGACTGGAAGCACTACAGAGTGTAGTTTAGTGACTATGCTATGGTTAACGCAACATTTGCTCAACGTAGCGAGCAGTCAGTTTCATGTGCTACATCTGTCTGATCTACCTGTCCTCACCGTTAGCCAGGCCCGGTCCCAGACCAAAATCGCAAAGGGTGCTTCTGAAAATAGTGGGGGTGCTCTGTATAGAGTGGAGACGTAATGTTTCATTTTGATGAAATCATACATTTTATTTAATGTGACCAAAACACTAAATACTCTGCATTTGTTTAAGATTTTTGTAAATTTATTATTATGATTATTATATATTTTTTTATGTACAATCATTTATTGTACGTAAAATAAAATACAAAATTATTATTATGAATTCTGTAAGCGTGAGTGGAGGTCGTAACCCGGAACTCTTCAGCCAGTCACGGCCCGTTCAGCATAACACGGCAGCCTGTTTTAGCTTATCGCTGCCTGTTCGGCCCTGTTTCGCAGCTGGCCCACCGGGAAAAGTCCCGGTTCTCCCTATGGCCAGTCTTCCCCTGCTTATGTGTATGTTGAAAGCAGAATGCTGTGCTGCAAATTTGGACACATTAGGACATTTATTAGTTTTGATGCATGGATTTTGTGTATATATTCACTGCGATTCAAGAAAACCTACTTTGCCAAAGTACAGTATTATTAGGCTTACACATTTAATTAAGGGTGCTCTAACACCCTCAAGCACCCCCGTAGAATCGGGCTTACCGTTAGCTCAAGCTCCACTCTTCCTCATAATGGTAACCCTCAACACTCCAACATAACCAAAACTCTGCTATATCTCAACATAATATTATAAAACATAATATTATATTCATCTTGCACAAAAACACATAAAATAAGACTGAATTTTAACATTTACTCTTTTTATCAAGTCCCATGCAAAGCATGCTGGGAAATGTAACCCCACCCTGCAAATTTCATCAATTAACACCACACAAATGATTCATGTAGTCCCAACTCAAATGGATTAAGTAAACTTACAAATTGAAATGGATAGAACACAATGACATCAAGTTGTGATAAAATGTTCTAGAATTGTGTTTCTTTAGTTCATTCTAATTAAGTATATCGAAAAAGCCGTTGTACCTTACATGTTATAAATGCTTATTAACTCTTGTTCCCCGTCTGTCGCTCACTTCGACGTCGTGTCGAAGAAGCGACACTAGGGGTCTCTCTTGAGCGCCGAAAGATACCTCTGATCTATGAAAAAAGGCCAATGAGAGTTGGCGAACAGTATTTGCATACTCCGCCTCCGGATACGGATATAAAGGTGAGAGAAATACGCTCGTTCATTCAGTAATTTTCTTCGGAGCCGAAGGTCGTGTTTATGCTGACTGCTGCGTATAACACTGCTGATCCTGCTTCTGATCCTCTGACGCTCTGCTGCTGTTGGATTTACGGCGCACTACAGCGGCTGTTTTTCTCTTCTCTGCCGGCGTGCAGTTTGCCCCTGGGCGCTTCGACAGCGCAGAGTTTGAAAGAGTTCCACTATATAAAGAGTTATATTTCTCACAAAGAGTTTATTTCTCTAAAAGAGCAATACATAGTGGTGTTGAACGCCCTTTTCAGGGCGCGTCTTTTTAAAGATGCCATTCAACCCCTGTGTAGTTCCTGGATGCGGTAGAGTGCTCTCCGCTTCTGACGGCCACAGGCGCTGTCTCGTGTGTCTGGGCGCCGATCACACCGAGGCTGCGTTTGTGGATGGCTCATGTTCTCACTGCGAGAACATGACCATGGTAACGTTGCGGTCGCGGCTTGCTTTCAATAGAAAGCACGCCACTCCAGCCGCCCCCCGTATCGCTCCTTCTTCCCACGGGATTGAGGACGATGCGGTTGGCGCTGGAGGCGATTTGGGGAGGGCAGCGGGTGTGCTTCCGCCGGGCTCGTCCCCTCGGACCACCCGCCCCCCGACACGCTCGTTTACCTCCGTCCAGTCTCGAGGTAACGGCGACTCGCCTCCGGGCCGGTCTGCCTATCCTCTTGAGCCTGAAGCCGATGAGCTCGCCGCTCCATCGGAGAGCGTGGCGTCTGACGCTGACTCCTCCCCTGGACTGCCGCCTTCGGGCCAGCAGGCCCAGGTTGAGGCGGATGCGCAGATGTCCAACATGCTTGCCCGGGCCGCCGTCGGGGTGGGGTTGGACTGGAGACCTCCATCCTCCCCACACCCGTCACGGTTGGATGACTGGTTCCTGGGGTTTGGGCGCCGCTCACAGCCACGCCCCCCCCCGGTCCCGTTTTTCCCGGAAGTGCATGACGAGCTGACGTCGTCATGGAGAGCCCCGCTCTCCGTCCGTCAAAAGCCCTGCTCGTCCGCTCTCGCTACCCTCGACGGCGGAGAGGCCCACGGGTACACGGCGATTCCCCAGGTGGATAGGGCAGTTGCGCTCCATCTCTGTCCCGGTGACCCTACCACCTGGCGCGGGCGCCCTGTACCCCCTTCCAAGGCCTGTAGGACTTCATCCTCCCTCAACAACAAAGCCTACAGCGCCGCGGGACAGGCCGCCTCCGCCTTGCACGCCATGGCTCTCCTGCAAGTCCACCAGGCCAAGGCGCTCAGAGATCTGCACGAGGGTAGCCCTGATCCCGACGTGTTGCAGGAACTGCGCTCAGCGACCGACCTCGCCCTTAGGGCCACGAAGGTCACCGCGCAGGCACTCGGGCAGGCGATGGCCACCCTAGTGGTCCAGGAACGTCATCTGTGGCTCAACCTGGTCGAGATGCGTGAGGCCGACAAAGTTCGCTTCCTCGACGCCCCTGTCTCCCAGCTTGGCCTCTTCGGCGACACCGTCGAGGACTTTGCCCAGCAGTTCTCCACGGTGAAAAGACAGACGGAGGCCATCTCACACATCCTGCCTCGCCGCAAACCTGCCGCCAGGGCCACTGCCCCGTCTGCTCGCCGAGGGCGTCCTCCTGCGGCTAAGAAATCTGCTCCGCCTCAACCCGGGCCCAGCTCTCAGCCCCTGCGACGAGCACACCGCAAGAAGCAGACGCCCCCCGTCTCCCGGACTCCCTCGAGGACCCGGAAGGCTCCCAGGCGGTCCTGAGACGGACGACCCAGCGACGCAGACGTTAGCTCCGGAGGTGGTAAGACCACTCCGTCCCCCGGTAGAGGGCCGGGAGGAGAATCTTTTGTTTTTAAACAATTTAATTTGCCGCCCCCCCTTAGATGGGGTTGCGGTACCCACATTCTCAGTAAAAGAGCTATTCCCTGTGTCTCTGGGTCACCTGGCCTGCAAATGCCGTTCTCACGGCACTTTGCCCTTAGATTCCGACAGTCCTGGCCTCCTGGACACGGACCACCCGTCTTCAGCCCCACGACTGTCCCCCGGCCGGCCGGTTCCGACGAGTCCAGAGGACGCCTACCCAGGACCTCCTCCTCAGTCGCTAACCCGCCCCCTGCCGGGTGTGCGGAGCAAGGTAAGTGCTTTGAGTCTTTTCTCAGCACCTCAGCCGCGGGTCGCCCCGTCGCCGCCCAACGCTGCCCTACCTGCTCCGCCCCGCTGCGAAGCCCCGCCGGGTACGTCAAAATTAATCGTCCCTTTAATGCCCCTAGCGCAGAGGTTGGACGCGTGGCTTTCACTTCCCAACCCATCTCGCTGGCTGGCACGGACCATCCGACTCGGTTACGCAATTCAGTTTGCCAGGCCCCCGCCCCCCTTCATGGGCATCCGCTTCTCCGCAGTACACGGCGAACACGCCCACTCCCTGCGCGCGGAAATCGCGACTCTTCTGGCCAAAGACGCGATAGAGCCTGTCCCTCCAACCGAGATGAAGAAGGGTTTCTACAGCCCCTACTTCATCGTACCCAAGAAAAGCGGCGGCTTACGACCAATCTTGGACCTGCGAGTTCTCAACCGAGCGTTGCACAAACTCTCGTTCAAAATGCTCACGCAGAAGCATATTTTAACCTGCGTCCGGCATCTAGATTGGTTCGCAGCGGTAGACCTGAAGGACGCGTACTTCCACGTCTCTATCCTGCCCCGACACCGCCCCTACCTACGGTTTGCGTTCGAGGGCCAGGCGTATCAGTACAAAGTCCTCCCCTTCGGCCTGTCTCTGTCCCCTCGCGTCTTCACGAAAGTCGTAGAGGCAGCTCTTGCCCCGCTCCGAGAAGCCGGCATCCGCATACTCAACTACCTCAACGACTGGCTCATCTTAGCCCACTCGCGAGAGTTACTATGCGCTCACAGAGACCAGGTGCTCAGGCACCTCAGCCGTTTGGGGCTTCAGGTCAACTGGGAAAAGAGCAAGCTCACTCCAGTTCAGAGCATCTCTTTTCTCGGGATGGAGTTAGACTCGGTCTCAATGTCCGCACGTCTCACAAAGGAGCGTGCTCAGTCAGTGTTGAACTGCCTCGCCGCCCTCAGGCCGGGCACAGCGGTCCCCTTAAAACTTTTCCAGAGGCTCCTGGGGCATATGGCATCCGCCGCGGCGGTCGCGCCGCTGGGCTTGATGCATATGAGACCGCTCCAACACTGGCTTCGGACCCGAGTCCCGAGACGAGCATGGCGCCGCGGCACGCACCGGGTAACAATCACCCCCGCCTGCCGACAAACATTCAACCCCTGGACAGACCTCTGTTTCTTACGGGCTGGAGTACCCCTACAGCAGGTGTCCAGACGCGTCTTGGTCACAACCGACGCCTCCAGATTGGGTTGGGGCGCCGTTTGCAACGGGCACGCAGCCTCAGGCCGTTGGAAAGGGGCCCAGCTGCGTTGGCACATCAACTGCCTCGAGTTGTTGACCGTCCTCTTTGCCCTGCGGAAGTTTCTCCCGTTAATTCGGGACGAACATGTCCTAGTCAGGTCGGACAGCACCACTGCGGTCGCGTACATAAATCGCCAAGGCGGCGTACGCTCCCGTCACATGTCACAACTCGCCCGTCGTCTCCTCCTTTGGAGCCAGCACCGACTCAGGTCGCTGCGTGCCACTCACATCCCCGGCAACCTCAATGTGGTAGCGGACGCGCTGTCACGACAACGCTTGCCTGGCGGAGAGTGGAGGCTTCACCCCCACTCGGTTCAGCTGATTTGGGAACGGTTCGGCAAGGCCCAGGTAGACCTGTTTGCCTCCCGAGAGACCTCCCACTGCCCCCTCTGGTACGCCCGTTCAGAGGCTCCCCTCGGGGCAGATGCATTGGCACACAGCTGGCCAGTGGGGCTGCGCAAGTACGCATTTCCCCCAGTGAGCCTTCTTGCACAGGTGCTGTGCAAGGTCAGGGAGGACGAGGAGCAAGTCACTCTCGTGGCTCCCTACTGGCCCACCCGGGCCTGGTTCTCGGACCTCGTACTCCTCGCGACAGCCCCTCCCTGGCGAATTCCTCTGAGGAAGGACCTTCTTTCTCAGGGACGGGGCACGCTCTGGCATCCGCACCCAGACCTCTGGAATCTCCATGTCTGGTCCCTGGACGGGACGCGGAAGATCTAGCTGGCCTACCACCCACGGTCGTAGCCACGATCAACCAAGCCAGAGCCCCTTCTACCAGGCAACTCTACGCCCTAAAGTGGCGTCTGTTCGTCAATTGGTGTTCTTCCCGGGCAGAAGACCCACAGAGGTGCGCAGTTAGGTCAGTGCTCCTGTTTCTACAGGAGAAGTTGGAGGGGAGGCTGTCCCCGTCCACCTTAAAGGTGTATGTTGCTGCTATCGCAGCTCACCACGACCCAGTAGACGGCAAGTCTCTGGGCAAGCACGACTTAATCGTCAGGTTCCTAAGAGGTGCCCGGAGGTTAAATCCCTCCCGGCCAAACCTGTTCCCCTCCTGGGATCTCTCGGTGGTCCTCGCCGGTCTTCAGAGATCCCCTTTCGAGCCGCTAGAATCAGCCGGACTCAGGGCCCTCTCTCTAAAGACGGCCCTGCTGATCGCGCTCGCCTCCATCAAGAGGGTCGGGGACCTGCAAGCGTTCTCTACTAACGACACTTGCCTGGAGTTCGGTCCGGCAGACACTCACGTGATCCTAAGACCTCGACCGGGCTATGTGCCCAAGGTTCCTACCACGCCCTTTAGAGATCAGGTAGTGAACCTACAAGCGCTGCCCCGGGAGGAGGCAGACCCAGCCCTCTCACTATTGTGTCCAGTACGTGCTTTGCGTGCCTACCTGGAACGCACCCAGAGCTTCAGGCGCTCTGAGCAACTCTTTGTCTGCTTTGGAGGACAGCAGAAAGGGAATGCTGTCTCCAAACAGAGGTTGTCTCACTGGGTGGTGGAGGCCATTCAGTTGGCCTACCACACCCAGGCCGTGCCGCCCCCCTTACGGGTGCGGGCCCACTCCACTAGGAGCGTGGCATCCTCGTGGGCACTGGCAAGGGGCACCTCCCTAGCAGACATTTGCAGAGCTGCGGGCTGGGCAGCACCTAACACCTTCACGAGATTTTACAATCTCAGGGTTGAGTCAGTTTCGTCCCGTGTTCTCTCAGGTCCGAGCCCGTAGAACTCGGTACACGTCGACGTTCTGACCGGGTGATCCGCTTGTACCAGCGCCGTTTCCCTCTGCCGAGGCAAAACAGTGCGCTTTTGTCCCAGAGGACCCAGGTCCCTGGTTGATTCCTCCCTAGCACTTCGGACCCGCAGCAGTTCATCGGAGGAACGTGCTGGTCCAGTCCACTACGGGTACCTCCGGCTACCCCTACTGGAATAAGTGCTCCACAGATCAGGCCTCCTACGGGACTCCTCCTGTGTGTATTTCCGCGGTACGGTCACCTTACGAGCTGACCCGCGTCTCCCTTAGGCAGCCCTTTGCTGCCCTCCGGTCGCCGTGTTGTAGCAACTCCCCCCTCCTTGAGGTTGGATCTACCACCGCGCCTTTTCCTCCCACATGCCCCAAGTGGCCATGTGATGTATTTTTGCCACCTTTACCTCCCCTGTTGGGCGGATGTGGCCTCCGCAGGGTCTTTTCCCCCTAAGAATAGGAATTCGGAATAAGACCCCCTTCCCTCGATGCGGTAAGGGCCCCGGCTGCTCTTGCTCTATGCCGAGAAAACATAGAGAGAAAAGAGGCCCAGCCAGGCTTGGCCCGTTCCCTAGTTGGGAGTGTCACCTTGTTCCCCCCTAGGGTAACCAAAAGGACGCTGACGCTTTTTCGGGGCATTGGGGAAGAGTACGTGCTGCCTGAACACAGTTGGTCGCTTGTGCACGTGCAAAATACCTGCCCGCTTCTGTGTCAGCAGTACACGTACACGGCTCAGCGCATGGCGAGTTTTGAAGTGGACCCCTAGTGTCGCTTCTTCGACACGACGTCGAAGTGAGCGACAGACGGGGAACGTCTCGGTTACGTATGTAACCTCCGTTCCCTGATGGAGGGAACGAGACGTCGTGTCTTCCCGGCCACGTCGCTGAGCCGAGCCGCTGAGATGCCCGGAACACTCCCGGCTCCTCAGAAAAATCCTGAATGAACGAGCGTATTTCTCTCGCCTTTATATCCGTATCCGGAGGCGGAGTATGCAAATACTGTTCGCCAACTCTCATTGGCCTTTTTTCATAGATCAGAGGTATCTTTCGGCGCTCAAGAGAGACCCCTAGTGTCGCTTCTTCGACACGACGTCTCGTTCCCTCCATCAGGGAACGGAGGTTACATACGTAACCGAGACGTTCAACATTAGTAACCTATGAAAATGTACCTTAATGTAAAGTGGGCACATATCAAGCGTGTTGCCAACAAAATAAACCCATATACAAAGAGTTTGGAATGGTTTAATGGCCTACTGGCTTTATTATATGATAAGGTGTCTTTGCACAGGAGGAAAGGACTACGTAAGTATCATTCTTTTGACATCTACATGACAAGGAAAGTGAGTTAAGATATTAGAGTAATGAATATAAACACAAAGTGGAATGTAGCAAAATGACATAATCCCTCTGGGACGAGGAGGAGGGCATGGCCGGGCCGTGATGGAGCACGGCTGGCGCTGAATCAGCTGATCAGTGGGAGAGCAAGATAAAGGGCAGCCGGAGATGTCAGTTTGAGCGAGAGTGAGACGCACGCGGCTGCGCTGCATGTTTGTTTATGTTGGTTTTACTGTTCAGCCGGTTCCCACCTCCTCCTTGCCCATCCTTAAACTGTTACACCCTCCTTAAAATCTCACTATAATAATAGTTTGCTGCATTATAACAGGGTTCATGAATTGGGGCATGATTTTGATTAATAAGTATAAGTAAGTGTGTTTATTAAGTATTTCTAGCATGCAAGATAAATTCTCAATATTTTGCTAAAATTGCATGAAATTGCTCTTTTTCTTAATGTTGTTATGCAACTGCATTTTAATGACTTATAATGCATTTGTAAATGACTTTGTAGTCATTAATGAACCCCTTTATAAACCCTTACTACATCTTAAACTACTTTAAACAGCATTTAGCTAATTTTGTAATAATTAGCATGCATGCAGCTTTAATGGCCGTAACTGAGAGATCACTGGTACTCATAAACATTCATTTATCACTGCAAGACTATTTAAAATGTCCTAGCTTTTGAATGCAAAAAGGTGATTAAAACGTACATATTATGCATCACCTACCCAAAATAAACATTATGTACAATAACTGTCTGACCCTCCAACATATCACAACATACAGTATGCATGGTTTAACACTTTTACTAAATGCACTCATACTATTACTAATGTATTACAAAGCACTATGGCTTTGCAGCAGCTGTCATAAAGCTACAGAATCATGCTGCAGTCACCATTTTATTGGTTTCAGATTCATTGACTAGAACATAAAGTGTAACGTGTACAACCATAGCCTTTAGATACTGTAAATGTATCACATCTATTGGATAGAATCAAACACAATTGGGTAACTTTATCTAATCTATTAAACCAGATGCTGCTCGCAAGATCCTGACCTTTAATTCAATATGTGTAACCACAGTTGTATGTATCAAATAATTTATATAGCCGAAAAAAAAAAGAAATATGGGATATGACATTTTATAAACGTGCCGCCGCCAGAGCATTTCAGATTTTATATGACAGACTATATTCTATTAAAAGTGTTATGTCAATAAAACATGACCTTTGCAACTATATTCTCTTTCTTTGTCTTATTTCAGTTTAAACTAGTGTAGGTAAACATACTGTATCTCTTCAGATAAGATTGACTCTAGAGCAATAAAATGATTTGTTTAAAATGAAACATCAGGGTGCGGCTGATTTACTTTTACATGTGCTGCTGTGGGAAATTAATGATTTATACAATGAGCCGTAAAGACTCGATGAATTTTATTATGTAAGCAACATTAATGATGCCCACCAGGACTTCAAACGAATATAAACTACTGTCGAAGATAATGGGCTGTTATTATTGAGTTCGGTTAAAACATGGAGTAGCCATATTGTTAATGTTTAAGTGTCAGGTTTCTAAAGAGGAACAATTCTTATGTAAATGATACAGGGGAACGTGGTTGAAATGTCATGAGCTTAATGCAAACACTTTTAAGCATTTGCATGGGTACAGGACTGACAAAACAATCTAGGCAAATCACTAAACACATTCATTTTAAAAGTTTTACTGCACAAAAGAGACATCTGCCACATTTATGACCAACACAGAACAGCAATCTTGCCTGGTTCCCTCAAACAATGCAAACATTATTTTTGTGCTCTATAACATGACTGTAACCACACCGAATTCAACACAGCGCACTATTTTGCAATGAAAACAAGGTCTTAAATTACATGGCAGTTTAGGAATCTGAGGAAAGCCAAGAGGCATCCATTCAAGTGTTCTAGATAACCCCTATAACATTCTCCCAGTGCAGGAAAATCTAACATCTGGTCCCAGGACTAAGACCAAATGTTGGCTCTTAAATCATTTCCAGCCTAATTTATCCTTTTAACTTGAAAAAATGTTTGACTTTGTCTTTCGTTACTCTGTAATGCAACAAAATTGGTAAGTACATTACAAAGCCTGAAGAGTTTTGTCAAAACTAGCCGACCCTGACGGCAAGGCAAAACAGGATTATGACAGCTGCCTTTAACATACAGCTGCTTAATTCTTTTTCATTTCTGTGGCAATTTTTTGTGTGACATAATAGTTTGTTTGTTTGTTTGTTTGTAAGGAAAATTTTCAATGTAGTGCTCAGGGCTGTGTTACATTAAGATTGGCAGATAACTGAAATCATCAGAAAAGAAATGGAAGCTAAGCCTTCAAATGTGAATTACAGTTGTATTTCCAACACAGAATTAGGAAAGTACAGACCAATTTTAGTAGAAAAAAAAAAAAAAAAAAAAAAAAAATCTACCTCCTGTCGCCAATTCCCAGCAAGATCAGTCTGGATTTGCGATTGGTTTTCTTACTTATATCTATTTTCATACTGAATTGTGATGGGTCTTTTCTTCTATTTATCCATCTACATTGCATATTACTATTGATCTCTCTTTAAATTTCTCCCTCTATCTATATTTGGTTTTCTAACTGTTCTAAACATCATTTTACCATTTTAAAGCACTGGTATTGCCTTCGGTTAATGCATAGTTTCATTATGACATTCTATTAGATCCTTTTTTTCACAGATGTCAAAGTGATCTAATAAAACAGAGTATCAGTGCTGAAAAAACATATGGGCTGTACCACATGTGGCACAATCTGCACGCATATAATATCCAATTCATATTGCCATTTCATTGTATAAAAAAGTCTCATTCTGTAGGCAAACCTGACTCAGTCACGACTGAGCGCTTGAGAAACAGGCAGATTGAGTTTCATGGGGCACAAGAGATATGCAGCCATGTGCAAAGGGAGTGTTCAGAAAAGCATTTGATCTCAATTAATAGCATTCCCAATAAGATCAGCCAGGAAAAGAAGAGAGGGAAATCTAGATTGGGGCAGATGTCGGAAAAGTGTTTCGTTATTATTAAAGCATGACAAATTCAACAGTGAGTAAAGCACGATGAACAACTGGATGCCTGAGCCCATATTACTTTGTTATTGTCCAGCATTTGTGTCCTGCTCAACTCAATAAAAAAGCCAAGCACAATAGGGATGTGTCATCAGGAAAACTTTCTTTTGCTTGAGGTCGGGTTTCTCTTTAATAAGTACCATGGAAAAATGTCCTGCCAGTATTTCAGGCTCCTTCCAGCTATTTTGGGGATGATTAAAGCAATAAATCACAATGTCATCAAATGTTCTGAAATGTTTTTAATCACCCACCAAAGATACACAATAATTTGGCAGTGACTGCATCCTCATTTCTAATTTGCTTGTTAAAATGACTGCTTTAAAGGCATTAAGATCTTGCACAGATTGCAAAACCAACATCTGCTGAACACAAAAACTGCAGTGGCAGCATTGCAAAGAGTAATACATCTACATAGAAATAAGCATATTTACACTGACGAGCCAAAACATTATGACCACTCACAGGTAAAGCGAATAATTTTGAGCATCTCCTAACAAGGTCACATGTCCTAGGGGGGTAGGGGTAGATTAGATGTTAAGCGAACAAACAGTTCTCGTAGTCAACATGTTGAATGCAGAAGAACTGGACAGGAGTAAAGACCTGAGCAACTTTGACAAGGGCCAAACTGTTATGGCCAAATGACTGGGTCAGAGCATCCCAGTAAGCAGTGGTGAGCACCTACTGACAGTTGTCTAAGGAGGGACAAACTATAACCGCTGACAGGGTGTTGGGCGCCAAATGCTCATCGTTGTGCGAGAGTAAACAAAGGTCCTCTCGTATGGTCCAAACCGACAGAAGATCCACTGTGGCACAAATCACAGAAAATGTTCATGATGGTTATGGGAGGAATATGTCACAACACACATTGCATCGCGCCCTGCTGCGTATGGGGCTGCGTAGCCTGTGTATCCTGAATGGATACAATGACACCCGTGACGGAGAGGTATGACCATGGTGTGTGCACATGTTAAGTTTGTACATTTGTACAGAGAAGGGTGACTAGGCTTCAGTTCATGGTGGCCACCCCACCCCTGGCCACCCCCTAGCTCCGCCACTGTTTCTAAGGACAATTGTTTGCTATGAATGTACACCCACCGCCGCTCACTGTCTGCCGGTGGCCGTGCCACGGAGCGCAACTCACATTGTTTCCAATTAATTCGACCCAAATCATTATCAATTGACTTATATTATTTACTCTAGCCTTGTTCATTCTTGAAGAAGGGAAAAAACCTTGGTAATTTTTGTGTGTATTGTCTGCCACCTGAACCGCTTCGACGTGCCCTGTGTTTGATACCTGTGCAATATCCTAGTTATGACGCGGCATGGCGCTTCTCGTCCAGTGTGCCACCGGCTAATGCAAAATAAACGTATTACTGTAATGTGAAAAAAACCAATGACATATTATTTCAATTGGACAGTATTTATTTAGGCTGTTGATTTAATATTTAAAAAATAATGCGTTAAAAAATGTACACAATTCATAATGTCCACATGCATCAGATGCATGCTTTGGAAGTGTCTCACTTTGGTTGTGTCATGTCATAAACATTGTGTGGACAGTGTGGTTTGCTGCCTGTTCTTGTGCAGCTGCTTGTTGCCTTCACAGCTGAAGTTGCACTTACTGACACCAGCTGACTGGGACTTCAGAGCAATTAAAGTTTGAAGTAAGGTTTTTGAAGTAGGCTTTAATTGCTCCGACTGTAGTGTTAATATTCCATATTAAGTTCCAGGGGCATTATTAATTGTGTTAATTTGTTGAACATGTTTTTTAATATATATATAATTAATTGCACTGAATTAACATGTTAAATCGACAGCCTTAGAAATTTTAGAACGAAAATGCAACCTGCGAATCAGACTCACCATTGGTAATGTAAAAGCGATTACTTCGCAATTAATGAACATGAACAAGCCATACAATTATGAAAGTTCTCAAATGGTTCATAAAACCAAACATTCCCTAAAATACTTTTTTATTAACACTGGCCTCAGCTGCTTTCTAAACCAAATGATCATTTATAACCTATCTACAGCTCTCAATTAAGCATTTATTTAATGCACTCCAGTGGCCAGTAGAGGGACTGTTGTTGAAAATGTCTGTGTGCTGAAAAGTTGAGCAGATCTTGGCTCAAAAATTACTCTATCAATCAGTTTGGGAACAAAAAGAACACCTTCAAAACAACACACCCTGTTTAAACATGTTCTCAAGACATCCAGGTTAAGCAGCTAAGTTTACAAGTTTTACATGTCAACATGGGGACGGGAACGCTAATGAAGAGCTAACTCAACAGTGCATGAAAACGCAGCCATATGGGGGAGTATTGCTGTAATTTCATATTGTGCTGATTAAATTAACCTGTTTACTGCAATTACTCATAATCAGTTTGAGAGTAAGTTTGAAATGTATAGTCCCATATAGGAAAGGAAAATCACATGTGAGATCTCTTTAAATCTCAATGTTTTTTCCAAGACAGCAATCAGATAGTATGAAGTGCAAATGGAGACTTTAGCTGAAACCTCATCAATAATTAATTTTTATAGTAATTATAATAATATTTGATCGCTCTGCATACGCAGACTCAACACTGTGCTTTGTGATGTGAAATAATGATGCTCTGAAAATGGAAAAAAGCATTGAGTTAAAAAAAAGATCAGCATTCTTTCATATGCACTGCGGGGTATATTTATAGATGTATGTGGGCTTTCTCAAATCCAGTGGAAAAGTCACTATTCAGCTTTAATAATACATCACTTTATATAGCAACTCAGCTATTTAGCCTGAGTTACACTGCGTTACCATAGCGCTGGGCTACTTTCAGACAGCTAATGACTTGTGGGAAAGGAGCAGTGAAAACGTACAAACAACTTAGATATTGTTTCCTCATTGACTTCCAAGAACATGATATCCCACATTTAATATTCATCATTTTCTTGCTGAATAAATCAGGAATGTCAGCATAAAATTAATTAATCTAATCTATTATCAACATTGTGGAAAGTGATGAAGCAATTTTTCAAACATAAATAAAACTTAAGTGGAGATAATGTTCAATAAATGAAGAGTATTTGACTTTGTAAACAGAGACAAATGAGCTAACATTTAAGTGCTGTATCTGTTTTATGTTACAGGTTTTCGACTGAATTAGTAAATACTGGATGGAAATCCTCTTGGCTTCTTTTCTGTGCTATTTGTATGACACTTTTTGAAGTCGTTCTAACCTTGAGATGTAGGTCTCCACATGAGCTTGCAGTTTCTCTGTGAATTCGGCCTGTTTAAAAACACACAAATCATAAATTAAAATGCCAAACCAATCCAGGGTGGAGATTACAGTCAGGTGGATGAATCTCACAAGAACATGTCCAGGCAACATTTCACCCCAAAATCATAAGAAATTATGTGTTGCCTAAAGAAAATAATGGCTATTTTTGCATTATGACAATATTTTCATGACAATCGAGGCCACATCCACACAAAGTGTGAAAATTCAGTTTTCAGCTTCCTCGCGTCAATAATTTTCCAGAGTATGTGGTTATGGAGAGTGTTTTTGAAAGTCTACATTTTCATGGAGGAAAATGCCATTCCAGTGTTGATGTGAGGCATAAACATAGCAAAATCAATGTGTTTTCAAACCAAAGCGTGTTAATGTGGATGTGGCCTTAAGCACATTCCCTCCTCCCCCCAAAAATAAATGGAATCCTATGCGATAGTTCTGGCAGAGGGCTTGTACTGGGAAGCATTACATCATCCTTTTATTCAATTCATGCATCTCATCTCATCCAATCCTGATCCAACCTCTGCTTTATAAGCTCAGCAAAGTTGTCACTCATTGCTTTGTTATACCACCATAGTTTCACCCCCCTCCACCCCATCACCACTAGTTTATGTCCCATCCTGCCGTAAGGGGTAAGCTCATCTCCCTTGCCATCATCATCTTCTGGTAGGATCTGACCGTTCGAGCGACAATCCCAACGCTGAACCGTAGGACAGGGCTTATGCCAAAGGAAACAATTCTTTCACTAAACTCATGTTATTCTCATACTTTTGAGTCCTCTACAAGAGTTTTTATGACCGTAAAGCGGGTCGCACACCAGAAGTGTTGGTGGACAACATGCCACTTTATAAAATTCAAAACAATTTTTTTTCTATGACTGTATACCCACCGCCGCTCACTGTCTGCCGATGGCACCTACCTGCGACTCCAGAGGCAGCTTTAATTTCTGCCGTGCCACGGTAGTATTTTTTCCAATTTTTTTTCCAATTAATTCGACCCAAATCATTATCAATGGACTTACATTATTTACTCTAGCTTTTTTCATTCTTGAAGAAGTGAAAAAACCTTGGTAATTTTTGTGTGTACTGTCTGCCACCTGAACCGCTTCAACATGCCCTGTGTTTGATACCTGTGCAATATCCTAGTCACGATGCGGCATGGCGCTTCTCGTCCAGTGTGCAACCGGCTAATGCAAAATAAACGTATTACTGTAATGTGAAAAAAACAATGACATATTATTTCAATTGGACAGTATTTATTTAGGCTGTCGATTTAATATATAAAAAAAATTATGTATTAAAAAATTTACACAATTAATAATGTCCTAATAAGGAATTTTCCTATTATCGGACCGATTCAAGTTAGTACCACTGTCATGCTTTTGAGTCCCAGTGAGCAGGGACAGTAAGCACAAATCAAGCTGTACAGGCAACAAAGTATACTTACTGACATCAGACAGCACAAGGTGTGGGTGCGCTCTTTCATTCAAATAAAGCTGGATGGAGCACAACTTCAAATATAGGGGTCTTGATGCATGTATGGTTAACTTGACACAGCATTTGAAAAACTTTGTGTTTATGATGCAACACAACCCAAATGAAATACTACAAAAGCGTCTGTCTGATGAAGGCTTTTTAAAAGATATGCATCCTTAGAAAAGCTCTTATGCACCTAAATCTACCTCAGACAGATTGACAAATTCATTTACAAAATGTATTGTTGTGAGCTGTAGGCCAGTGATGACTCAAGAACAATGATGTGGAAATAAATGATATATTACCTTCTAAAGCCACATTTTGTATTGTCCAATTAATGCTTTAATAGTGTCATGTATTTGAACTATCTGAATTACTATATATATATATATATATATATATATATATATATATATATATATATATATATATATATATATATATATATATTCAAATTATTTACATATAATTATAATTATTTATTCATTATACCTGTATATGGAATTATTTTTATTTGGGGGGCTTTTTGATAGATATTAATACATCCAATTAATTTTGATTCATTTGATTCATTAATCGGGATATCATGGGATTCATTTGATTAAAAGTTTAATCCATCGACAGCCCAAGTATTTATAAATCATTGTTGTATTATAGTGCATTTACAACAATTGATGTTTATTTCAATAAAATACTACTTTAATACTGTATCACTGTATCATATTAAACAACCGGATGCTTTACATTAATGAGTTTTTTCAAAAATAAGCATCATGTTCTTGTTTTGGAGGAGGAATGCAACCCGAACATGAGATTCATCAGGTACAGTGTGTGACCTCGTTCAGATGTCTCAGTGTAAAACATTTTACTTTTGTGCAAATTTGTACACTGTTATGGCATATCTGAAAAATACATGAAACATATATGCCTGGAACTTAGTTCTTACAGCACACAGGCATATTGAATGACTCTGGTGCACATCTGGTATGGTAATGTAATTGTTGAGGAAGTCATTCTTGGTAATTCCAGCATTAGTAATTTTCAGTTTTTCTACCATATTAGGTATGATGAGATCCACAGAGCTATGACATTCCTGGGAACTTTTGAAACTACAATAATATTCAAAGAAAAAAAAAAAGGAAAAAGAAGAAATTAATATAGATGATGAAAACACTTCAAACAACACACTGAACATGGATGACTGTGATATGAAGCATGCTTCTCTGTGATTTTATATGCTCCCTTGAGCTGTATTGGTTACAGTTAGCATAGAAAAAATAAACTCAATGTATTCTATCAAACCTGTGTTGGGGAATAAACTTTGAAACTTTAGCTTCCCAAGCTACAAGCTACTTGTAACCTAAACCAGTTAAAGGGATAGTTCACCCAAATATTTAAATTCTCTCATGATTTACTCACCCTTATGCCATCCCAGATATGACTTTATGTATTTTGCTTAACACATGCAAAGATTTTTTTAAAAATATCTCAGTTTTGTAGATCCATACAATGGAAGTGAATGGTGGCCAGAATTTTGAAGGTCCAAAAAGCACATAATGGCAGCATAAAAGTAATCCATATGACTTCAGTGGTTATATCTACATCTTCAGAAGTGATAATGATATGATAAGTCTGGGTGAGAAAAAGTTCAATATTTAAGTCCTTTATAACAATAAATCTCCACTTTCACTTTCACTTTCAAATTCTTCTTCTTTTGTTTCTGGCGATTCACATTCATTGTGTACGTCGCCACCTACTGGGCAGGGAGGAGAATTTATCCTAAAAAGGACTTAAATACAGATCCGTTTCTGGGTGAACTATACCTTTAAACTACAGTCAAGCAACTAGTTAGCTACTGTGGCACGGTGGAGGGCGGGACCGGGGCATAATCACGCCCCCGGTCCCGCCCTCCACCGTGCCACAGCTACACTACAAGCTACTAACAAAAGTAGGTAATGACATTGAAGCTATTTAAAGAAGAAAATAATTTGATATATAACAATTGGATTCAATTATTTAACTAATAACATTATATTCAAAATGCAAACAATTAGTGTTTATTTACTCCTGCTCCATTTCTGCGCAATGTGACAAATCATAACGGTTTCCATCCAACAATTTTTATGCACATTTTCAACTTGTGCATAAGATGTTGTGAATGGAAATTCTTGATATGCAAATAACCTCTTAAAATTTGCATAAAACTCTATGCGATAGGAAGATAATGCTCATGATGAAGTGGATGGAAATGCACAGCGGTTAGTAAATTCTTTAGTCAAATTTTTAGAATGTGATTAAAAAAATGCTAAACATCTAGATGGAAACCCAGCTACTGTTATGAAAATAACTGTGCTACTTACACGCTACTGAAAAATGTTGTTATGTTTGTAATGTAATGTAACTACACCCAAACACTGATCTGAATACTGCTTTGTTTGTTTGAGCATCCAGACATACAGTAGCAATATTAGTTCAACCAATAGGTGAGTCTGGCACATGGCTACATATTCGACTGCCAATAGTATACAGGAGGTAATGTTTCGGAAAACTGTTTGAAAGTCATTGTATATACAATTCTGTTTGGTAACACTAGTGGCGCAGAAATTATTAAGCCACTTTTCACCAATCCTATTGCATGAGGTTATATATAGCCAAATGATATATGTAATTGACCTTCCTCTGGCATTAAAAGGAGAGGAGAAGCCCATGAGAATGGATGAAAATAGCTTTGGCTCTACAGTTTATCACTCAGATGTAGGATGCACACACAAGCCACTACAAATGGGCTCTCAAATTACGGAGTGTCTGCCATATGAAATTAAGGCTTGTCACAAAGACGATAAAGGCCTTCATGGAACATGGCAGACGAATTGAATGACCCCTATAATCATTAATCCCATCAAAGTGAAAAATGACTTGTGTCTTTTTTACCCCCCTTCTGCTCAGGTCTTGTCAGCACGGCCCACGGCAACATTCGGCATGTAAAAACTTGTGATAGAGATAACACAATTTAGCAATCCACCAGGTTGTTTTCTGCAATCGTGGCAGTCCAGTAATTCAATTCAACCTTAAGTCTAGTGTAAAATTAATCAGAATATCTGCCAGCAGCTGTCTAATGTACTTATCATTATGTGGAGAATACCAATAATGTTAGGTTGGGGAGCATTATTCAAGTTTTAATATTGGATTTTTTTTTTCTTGGCATAATCCACTGTGGGTGGAGGTTTGTCGGAGAATATCAACTGAACCTTGATATTTTCAGAAACTCTGTTCCAATACATAATCTGTAATTAATTTAGCCTTTTAAGATGTTTTATTAATGTTATCTGCAAATTTCCTTCCCTCAAGTGGAAAATTCTTTTCATGTGCAAACATAACTGATGACAGTGAATAAAACACATTATTCACTCTCTGTATTGGTGCTAATCAGCATGGTATTTCTCATAAACTTTAATTACAAAAAATAAATTCTGTAATATTTTTTTTGTTCCAGTACAAATATCTAAATATCCTTCAAACAGGATAAATTTATTTGAGAAGAAAAATTGTGTAAAATGTCATCATTTACCCACCCTCATGGCATTCCAAACCATTATGACTTTCTATCTTCCATAAAAGAAACAAAACTAGATGGTTGGCAGAATATTAGGGACTGACAGACTCAGTCACCATTGCATCATTGCATCTTTTTTCCATACAATGAAACTGAATGGTGACTGAGGCTGTCAATCTGCCTCAGTAAATGATGAGGAAAACCACTCTATTCAAGACATATTTGCTGAAAACAAGGCTTCAAATTGTATTGATCTAGATCAAATTTAAATGATCTAATTTTAAAGATACAGTATATATATATATATATATTTTTTTTTACTGGAAAGCGATACAAAATGACTGATTATATTTTTACAGGATTGTTATTTGCTCTAGTGTGTAAACCTGCAGTTTTGCTAACATCTCTTTAGTAATTTCTCCCAGCACCTCTCGAACATCTTCCTCACAAATCTCAACACTTTCTTCCATTTCAGCCTTTCCATGTTCTTCCCTGTTCTCCTTACGAGATTCCCGTGAGCCCTAAAGCCAATTAATCAAATTCTTTACCAGATCTGGGTTGGTGCTAAATGTTCTGTGAGTAACTGTGGACTGCAATACAGGGTTAATGAGTAAAGGACAAGATAAGTGAGATAAAATAAAATAAATAGGTAAAACCTTGATTTGGAGAATAGAATTTGACCCTATTCTACAATATATGCTATATTATGCTTGTTAAATGTGAGCCTATTGCAACAGATATTAATATAAAATTATGCTTTGATATGACTTGTCTAATTTTATGGGAATATTGCAGGAAAGAAGCACAATGAAATGCACAAAGTGTTTTTGATAATAGGATTGTACTGTAAATAATGACACAGCGACAACATGTGGCCATTCTCTGAATTGCAGCGACTTCAAGGCCAAGGAAAGCTGTTCATTTTAATAAGATTCTGCAACACACAGGGTTCCCACAGCTTTCCTTCTGTTCCCACAGAATTTCGATTACCTTTTTAGTCTAAAGATTTCAAAAAAATCATTTTATAGATATTGCAAACATAAGGTGCAGTTTTTTCTGTTTAAAAGGTTTTAGTATTTTAGTCATCATGAAATAGCGTTAGCAACCAATTTGACTTCTGTACTCTGATGTATTTCATTGTGAAAATAAGTGTGAATCTTTTTTAAAAGAGTCTTTTGAGGCAGAGCAAAAGCATGTCTGCAATGTTTTTTTTTTAACTTGGAATAACATGCACTTATGAATCGAGCACAATAAAACTAGTAAAGTTCATTAAACACTGTAGGATACATTTTGATTTCACATTGACCTTAAAGCTGGACTTAAGTAGAAAAATCTATCACTATATTAATTCCATGACTTTTTATGATCATGACATGTTTTACATTTTCTGATACTTCAAAGGTTTCTCATGACGACCCGAAGTCAATTTAACCTTTAAATGCATACATAGTGACCCGAACCTCATGCTGTACCTCATGTATTTTTTGGGGTTGTGCCCACACCTATTATGTAGTTCCCAATCGTTCTTATAAATAGTTCAAAAAAATTGCATGGTTTTATTTTTTTTATAATGGCTTTAGAAACCAAAAGTGCACGGGGTCATTTGAGACCCTAGATATGTAATTTTGTCTTTTTTGTTTTTTTGCACTTCTATAGATCCAAGTTTTTTTTAGGTTATTTAATGTCCATATAATTTTACTATCAAAGTATATCTATTTCTTTGTTTACTACAAGAGAAATGAGTACTACATTCATACAAATAAATATGTTGATTTCATGTTGATTTTCTGTGCAACAATGGTGAATAATCAGTATTCCATATGCATGGACACATACATATTCCAGCCAGATGGACTGGTTTGAGTATTTCTGTAACTGCTGATCTTCTGGGATTTTCACACACAACAGTCTCTAGAATTTACTCAGAATGGAGCCAAAAATAAAAAATAAAATACAAATAAACATCCAGTAAGCTGCAGTTCTGTGGACAGACATGCCTTGTTGATGAGAGAGGTCAGCAGAGAATGGCCAGACTGGTTTGAACTGACAAAGTCTACGGTAACTCAGATAACCACTCTGTATAATTGTGGTGAGTAGAATATAATCTCAGAATGCTATTATGAGATGCAGGTTGACGCTGTTTTGGCGGCACGAGCAGGACCTACACGATATTAGTTAGATGGTTTTAATGTTATGGCTGATCGGTGTATATATCAAGTCAAGTCATGTTTATTTGTATAGTGCATTTCATAATCGTTTCAAAGCAGCTTTACAGAAAATGAAACTGTAATATCTATAAAGTCTTAGAGTCATCATTGTGTAATTGTAAACTGGGTTAAATAGTTAAATAATAATTGTATTTATAACCCCAGTGAGCAAGTCAAAATAAACCTGGTTAATGGAGAAAAATATCTTTGGGAGAAACCAGACTCACTGTGGGGGCCAGTTCCCCTCTGACCAACCAGCATGAATATAATGCCAATATTACTTACGTATAGTGCAAGTCATGGTTAAAATGATCAAACTAAGTAAGTGTTAAGGGTCAGTGTTTAAACAAAGATTTTGTATGAACTGTAAGACTAATGTCTTTGAAGTTTACATAGATGTATTGTCCTTGTTAGTTGGCTTATGAAGGCTTTTGTTGGTAATTAATTGATAGTCTATGTATTCCATTTCAAGAGTGTAGTCCATCAATAAACCGAGGTGATGCAGGCAGAGATCAGTGAGGTGCATCGCAGTTCAACTGGCAGGTCATTTCGGTGAGTATGTACAGTATATATATATTAAAAGTGTTTGATACAACTGTCATGCTTTTAAGTTTTTGTGTGTGTGAGTGTGATTCTTTATACAAACACACAATTCATAATTTTATCTTTTTTAACCACTTTTTTCCGCTCACTCACTCAATAAATAAATAAATAAAAATACATAAATACAGGCTTTTGTGTCAGTGACTGCATAACAACCTGGAAGAAATGCAATGATGGATAGTGGGCTGTGATGTAATCCTACAGCTCAAATATACGATTCCCTCTGCTCAGTACAGTCATTTCCAGCTGTATATTGCAGTGTCAGTTAAAGGAAAAAAGTTACTCATACTTGGAAGCAGATGCGTGTTTCGTCTGAAAATTAATAACATGTGAAACGCATCATCTCTGAAAGGGTAATTCCACCCAAACGCACAAAGAATCCGAACCACATAAAGAATAAAGCTGTTTATTGCAAGCTAATTAATCTTAGAACAGTAGAACAGCTTTGGATAGCTCAACTTTTATTATACAAGATCCAGAGAGGAAAAAGGAAACTTTACCTGCTCAGGGATTTTGACACATGAGGGAGCCAAATAATGGAAGTACAGGCTGCAAACTCAACTGTGTTGATCACCCCAATGCTTTTCTTAAAAGTCTGGATTGTTATAAGTCCACTTAAAATCCTATCAATAATTATGTTCTGTAAAATGAATAATGGGATAATGTACAGTCAGCCATTCATTAACATAAAATAAACCCCAATTTAACAGGACCTTGACGAGGGGCCTTGTATCATGCTGAAGGGGTTTAAGTTGAGATAATGATTAGCTTAATGCATATTGTCCCACTTATTATATGGCTACTTACCAAATAATTAAATATATGAACTTTAATAATGAATTTTGAACTATTAATAATTTTGAGCTAAAATTTTGATTATTTTGAAAATGTTATTATGTGAAAAGACAGAGACCATAGAGTGAAATGAGAGACATGAGCAATGTAGTACATTGGTTGCCTGCCTGGGAAAATGGTCAAATTTACAGTTTTGCGGTCGATATGCAGTATAACAATATCAGACCACAGATATATAATAAAATGTTCACTTGTTAAAATTCTTGATATCAGTAATGGAATTACTACTAGTGAAAATGCTTATACTTGAAATCAATAATTAGGTTTCCACGGGTAAAAACGTTAATTCTTGATATTAAAAAAAATATGTAATTACTTGTGGAAATACCAATTCTTTACAGAAAAAGTAACATTTATAATAAAACAACATAATTATTGACATCTGTAACTGCATTTTCAAGTAGAATTTCTCAATGATGTGTCGTCGAATCATATTTAAAATGCAATTACATATATCTGTATAATTCATTCCTTAGTTGAAATTCCGAATGTTACTTTGGCTTGCATTTATTTACATTTTCTTAATTCCGTCCACATCTTGTGGTGCATCTGAAAAGATTCAAGATCTACATTAACAGCTGAGATGAATTTTCTCTTCATTTGGCTGGAACATTTTATTGTTCATTTGGCAGAAAACCCTTCACCCAGAATCCAAAACCAGCACACACTAACAAAAACAAAGAGTCTGTGGTTTATATATTGAATGTAATTACAAGGCCAAATTGAGGCAGGGGAGGAGAACAATGCTCTTTCATTACTGCATTGACTCCCATTATTCCTACTGACATGATTCATGTGTTTTACATCTTGAGCAATAAACAAATTAATGTCAACAGTATCATTTTAATAGAAGCAAAAATAGAACGCCTGCTGCAGTTCATTGGCCTGTTTTACTTTTGTGTTATTTGTGAAACATCTTGATCCACTAGAATGGTTCCAAAAAGAGGGGGAAAAGAAAGTACATTAATATTCAAACTGTGCTTTGAACTCACTTTCAAAAAAAAAAAAAAATGTTTTTGTTATATGGCATCCAGCACCCTTTGTATCTGTGACCTAGATTCTGTTTCTGATGTCTCGTTCACTGTAAAATGCAAATCAGAAGCTGTCATTATTTGTATCCTACAGTATAAAACATCATTTATGTACTAAACAAATCTGTGACTTGATGTTTGTGATGTAATAAAGTACTCCAGTTTTAAGGAGACTGCATACAGATTAATGCCTTTGATTTAACACCTTAATTCAGTGCAATTATTTCAATAAAATTCAAATAATTAACACAATTAATCATGTCACTGTAATAAGGAATACCAACCCTACCAGGGGTGGACTGGGAAGAGAAATCATCCCAGGATTTTACATAGAAACTGGCCCAAAAGTTGTTGCACGTGGGCGGGGGGGGGGGGGGGGGGGGGCATTCAGTCCGTTTTGCGGTCGGCACGGCTTTCCCGATGGCCAATCCACCTCTGATCGGCCCCAAAGTGCTTCGACACACCAGAAAAATGCCTGTTATGCCAGATTACCAATCCAGCCCTGAACCCTACGGAACAATTCAAGATTGAAGTGCAACCTCAATGTTTTTGCAAGTCTCAGTTAGTAGTGGGCAGTAAGCACAGCTCCAGCTAAAAGGCAACATGCAGCTGTACAGACAACAAACAATAGTAGATAAAAAAAATACAGAATGTTGGGTCTCGAGAGGCAAGTTTTTTATACAACATTTAATTTGACTCTGCATCCTAAAAACACAGCATTTACAGCTACAGATGCTGAAAAACAGTGATCTGCGATGTAACCACTGTAGGACGCACCAAAAGCGTCCATCTGACGCATATGTACAGATTGAATGAAACAATGTGTCGTGTGAACTCATTCGCAAAATGAGTTGCAATGACATGTAGGCCAGTGATAGGCTTGTTCAATGATATGCAAATAAACAATATATTGACTTTTAAAGGCACTTTTTGTATTGTCTTATCAATGGTTTATTTGTCTGCCACAATAATGTCATGTATTTGAATTATTATATTTTATATTTATAGTTATTTTTATTGTTATATTTTGAATTATCTTTATTTGGGGGCCTTTTCAGCAAATGTTGATATATGCAATAAGTTCAATGAATTAATCTGCATACCATCTAATTAATTTGATTAAACATTTTAATTGATTGACAGTCCTAATACAGATACATCCTGCACACAGAATTTTTTTGCTGTAACTGAAATTAATTAATTGTCAATATTCCTCTGGTTTGACATTTTGAAAGTCTACACGGAGCATGATCTTTACATATCAATTATAGATGAGCAAATGAGCTGAGAGGCACTGAAGCTAAATTTAATAAACCTGCATCACAGTGTTTCCCATCACTGCAACAGAGGATATAGCATGAACAGGGTTGGGGAGTAACAGAATACATGTAACGGAATTACAGTTACAATTTAAATAATTGGTAATTAGAATACAGTTACATTCAAAAAGTATTTTGATTACTGAAGAGATTACTTTGCATTTTATTGTCATTTGTTTCATTTAATATTTAATCCTTTCAGATGGAAAACATCTACACATATAATTGGTGTGATCCAAAGTGCATTTAAACAGCGGAGAAACACTTTCTTATGATGTGTTACATTCATACGAGCATACAGAGAAGTAAGTTTGGAGCAGAAGATATTGTCAGCTTTACGCTAAGCTAAAATGCTATTTCTAGGCATTTAGATACAGGTTACCAGGCACGATCATATTTTTCATCAAGAAAATTCACGTTGGATAATAATACATTTTTTTCTAGTAAGACCTTTGATATTAGGACAAAAATTGTATTATTGATAATAATTTTTGTATTGTTTTCCTGTAAAATATCGTCTAGGTTACCATTGTAACCTCCGTTCCCTGATGGAGGGACTGAGACATTGTGTCAAAGAAGCGACACTAGGGATCTCTCTTGAGAACCTCACGCATCTCTGAACTTGAGAAAATGCCAATGAGAAATTGGCAGACAGAATTTGCATGTGTTGTGGAGCAAAAGTGTTGCACAATGTATTTTATATATATGCATGATCACGTTAATTGCTGTGTTTCTTTTGTGTGAGTTGTGTGTTTATGCGGTGTTGATTGCTGTGTTTTTTTGCAAGCAGTATTCCCATAGCCACACCTCTATTGATAATTCAATGAACTAATAAGTGATGAATTTTGGGGTGGAGCGGTAAATATGTTCCCCTATAAAAACTTAACTGAGACTGGTTGGTGGCAGTATCGTGCATCTGTAACTGGGAGTCAACACAGCGAGAGCGAGAAGAAACCGCGTTGTGTCTGCATCAGAGAGTGAGGGTTTCCTTGCGTTGAGATGGCTTATTGCTATGCAAGGTTGCAGCACACTGTAGATGAGTAACCACAAAGTCAGCAATTCGCGGAGGATTGTCGGAGTAGCAGTGTGTGAGACGGACTGATGACCGGCTGCGAGAGACTACCGTGAGTGCTGAGGAGACGAGTGGAAAAGACAACTGTCGTGGTTCTTCTGCCGTGAACGCATTGGACTGGATAGCAGGGTTGCTGTCCAGTCATGCTGTGAGTACGTTCTGATTTCTATTTTGCGGTGTGCCTATCAAATCCAGTTATCGTTTTGTAACGGACAAGCACGAGCCTGCTTTGCATAATTTTACTTGAGTGACTTTTGGATCGGATTTTAGTTGACTTAATAAACTTATAAACTGTAGATGTGAAGTACTGTGAGTTGGACGTCGTATGCTGGCAGTTTTTTTTTCTTTTCTCTGTTTTCCAGCATCGGGCTGATACTGGTCTCTGTGGGACTGAGTGTAAATGGACGTCAGCTCTAATACAGATGCCTAGCAAAGACAAAGTGAACGTTGACGGTCCCCTGAGCTGAAGATCAGGACTTTGGACTTGCTCCTTTTTTTATATAAACTGATTCAGTTTCCTTGTCAACAATTTTATATTAATAAAATAGTTTTCTACTGCTATTTATGGGTGTTGTTTTCCACTGTTCCCTTCTCCGATAAAGAACCTGTTTTTAATATTGAGTTCCTGGGGTCTCAGTTTCCACTCTAGGTGGCGTAGTTGGCTACAACAAATTAAATTTATATCTTGGCCACTGACACATGTCCCTCACCGGACATACAGGTATAAAGGAGGGGAAATGCATCTGTCCATTCAGGATTTTGCCCTGAGGAGCCAAGAATGAGGTTCGGTTGCATAGTAACTCTCGAGAATGGGCTAGGATGAGCCAGTCGTCGAGAGAGAGAGAGAACACTAGCTGGAAACACGCCTTATATCCAACAGCAGTGCTTATCACCAGTAGAGGTGAGTGGAACAGTGGTGAACTCAGCTTGCTGTTGCACAACGGCTCCAAAGAAAAATTCTGACTGGCACTCGATTCCCCGCTTCCCTTTATACCCGTATGTCCGGGGCAGGGCATGCAAATTCTGTCTGCCAACTTGACATTGGCCTTTTCTCATGTTCAGAGGTACGTTTGGCATCCCAGGAAGACCCCTTGTGTCACTTCATTCGACACAACGTCGAGTGAGTGACAGAAGGGGAACCTCATGTATTGTTGTCTTTTCACTACCTCAGCCCTACATCCAACTTCAACCCCTAGAACACATACCCTTAAAATAGTTTACATTATGCATTTACATTCACAGTTATGCATTTGGCAGGTGCTTTTGTCTAAAGCAACTTACACTTGCATCCATATATCAGTATACTATATGTATTCCCTGGGAAACATTCACATGACCTACCAGAACTACAGGATCAAAACCAACAACCCAAAATCCTCCGCCTGCATTGCAATTCAAATTATGTTCTTTGAATAATAATTCTTTTTAAAAAAAGAGGCATGTCTCTTGCTTACTAAAGGAAACCAATGGAAAAATACTGAGGTAATATAAAGATGAATTAAGCTCAAGCAATAATGAGCATTTTGAATTTAGGCCTGGCAAAGGGAACATCACTTATGCTTTCAAGTAACCACAGACATCAAACACAGTGAGCTACAATACACACACTATGTGTCATTTTTATAGATTACAGCACTGTTCATTAATTTTCCTTTTTGCATTCTAAAAGAAGACAAATTTCCATTCAGCTTGTTATGCGCCACAGTAGTCTGCATGCTTTACAATACTCTGGTATATGAATTATGCATTACATTAATTATGAAGGCCATAAAAGGGATCTAGTGTGTTGCTTGATGCTGGTTGTCTAATGGCAAAGCAACATCTTGCATTTATTAATAATATGAAGGGTAAAAAATGACTAAATTTATATTCAACATACATACGCTTAATGATAATTGTATTTAAGAGGAATGAAATTAAAGCAGGGACGTGACATTTTGAGACAAGCCTTGTCTTGAAGTAATCAGTGATGTCTCTGATTTGATCGCCATCAAATAAATGACTGGAATCAATTACCTCTGTTGATGGATGCAAGCACTGTCAGGGTAAATGCCCTAAAAAAGGCATAGTGTTTTCAAGTATGGCTGAGCTGAATGGATTAACAACAATAGTTTCAACATAGAAAATAATGACCATACATAATCCATACATAAAAATAAAAAAAAAAATCACAATTGAGATCTCAATTGTTTTTGGCAAAGAGATTAAAAGGAGAGTAAACAGATACTTTTATATACTCGCTTAAAGGTGCAACTTGCCAGTTGATTAGCGCCACTAATGCGCAGGATTGAGCACCTGTGGCGATAAAAAGCTCTTATCTCATTGGTCAGTCAGTTATCAGCACAGTCCAAAGAAAACAATTGGAACATTCTCCATAAAAAATTAAATAAAAACGTTCTGATTGTAGGTGGATGATTTGTCGGACCTTGTTTGAATATCGCCATAGGAATCCATTGTTCGTGTTCAAAAGCTCGCCTAGAACGTAAAAAGAAAAACAGGACATTGGTTTGGTGTGAACAAGCCTTAACTCCTAAAGAAATTAATGGTACTTAATCATTTTTTATAATTTACACTTACATGAGATGAAGACTCCGTTCAATTAGTAGCCAAAAAACAGCTTATTTATTTTACATGGAACTGAGTTGTCTCAAGGGGACTGCCATGTTGAGATCACATGACCAACTGAGTACCATACTTTTTATGTTGTCAAGTAATTGTTGTAAAAGAGCCATGATAAATGTGATTGGCTGACAAGTGAACTTCATCTGTGTTTTTTTTTCTCCGCTAATTTCTCCCCAATTTGGATTGCCCAATTCCCAAATCCTCATGGAGGTGTAGTGACTTGCCCCAATCCAGGTGGCGGAGGACGAACCTCAGTTACCTCCGCGTCTGAGACGTCAATCCACACATCTTATCACGTGGCTTGTTGAGTGCGTTACAGCGGAGACATGTGCATGGATGCTTCCCCATGGTATCTATGCACAAATCACCATTCGCCCCCACCAAGAGCGAGAACTACATTATAGCAAACACGAGGAGGTTACCCCATGTGACACTACCCTCCCTAGCAACCGGGCCAATTTGGTTGCTTAGGAGACCTGGCTGGAGTCACTCAACACACCCTGGATACGAACTTGCGACACCAGGGGTGGTAGCCAGCATCTTTACTCGCTGAACTACCCAAGAACCTAAGTATATCCTCAAACTATATAAAAAGGAAAGAAAGTGCAATCATCAAACAGACAATTTATATATTTGTGGAAATGATATAAATGATATAATGATATAAATGATATCTAATATAATTAGATACAGTATAATCTATATTTATAATCAGTGTTTTCCTTTTATGCATTTAGCGGTGCACTGCTGCTAAATTAAGAGTGCCCTGCTGAAATTTCACATGGTTCATTTACATTCTAAATAAAACGTTATGCTTGCTAGCCCCAGATAGCTGTAGTGATGTTTCGTAGTGAACAAATCCTTTTTTTAATAAATCTTTTAAGTCAATGAATCGTTCTCGTTCACCTCCATACACTCAAATTTCTCACTGACAGACATCTCTCCCTTTAGAAGCCAATGAGCTCTAGTTTGGAGTGTGAGACTGTTTGTGGCTTTTTATGCCTGTAAAGACTGACCAATAGTGTGAGACAATAGTATTCAAGTGCAGGCTGTAAAGGAGCACACCATTGGTTTGACCCCCTGAATGAATATGCCCCTTCACTGAATGAACGAGGATCAGGATCTGTTGGCAGACTGAAGGAGAGGAGGAGGTATGTCATTCTTTTACTTCAGTAATCTCGTTCAACCATGAGAGAAAGTGGCTGGATTAATTGCGAGTTTGACAGCTGTGTAGTCATTCCAGTGGAGTGAAATGACTCTTCTAATGGAAAGTTAATGTTACATGTTTACTAATATTCATGACTTCTGAGTGTGTGTGCCCCAGTATTCTTAGGCTATTTTCCCACCCTTTTTTTACCTCAGGCACAACATGTTGTCACTTGCCATTGAGAAACAGAGAAACATGATCTAGAGTTCATTTACTCAACTAAAAAATGTAAACATAAATAAAAATTAAATTCTAAAAACGTATTGTTGAATTAGGTTTTAGGTTTTCTGGTGTTTGATAAAACTTGAAACTATACAATTTGTGAAATTACTGATTCATGTTCTATTATTTTTTATAAAAAATAAAGAACAAAAGGAATAACTAGGAAAGATGAAACGTACTGTTGATATATAGAGAGCTACAATATTATAGCCTATGGTTTGTTTTCTTCAAGCGATTTAGATTTTTTTTTAAACTTTATGAACGTTTATTGGAAAATGACAATATTCTGAATGAATAGTAGCTTAAATTCTGTAAAAACTCAGATTAAAAACATATCACCATCCATGCAACAGAGTGAAACACATTAAATGTGCTCATCTTACAGTGTCATTGGGTTTGAGCCCTCCTAATAATAAAATCTTAGAATCGCCCAATTTATATAATCTATTTGTACTTATGTTTATTAAAAATAGTGCAAGTAATTTTCTGAGTTGAGGCATTTCGTTATGTGACAGTACTACAGCTATATAGGCTTCCCATGCTCCCAGTAAATAAACACACACTTGACAAGGCATACTTGAATAACACATCTATAAATATTCTAAGGTCGTTTTAAGCTTTTCCTCCACTGACACATGGGTCCGGTGTTGAAGGCTCGTGGACATAACAGCACCACTGCTTAAAAAACAGCCTAGAGGAAGCACTGTTTATTAATAACTTATATAATATAACATGTAATATTGCAGTAGGTTGCAACAAACCCTTTTTCGTAAAAAGTTATGAAAATTTGTGACAAAAGCCTTACAGTTGTAACTAAGGATTTTCATAAATAAAGGTGTAGTTAACCCAACAATGAACATTCTCTCATCATTCACTCACCATCATGCCTTCCCAGATGTGTATGACTTTCTTTCTTCAGCAGAACACAAATTAAGATTTTTAGAAACATACCTCAGTTCTGTAGGTCCATTAGGTCTGGGTATTGATACAGATTTCCCAGTTCAACTCAATATTCAAGGGGCCTTTTAACTAGGTATATTATGAAAATATGAAATTTACCAATTATATTTAATTACTATTTCTTTTCGATGCATGATTAGAATTAAATAATTTTTGGAGTTGTTTTTGATCAATAACTGATTGTAAAGAACAGAAAGGGAATTAAAAGAGACATTATTCGATGAGAAATGGGTTGTGTGGATCTCATCCTTGAACACACATTACATGGAACAGCTGTTACTCTCAACACGCTGTGAAAGGATCTTGCTGCTGAACACTTCATGACTAAACTACACACTACTACTGTGAATGATATGTAAACATTTACCAGCCAGTTGCCAAATATATTCACTTTAGTCTCATAACATGAAATGTGGTTGCAAATGCAAGGGATTTCCTCTCATTGTAGTAGAAGGTTGTGCATTTGAGTGAAAGATCGATCTTGGGATTTAAGAATCGATATCGAGATTGTTCAAATGAAGATCGCGATTTATTGGAAAACAATATTTTACCCAGCCCTAAGGTCCATACCATGCACGTGAATGGTGGCCAGAAAGTTGACGGTCCAAAAAGCATATAAAGGCAGCATAAAAGTAATCCATACGACTCCAGTGGATAAAGCGACATGATAGGTTTGGGTGAAAATAAGATCAAAGTAAATTTTACTGTAAATCTCCACTTTCACTTTCACAGTCTTCTTCTTTTGTTTTTGGTCATTTGCATTCTTTGTACATATTGCCACCTACTGGGCAGGGAGGAGAATTTACAGTGAAAAAGGACTTAAATATTGATCTGTTTTTCACCCACACCTTTCATATCATTTCTGAATATATGGATTTACCACAAGAGTTGTATGGATTACTTTATGCTACCTTTATATAGTTTTTGGACCTTCAAAGTTCTTTCCACCATTAATTTGCATTGTGAGGACCTACAGAGCTGAGATATACTTCAAAAAATCTTTGTTTGTGTTCAGCAGAAGAAAAAAAGTCTTTCACATCTGGGATGGCATAAGAGTGAGTAAACGATGAGAGAATTTTCATTTTTGGGTGAACTATTCCTTTAAGGAACTGTTAAAAGACTGGTTGATTGGATTTTGTCAAACTGGTAAAGTATATTTATGATGATTGCAATACACTTACAACTGCACTTAGTCCACAGGCAAGTTAAGCATTATATTAATTTGTTCATGCTCTACAACTTCCCACAAAGGAAAATACATCCTTATTTCCATGAAAATGAAATGATTACTATTCACTATACTGTATAAAGGGGAGACTGAGGCTAGTAGTAAATAAAAACATTTACACCACTAAATTGCAAGGTTTCCTTTTTAAAGCCAATTTCTATAACAATGACATTGGAACTTTTGTTTGGAGGATAGAGTCACAAAAAAGGTAGACTACCTTGAAACCAACCAACAAAAAACTTTCTAAAGAAAACAAGCATTTGTTCAACTGGACTATTGACTTAAACAGTAGGCTGCAGTTGCTGAGATATAGCCCATGTCACAACTTATCCGTGTGACATCTAGCCCCGATCACCCGTATCATACTGCAATATATCAAATATCACGTGAAATATAAATCAGTCAAATATGATTTGACTCTCTCTCTCTTCCTGACATCGTCCGGAGCATATGCGTGTCTTCTGAAGTGCGGTCGTGTATGAAGTCCGTTTCATTTTGGCGAATCGGTTCGTTCGGATAGTTCATTTCAATGAACTGGTTTTTAAAAAAGATTAATCGATTATTTTAAATAAACGTTTAAAATTAATACTGCTGTTTATGTCATTTAAAAAAGGTTACATATTGCTTTTAATGGCGTTTTGAGGTTCTAACACGTGATGTTACCACTTTGCTCCCAGTGAGTGGTCGGTTGGACCAAACCATAAAATAAACCGGATCCAAGAACGATTCGCTCGCGCCCGCCTCAGTGTACCAAACATCCTGAAAGAAATATTTGGGAAGGTTCATTTAGACTAACTATAGTTTATAACCAAACGTTTACTTTCTAATAAGCCAAGTTATCTTGATTTTGCTAAAGCATGCAACGTAAAGCGTTAAAATGAAAAATACTATTATTATAACACAGTGAATCAGATTAGCTTTACTTAGATTGGATGATAAAAACTGTCTAGTTGTCTTTCTCTCAACAGACCAAATAAATACAAGTCCCGCCCTACTGGTGTGAAAAATGAAGAAAAAAAGAAAGAGTTAAATGGGTTTCACTGATTCAGACTATAGAGCTCAGACTGAGAGCTTTACCTCAAATTAACTACCAGACTAAAACTGTATTTTGAGGAAAATCATGCTTTTCAAGTTTACCTGCGCTGTTGTCACCAGGTTATTATTCATTTTAGTGTCTCTCATCGGTGTATGGAGAGTGACATGGGTGAAAAATAATCCTTCATACTGGTTTCTGACTATCCTTTATCTACCCCTCGTTGCTGAAATGATTTTGACTCTGAGAAGGAGAAAAGGGAAGGACTACAAATGGTAAGTAAGTTCATGGACTCTTACTTTAGCATGCATAGGAGTTGTACAGACAAATATAGCTGACTGTCTCAAACTCTCAACTTTCAGGTTTTCTCCAGCTATTCTATTTTTCCTCATCAGTATTATACCTACCATATGGATCCTTGAGTTGCACCATCAGAACAACAGAACAAATGATACTCAGGTATGTCAATATTTGAGAGTCAAGAGGCTCATAACAGCTTTACTTTCTATAGTTTACACCCTATGAATACATTTTGAATTATTTCAATTATTCTGTTTTTTTCCATGCTCCTTTTTAAACACTTTAGAGAAACTAAAATGTTTACTGTGGACCAAAACAGTATTCAGACACTTGAGTCACAAATAACAATACATGCCATTGCATTTTATGTTAAACAAAATATCAAGCCACGTGTCACTGTAAAAAGTGATTCATGTGTCTAGTAAAGTTGACTAAAAAAATTAACATGAAATTTATAAATATTACGGATATTTCATATTTTAAATTATGGCTTTGCATTGTATAAAAAATACTGGGTGCATTTCACTCATAAATTTAAGAGAGAAGACAACTTCATTATTTTGAGGTTTCATTTATGGACACCAATTCAACTAATAAAATTAAGAAACGATACTACCTAAATATTTCGGGAAAATGTGTGCAATTTTGTGGTTTAATTTATGGACACCAATTCATTTGAAAGTGAGCAACGACTGATTTGACGACATTTTGGCAGACTGGTCGACACAAGTGCACGCTAAAAGGTAAGCATTAATAATTTGTACTTTTATTTCTTAATTGTCTCGTTAAATGTTGACCAGGTGTGTTCAATCCGACCAGGTGTGTTCAATCCAGATCTGTAGCGCCACATTACACATTTTGGATGGCTCCCTTATTTTATATTCCCAGTTCATGTCGAAGCCTGTCCTGATGAGCGAGCTGAACCAGGTGTGTAAAATAATAGACATCTAAATGTGTTCTGTGGAGAAAATATGAAAGATGATCTGATGAAAAAGAGCGATGATTGTTTTATAATGCTTCCCCCTTCCCTTTCTTCACGGTTCGCGCCGAGACGGCACATATGGGGGTGGTTACGCAATGTTAATTGCAATTCGTAAAAAAAAGAAAATGCAAGATGTGCTTCAGAAACGGTTTGAAACCAAACGTGACCACACTAAACAAATGGTCACTGTTTGCTTTATCTCCGTTTTTGTACTTTGAAAAAAAATAAAAAATTCTCTTAAGTGATGCAAAACCGGGATAGTCCCGTAGTTCGTTTGCTGTGCTTTTTTATCATGAGCAACTTGCAACAACTAATGAGAGAAACATGAATTCCTGCAGTCTCATAATCAGTGGCACTGATCTTTCCCCCTCAATGTTACCTCCCAATTCTGCTGCTGTCTGTCAGCAAAGAGTTTTCCCAAAACTTGTGAGAGTTTGGGGAAAGAGTATGCGTTCCCGCGCCGATAATGGTCATGCTCTTGGGGACACGCAAAACGCACATTTCTAATGTAACCTTATTTAACACACCTGACTGAAATCATCAGATCGTTAGTAAAGGCTCCATGATCTGATCTGGTGTCAGATAAGCGGGACAAAATCTGGAAAGCTGTGGGTTCCCATGTTGCTTGTACCCGGTTTTAAAGTGGTTGTTAAAGAGTAGACATCGAAAATATAGAAAATTAAAAGACGCGCTTCACAACCTCTGATGAAGCTTTATGGAGGAGCAAAACCGCCCAAATTAAACATAAATATAATTCCAAATAAATGTAAAAAAAAAAAATTGTACATATAAATCAATTTATTTTAAAATGTGACATGAGTATTTATACTTTATTTCCTTATTTATGTATTATTTTATGTATTTCCGCGTGTGTGTGTGTGTGTGTGTGTGTGTATATATACGCACACACATATATACACATACAGGTGCTGGTCATATAATTAGAATATCATCAAAAAGTTGATTTATTTCAGTAATTCCATTCAAAAAGTGAAACTTGTATAATGTATACATTCATTACACACAGACTGATATATTTCAAGTGTTCATTCCTTTTAATTTTGATGATTAAAACTGACAACTAATGAAAACCCCAAATTCAGTATCTCAGAAAATTTGAATATTACTTAAGACCAATACAAAAAAATTTTTTTTTAGAAATGTTGGCCAACTGAAAAGTATGAACATGAAAAGTATGAGCATGTAGAGAACTCAATACTTAGTTGGGGCTCCTTTTGCCTGAATTACTGCAGCAATGCGGCGTGGCATGGAGTCGATCAGTCTGTGGCACTGCTCAGGTGTTATGAGAGCCCAGGTTGCTCTGATAGTGGCCTTCAGCTCTTCTGCATTGTTGGGTCTGGCGTATCGCATCTTCCTCTTCACAATACCCCATAGATTTTCTATAGGGTTAAGGTCAGGCGAGTTTGCTGGCCAATTAAGAACAGGGATACCATGGTCCTTAAACCAGGTACTGGTAGCTTTGGCACTGTGTGCAGGTGCCAAGTCCTGTTGGAAAATGAAATCTGCATCTCCATAAAATTGGTCAGCAGCAGGAAGCATGAAGTGCTCTAAAACTTCCTGGTAGACGGCTGCGTTGACCTTGGACCTCAGAAAACACAGTGGACCAACACCAGCAGATGACATGGCACCCCAAACCATCACTGACTGTGGAAACTTTACACTGGACTTCAAGCAACGTGGATTCTGTGCCTCTCCTCTCTTCCTCCAGACTCTGGGACCTTGATTTCCAAAGGAAATGCAAAATGTACTTTCATCAGAGAACATAACTTTGGACCACTCAGCAGCAGTCCAGTCCTTTTTGTCTTTAGCCCAGGCGAGACGCTTCTGACGCTGTGTCTTGTTCAAGAGTGGCTTGACACAAGGAATGCGACAGCTGAAACCCATGTCTTGCATACGTCTGTGCGTGGTGGTTCTTGAGGCACTGACTCCAGCTGCAGTCCACTCTTTGTGAATCTCCCCCACATTTTTGAATGGGTTTTGTTTCACAATCCTCTCCAGGATGCGGTTATCCCTATTGCTTGTACACTTTTTTCTACCACATCTTTTTCTTCCCTTCGCCTCTCTATTAATGTGCTTGGACACAGAGCTCTCTGAACAGCCAGCCTCTTTAGCAATGACCTTTTGTGTCTTGCCCTCCTTGTGCAAGATGTCAATGGTCGTCTTTTGGACAGCTGTCAAGTCAGCAGTCTTCCCCATGATTGTGTAGCCTACAGAACTAGACTGAGAGACCATTTAAAGGCCTTTGCAGGTGTTTTGAGTTAATTAGCTGATTAGAGTGTGGCACCAGGTGTCTTCAATATTGAACCTTTTCACAATATTCTAATTTTCTGAGATACTGAATTTGGGGTTTTCATTAGTTGTCAGTTATAATCATCAAAATTAAAAGGAATGAACACTTGAAATATATCAGTCTGTGTGGAATGAATGTATACATTATACAAGTTTCACTTTTTGAATGGAATTACTTAAATAAATAAACTTTTTGATGATATTCTAATTATATGACCAGCACCTGTATGTATGTGTGTGTATGTGTATATATATATATATATATATATATATATATATATATATATATTCCTCTTTATTTGATTATTTTACAATTTACATACCATCTGTGGCTATATTTAAATTCTGTAGACTCCCATTTCTTTTTGTCAACCACAAGATGTCACTGTGGCCTCCAAGCTTCACTCTGTAGCACTCTGCTCAGTTGCTATGTCTGAGGGAGAAAACACGCCCCTCATTAGCAAACAGAAAGAACATTTGAAATGTATAAATGTGGAGATAAATTTGGAAATATATACATGCATAAATATATTTAGAAATTATTAAATGCATAAATAATGAGGAAATACATACATTTGGAAATTAATGTGTAAATAAAAATACAAAAATAAAAATTTTGTTTTACATATATTTTCTAATATTTGTATTCATTTATTTTTAATTTAGGCAGTTTTGGTCTCCTACAGAAGCTGCCTGTTGTGTATAGATTGCATGTTTTTCTCAGGCATTTTATGTGGTGAAGCATTTATTTATTTAAAAAGGAATAAATTATCGTGTTTTATTTTGATTAGGAAAAGCGCAGCCTTGTATTTCAAGGATATTTTCCAGAAGTACAAATAAAATTATATATGTGAAATGATTGTCCATCTTTTTAATTTAAGAGTAATAATACTGTGAATAATATAATTTAATTTACCAGATCTCAATTTCTTCAAATAATATAGTTAAATTTTTTCTACATAATTAATCAGCACAGCTAAATACATTTTCTAATTATGTATGATGGAAAAGTAAATGCATAGACACACATACATCACTCTGCATGTGTGCGTTGACTGTAATCACTGTAAACTGTAATGAAAAATAACTAATAATTTAAGGTGGGTTGTCCGGCTTTTTGTCATGGTCATCTGGTCACCCTAAGTGACGTGAGCAACATGCGCTACGATTAATGATTTGTCAAGCAAAATGCTTGTATTTTCGTGTTAATTATGCATATTGGGTGTAATAGAACATTAAACATGGCTAGCTGGCCTTTAACATCACAATATTTGGATGAACATTTCCAACTAACTTGTTAACTTGTGTGACCCAAAATGCAAATGTGTAATGGGTAACATGATTATTACACTTATTTGCAAAGAGATCATGGCTTGTATAGAAATAGCAACAAGGTCTACTTGTTTTATTTTTGATACTGCTGCCTATAAAAATGATCTTACCTTTAAAACTAACAATAACATTTCATAAAGGCTGCAATTAAAATGTTTAAATAAGTGTACATTGAACAGATATTACAAGGCATAATAAATACTTTTTGTTAGTGTAAAATACAGATGTAATTCAAATGAATAAACTAATCATATATATGTATATGTTTTTTTGCAGGTCTGCATGGAAGTACTTGAAGTTCCATTTTTGTGAGCATTCATATTTTCTACTTTCATCGTAAGGCTATTTTTGGTTGGAACATGCTGTAAGATAGTAATAGTTCATGTAGATTGAGGTCATGGTGTGGCTATGTAAGGTTTGCCAATGGAAGGCATCTTCAAAGGGAGCTCTTTTGAAACACTATAGATTACAGCACAGATCATTTATACATAGCCATACTATACCTTGAGTTTTGCAAGCAAAGCCTTTTCTTTGTTTTTCTGGGCCAGGTTTTGGTCCAGAATGCACTGAATAGAAGAATATGTTCTTACAGTTCAACAATAATACAAGCTTATAGCAAGCGTAACTGTCATTGGTTTTGCAAGACAAGTTTTTTTATTTCCAGTTTTATTCCAGAATTGATTTTTTTCCCACAAACACAAATCTTTTTAGAGACATGTTCTTTGAGAATGCTATAAGCTTATCAGCAAGTGTGGGTATAGTCCAGTATGACATTTTTGTTTTTGGAAAACATTTCAAGGTTTGAGGATTTTACCTTGTGTTTAATGTCTGGCAGCTTTATATCGTGGATGTGTTATTTTTGAAAAGTTGTATTTGCATGTTTTAAACCTAAAGGCACAGTTCCCCAAAAAATGAAAATTCTCTCATAATTTACTCACATGTGTTCCTTCCCAGATGTCTAAGACCTTCCTTCTTCTGCAGAAGAAGGAATAGAAATCACACATACAAACCACAGATCTCACCTCTGTATGTCCATACAATGCAAGTAAATCTCAAAAAGCAAAAAGCACAAAAACATTAAAGTAATTCAAGACTCAAGTGGTTTAATCTATTAAAACTTTAAAAAATTACACTCCAGTATTTTAATACCTTTTTAAAATAATAAATTCATGAAAAAAACTTCTGAAGCTATCTAATCAGTTTTGGGTTAGAACAGACTAAAATAAAACTCCTTGCTCATGATGGCCAAGAAGACTGCTGATGTCATGATTCATATAAAAAGGAGTTAAATTTTGGTATTTTCCCACCCTAAACTGATTGGATTACTACTTAAGACATGAATTAAACTAGAACTAGAGTTATATGGATTCATTTTAGTCTTTATGCTTTTAGAATCTTCAAAGTTTTGGTCACCATTCACTTGCATTGTAAGGACCTACAGAGCTAAGATTTTCTTTAAAAAAAAAAAAATAGTATTCTGCTGAAGAAAGTCAGTCATACACATCTGGAATTGCATGAGGGTGTCAATGATGAGAAGGGTTTCATTTTTGGGTGAACTATCCATTTTAGAGCAAGCTTGTCATAAGACTTTGACAACAGCACACATTTGACAGTAATTTGACCTTTTGTAAACTTGACCTTTTGTTTTTCATTAAATGGAGCTTTTATTTCTGTACTTTAATTAAACTATGTATTTCTTTTCCTTTTATTTTGTTATTTTTCTCAAATAGTTTGTTTGGTACACTGCTTACTGATTCGTAGAATAAATACAGCACTTAACCATGTGTTGTGCAAGATATTGATCTGGCTATACATGTCTGTATTCATATACAGTATAAATGCTTTGAGTGGGAATAATTAAAAATAAATAAATGGATAAATCATTAAAAAATGCATTCTGTAAAAATCATTTAAAGTGTTTTAAAGGAGTAAAATGTCACTTTTATAATTATTTGGCTTATAAAAATGATTAAATTAGCTTAATATCATTAGAAGAATAAAAATCATGTTAGATTTAATTAATGTGATTTCTTTTAAAAAACAAGGTTTAATTACTAACTAATTTGGGTGACTTCACATGATTTTTTAAAGGAGATTTCATTTGAAAAATAAGCAGTAAATATTAACTAATTTGGGGGATTTAACAAGCTTTATTTAAAGAAATGTCATTTTAAAAAACAAGGATTAAATACTAATTAATTTGGGTGATGACATGATTTCATTAAGGAGATTTCCTTTTAAAAAACAAGGATTGATAAGTTCTTAAAAATATTACGTGTAATATTGTTACCATACTTTTAAGTAGTTATCACATAACACTTTTTACAGTATCGGAACTATCGCAAACAACATGCCGACCTCCCATGTGATCATGTTGAATCGGCTGATTATTCTTACTTTAGTTACTTGAGGGGTTTTGACTTCATACAGAATATCCACTAAAATGGGACCAATAAATGTTATTGTAAAATTGGATAAGAAATGTGAGTTAGAACTTAGTAAAGCTCTAGCATCTAGAGATGCACCGATCGACCAGCCAGAATCAGCCGGTTTTCCGCATGCTCGGCCCGGACCGGTAACCGGCCGGTCAGTCTCTCCGATTCCGAGCCGGTCCGTTTTGTTGCCAGCAGCGCAGGAAATGACGTCACAGCCGCATGGAAACATGACATTGGTGTGGAAGATCTTCACTGTGAGTGAAAAATACATAAAGTCCACAATTTGTAATATGTAAACCGTGGGGGAACCACCACAATAACGTTCGGAACAACAAACCTAATTAGACACTTAAAACACCCTCACCCAGCCCCACTGAGAGTGAGAACCACTAATCGCGACAACGAGGAGGTTACCCCATGTGACTCTACCCTCCCTAGCAACCGGGCCAATTTGGTTGCTTAGGAGACCTGGCTGGAGTCACTCAGCACACCCTGGATTCGATCTCGCGACTCCAGGGGTGATGGAGCAATTTTTTTTATGGAATGGTATGGAGAAAACCTTCCTACTCCCTGAAAGACATCACTGAAACATGTGTCCTAAACTACCTCACTGTTCCCTATGACAGCACTAAACTAGACAAACAAAAATGTGTCCGAGGCCGTGGTAAAAATTTTGATCAGCCAATCAGAAGGTATACTTTCTGATTGTCAATAATTTAGCAAATTCTCAGAGTGTAGTAGTTGAAGTAGATCATTCATGCAAATTGCGTCATCAACACAGCTTGACTGTGCGCCTCCTAGATTTTCTTTATCCTCGGTCCACGGCTGTGCACATCTTCTACGCATACAATGCCAATGTATGCCAATGACATCACTAAAAGAGTGCCACAAAGCAGATGTAGTGCTAAGAAAGGCAACGCGGTCGGTTGATCCGATCCAGAAAGTGAAAAACAGGTATACCTGAGCATTTAATCCCTAATGTAATTAAAGCATTTATTGAAACCAAGCTGCAAAAATGCCTCGCTTACACCTTGAGGCTATCTACACCAGGCACGTTGACATGATCTTTCTAAACCATTTATTTGCATTGTTGGCAGCAGTAGCGCCAGTGCATACAGCGTAAAATGGAACGGACATCTGTTTACTGTTGGGCGTAATGTGATGCGCCACAACGGACTCTTCCATGGTAGACTGCATCATTGATTATAATGGGTTCTATTGATTTTTACACAACGCGACTCTCGCGTTCAATGTAGATAGGGTGTGAGTGTAAACAGTTGTGCTTGTGATGAACAGTTTAATATATTCAGATGCAATATGTTAAATTATCATATATTACTAAATTATGAATGTTAACATTATCAGAGGACCTCAGGGAAGATATTAAAACTATTAAAAAAATGTCATGACCCCTTTAAGACAAGTGTATCTCGGGCATCCAACTGTTCCTAGAGTTCAGGATTTCGCTGGTTAATTGGAGGGGGTGTCACCTGTAGTGGGCGTGCCTTGCAGTGGGCGTGTCCCACTGGAAAAAGGAAAGATGTAGAAATTTGGAAAGTGGGGTATGACTATTTCAACGGCTCAGTCTCATAGAAGTTCTAGAATGGCTAAAATTGCTTACAGCACCTTAAGTGTCCAAATACTTTTTAGGGTCAGTGCAAATTTACATTATTTCATGATCAGTGTCTCATCATGACTGTATTGCTTATTTCAGTGCAATAAACTGGATTCATCTAAGAGCATTAAAGACTTTCTTGATGAACGGAGGAACCTCACGAATTCAACAGTGAATCTACAGGTACTCTCTTTGTGCCATTCATACTGGCGTCAACATCCACTTTACAGTCTTTTTCCGTGGAAGTCTAGACTAAACTAATCTCTCAATGAAGACCATTGCAAGCCTTTCAGACATTGTTTATTTTCTCAGTTTTGCCCTTAACACACAACTGTTGGCTTGGTTGATTTGTAAATACATAGGCTGGTCCTGCCCTCAATCCAAACAAGACCTGTGTTCATGATCACACATGGTTCTTATAGACGGTCTCCAACTACTGTTATTTGTTCAGAAGTTGCCACACCTTTAAATATTGAGGTTTACAGGGCATGCTTTATGTAATAATGACCTCAGCCCTTCTAATGAGTAAACTCCTCATATCTGAATACTCGTATTCACTTTCTGGTGGCATTTTAGGATCCTTTCAAGTTCTTGTCATTGGTTTGTGCTAATGACTGGATCCTGGCCCTGCATCAGATCCTTCTGATCCTGCTAATAGTGGGGAAGTGGCTGCTGCCGATCGCAGGGGGGGTCACCAGAGATGAAATGTCCCAGCTATTGCTCATCTTTGTGGGTACAGCTGCAGATATCCTTGAGTTCATCAGTGAGACACTGTCTGATGTGAAGTGAGTATTGTTTGTTTTTTTCCTTGTATAATGACTTGTCTATCAGGGAAGATGGGACTTTAAAAGGGCACATATATTCAAATTATATACAGTATATATGTAGACCAGGGCTAGTTATCACACTTTTGACTTAAAAACAAATAAACAAACAAATAAATGAAAAAAGCAAACCCAGTACTGACAAATATTGACGAAATTCAATTTCTGAATAATGGTGAATGACATGACACAAATTTTTTGTCCGGATCTAAGTAATCCAAAAATACATTAAAAATGCAATTTACATAATACAATTACTGGAATAAACTTTCTTGAAAGTAATTTTTATATATTTTTTTTCTGGATCTTAAAGTAACAAAACTAATTGTCTAGAGATAGTAAAAAAAAAAAAAAGTTTTATTTAAAGCTGAAATTTAAAAAAATAAATAAAATAAAAATGTTGGCATAAGTAGTTCGGAATAATTATTTATAAATATTGTTGTCTTTTTTTAATATATATATATATATATTATTAACATTTAAAAATCTTTTGTCCACCCAATCAAAAGTCATGTGGTATAACATGCAGGTAGCCATTTTTTTGTCATGTGACCAAAAATAAAAAGGGATGCCTTTAGACCCTCATGACTGTGTGATTAAAATAAAAAGATATATTTTGACATGTTCATGTCTTATCATCTTGATTTTTGATGATCCAGATATTAATGATATTTGTAAAAATATTTTAAACTTGAAATAAGTAATATACACCGATCAGCCACAAAATTAAAACCACATGCCTAACACTGTGTAGGTCCCCCTCGTGCCGCAAAAACAGCGGCAACCCTATTCTTCTGACCTCAATTGCACAGAGCGGTTATCTAAGTTACTGTAGACTTTGTGAGTCCGAACCATTTGTGAGTTCTGGCTATTCTCTGTTGAACTCTCTCACCAACAAGGCATTTCCATCCACAGAACTGCTCACTGGATGTTTTTTGTTTTTGGCACCATTCGGAGTAAATTCTACAGATTGTTGTGCATGAAAATCCCAGGAGATCAGCAGTTACAGAAATACTCAAACCAACCCATATGGCACCAACAATAATCCATGTGATTATCTAATCAGCCAATCATGTGGCAGCAGTGCAGTACATAAAATCATACAGCTATGGGTCAGGATGTTCAGTTAATGTTCACATCAGCCATCAGGTAAAGGTGTCCTGGCCAAATTCCCCCCATTGGCCCTTATCTATCATGGCCCCCTAATAATCTCCATCCCTGAATTGGCTACATCACTCTACTCTCCTGTCTACTAGTGGCTGGTGTGTGGTGGGCTTTCTGGCGCACTATGGCTGCCGTCGCATCATCAAGGATGCTGCTGCACACTGGTGGTGGTTGAGGAAATGCCCCCTATGCCATGTGAAACGCTTTGAGTACCTGGAAAAGCTCTATATAAATGTAAGCAATTATTATTATTATCAGAATGTTGAAAAAATGTGATATCAGTGATTTGGACTGTGGCATGATTGTTGGTGCCAGACGGGCTGGTTTGAGCATTTCTGTAAATAGTTTGGGGGAATGTCAGCTTGGTGTTCATAAGCTATAGCAGCAAAAGTGTTACTGCTTTCACAGCCTTGCTGACTTAAGACTTGCTAAGCCACAGGTCATCACCAACCACCTCCATAAAACAATAATGCTGTGCAGCTAAGTACTGCACTGCTGGACTTAAGGCGAAACTTGTGGCCCTCTGAAGGTGTGGTTTCACAATCTGCAGCAATTCAAAGATCTTGGTTCTTTGGAATCCGGAATTTTCTTATAATGTTATCATCAGATAGAGGGTCAAGTGGGGAGAAATTTCATTCAAGTCCTTGTGAAGGCATTTACATACACTACCTGACTTTTGCGTCACCTTCTGTACTCAAGCTGTAGGATTTTTTTTAAAGCCGCCAGAGTTGAGCATTTGACACACGTAGATACTGTATATGTTAGGATAGTCATTAATACACCTGCTTCTGATGCACTAATAATCTTGGTGGCTAATAATCATCTAAATTAACTAAATGTGAGTGTTTCATCAATGATTTGTGACAGTAATAGGGCACAACTTAATTTGATTATCAACTTACTGTATTCATCTGTTAATGGGTTTTTAGTGTTAAAATATTCCGCTTTCATGCTGTTTTTTTTTTTTTTTCTTTTTTTTCTTAGAATTGTAAATAAAGGATGTGTTTTGTGTCATGTTTGGCTTATATTATCATGGCTATTATCTTGTGTATTGAGAAAATATTTACATAGCCAACTTTAGTTACTTGACTCTTGTTATGTATGTGCTGGTGGGTCATCACCACTGCAAAACAATAAAGGTTTGTATTTTATTACATACATAGGAATTTCTATTCTGAGATGTAGGTTGGCACTGTTTTGGCAGCACGAGGGGGACCTATACAATATTAGGCAGGTGGTTTTAATGGTGTGTGTGTGTGTGTATGTAATACACAAAAAGAAACATCCCTTTTTCAGGACACTGTATTTTAAAGATAATTTTGTACAAATCCAAATAACTTTAAACTAAGTTTTCCATGCTTGTTCAATGAACCATAAACAATTAATGAACATGCACCTGTGGAACGGTCATTAAGACACTACCCAGCAAACAATTTTAGGTTCTGGGAACGTTAGTTTTTGGTTCCCAGAACGTTCCCAGAAAGTTCCCTATTGGTGATCCAGGAAAGTTTTCTTAACGTAAATAGAACGTTCCCTTAAGGTTAGGGGAACGTTCAGGAAACTTTATGGGAATGTAAAAAAAGACTTTGCCAATCAATGAGCGCTCTCTACTGCCTAATAATGGTCATGTAATTAAGCATTTGATCACTGCTGTTAAAGCAAACATTTGCAACCTTTTAATTTGTTTAAGAAAAATAGAACCTAAAATAACCTACAGGGAACATTCCCAGAACGTTCCTGTTTGGTTCCCAAAAAAATAACCAAATGGGAAGCATACGGGAACATTCTGGGAACGTTCTGTGTTTGCTGGGTAACAGCTTACAGATGGTAGGCAATTAATGTCACAGTTATAAAAACTTTGGACACTAAAGAGACCTTTCTATTGACTCTGAAAAACACCAAAAGAAAGATGTCCAGGGCCCCTGCTCATCTGCGTGAACGTACCTTTGGCATGCTGCATGGAGGCATGAGGACTGCAGATGTGGCCAGGGCAATAAATTGCAATGTCCTGCTGTGAGACGGCTAAGACAGTGCTACAGGGAGACAAGAAGGAGAGCTGATCATCCTCACAGTGGCAGACCACATGTAACAACACCTGCACAGAATTGGTACATCCGAGTATCACACCCTCGGGACAGGTACAGGATGGCAACAACAAATGCCTGAGCTACACCAGGAACGCACAATCCCTCCATCAGTGCTCAGACTGTCCACAGTAGGCTGAAAGAGGCTGGACTGAGGGCTTGTAGACCTACTGTAAGGCAGGTCCTTACCAGACATCACCAGCAATAACGTCACCTATGGAGACAAACCCGTCCTTTCGCTGGACTAGACAGTACTGGCAAAAAGTGCTCTTCACTGAGGAGTTGCAGTTTTGTCTCACCAGGGGTGATGGTCAGACTATGAGCATTATGAGCATTATGCCGAGGCCTGTACTATGGAATGGGATTGATTTGGAGGTGGAGGGTTCGTCATGGTCTGGGACAGGGTGTCACAGCATATACACACACACACACACACACACACACACACAAAATCACTTTTTTTTTTTTTCAAGGATCAAGGACAGTATTTTGAAAAAAGTATTTCATAAATGTATGTTAATACTTTTTAATTAATAGCTTATATGACTTGACATTTTTAAAGTAATTAATAATTTTTTTTTTTTTTTTTTTCCGAAATTGTTGTAAGCGTTTTTCAAAGATTTATGAAGCCAACATGGACACAAAGATTACATTATACAAACTTGACACGTTTTAAACTAGATTTTTAAATATTTCACATTTTTATCACCTCGGACAACCTTATTTGCCAATGACCCATAAAAACATACTGTACCTTGACAACAAAAAATCTTTTGAACATTGAGTTCATTAAACACCCATTGACCTTTTGTGACAACATGCCTCATTACCGTATATTGGTTTTCATTGTTTAAAATTAGACTGATTTTGGGCAGAATAAATTTACTTGAAATATGAAATACTGTACAATCTAAAGTAAACAATTAAAGAAAACATTTAAGGGGGCCTGGGTAGCTCAGCGAGTAAAGATTCTGACTACCACCCCTGGAGTATTGAGTTCGAATCCATGGTGTGCTGTGACTCCAACCAGGTCTCCTAAGCAACCAAATTGGCCTGGTTGCTAGGGAGGGTAGGGTCACATGGGGTAACCTCCTCATGGTCACTCGGTGGGGTGCATGGTAAGTTGTGCGCGGATGCTGCGGAGAATGGTGTGAAGCCTCCACACATGCTATGTCTCCACATTAATGTGCTTAATAAGCCACGTGATAAGATGTGTGGATTGATGATCTCAGATGCGGAGGCAACTGAGATTCATCCTCCGCCACCCGGCTTGAGGCGAGTCACTACACCACCACAAGGACTTAGAGCACATTGGGAATTGGGCATTCCAAATTGGGGAGAAAAATGTATCTTTATTTCAAACGTGTTGTAGGCTACTTAATGGCTTTTTAAGCAATATTTTAACAGTAAAAAATATGAAACACAACAATTAAAATCATAAAAATAGAAAAAGAATCAACAGGATGGGAAACAGAAATGTTAAAATATGTTTCACAACTTTCCACAATATCAGTGTGACAACTTGCTCCAACCTGACATTTATGTCAAATTTACACAATATAAAGGTATTCTTCAAATTATTACGTTAATGTATTTTCATGTGCAATTTTCTCTACCAGTGAGAACAATCCACAGTTGGTGTACATTATTCTATCAGTTTGGACATGGAGCATGCTACAGTTTCCTCTTCATTTCTCAGGTCTGTAACTATCCATTATTAGCTGATATTTCATGCCAAATATGACAAACATATTAAAGGGATAGCTCACCAAAAATGAAAAATTTGTTATCATTTACTCACCCTCATATGCATATCCAAACCAATTTGACTTCCTATAGCAGTATGTGAGCAGAAGAAAGGAGGCACGGAACATTAGAGTGTGGTTCAAAATGAAGGCCCTGGATGATTTATTGATAACCAAGGTAAGTGGAGAAAAAAAGAAAGAGGTGAGATGCCCAGTCATGTCTTCTTGTGCCCGTGCAGTCTGTACCATGAGTAGGTCGAGAATTAGTGGAGTCTGGCTTGAATTCCCTCTTGGGCTTAGACTAGAGACAAAGCTGCCTGCGGGTCCAGGGTGAGCCATTTTTAGCCACTGCCTGGAAGGGGAGAAAAGAGAAGACAGTTAGACATGAAATTATCCTTGAGATTCTCCTCACCCCTCTGTTGATTTCACTGGCATTTATATCTCTCCTCTCTTGATAAGGGAATTAGTCTCAGGTGCAGACAATCAGCCCGAGAAGTGCTGGTGTTTGTCTTTGCCAGGGGCGAAATTAATTGTTGCACAGGCCTCTCTGCGAGTAGAGGGGGAGAGAGGTACATGTGGGGGAGGGAGAGTTTCCTTACCAGACCTGTACAATTCCAGAACATTCATGAGTGTCCATCCGCATTTCCATTAGCTGACCCAGCGCGATGTTAGACTGTGACATTGGTATCCTTGGCTCGGGTCATCCACTGGAGTGGCTCGGTTACCAGTGTGAACATCCTCCCCAGCAGGTAGTACCACAACTCCAGGACTACCCATTTTATGTCCAGGGCTTCTTATTCCACTGCCGCATACCTGGTTTCAGCTGGGTTCAGCATCCGGCTGATGTATGCTACCTTGTGCTCTTATCCGCACTGGGAAAGGACGGCTCCCACTCCTGTGTCCAAAGCATCTGGTTTTTCTAATGATCAAGAGCAGGGGGTGGACGAGGCTGATAGAAATCCCTGCATCCAAAACTGCTTATACTTTCTTCCCATTCAGCCACACTTCACATTCTGGGGCTGCAGTGGGAATATCTCGATGTACGATGCAGTCCGCCATCCATGCCCACGCCTATGGAGGGTTAGGGTCCATTGGCATTGCCTCATCCTGTCCTTTTGTAGTTATTGGCAGGCCCACTTGATTTTTATGTGTCCTCCAAGGTCCCCTGGTGCCCTCGAGGGGTATGTAGCATTCTTCTAAGTCACATCCCATGCTTGGGCAGCCTCTGACAGTTCCACCGCTTCAATGAGATCTGTCAGTGTACGTGGATTGGGCATTACAACAGTCCTCTGTGGGCGGAGAAGGGCTCATGGCATACTGTCAACCACTACTCGTTTTGCCACGACTGCTGCTGAGGGATCTCCTGCAAGAAGGCCAAAATTTGCCAGCCATACTATTTGCTCTGCCTGCACCCTGGAATGCTGGATTGAAAACTCCAATCATGGAATTTCTGTGCGGCACATACAGGCGAAAGCCCCACTCTCGCGAGAATTTCATAATCTCAGGAGAACATCATAATTGTTTGCGGAAGTAGACCTGCTGTGGTTGTCCGGTTAAAAAGGGAGTAATCAACTGAGCCGACTCAGCAGGGTCCCACCCCTCATGTTCGGCCACATCTTAAACATATGTAAATATGTCTCAACATCATCCTACTCGGAAAATTTTGATATGTTGGGTGGTTCAACTCAGCTCGGAGAGGGGCACCTGCGCACAGTGGAGCCAGATCTTCTGCATTCGTGATCTGACTGACGACAGGCTGTTCAGTCAGCTGCTGCTGGCAAAATGAGACCTTCGCAAGATGTTGGATGAGATCTTCGATGCCCAGTGAATAAGCTGCAGCAGGCTGGGGTGTCTGTTCGTGCCTCAGAGCTGCCTGCATTCTCCACCAGTAAAGCAGGATGTGAGCTAAAGAAAGGAGGCATGTAACAGGAGAGTGCAGTTCGAAGACCCCGGAGGGTGATTTATTGACAATTAAGGTAAGTGGAGAAGAAAAGAGGAGGTGAGGTGCCCAGTAATGTCGTCTTGTGCCTGTGCAGTCTGTGCCATGAGTGGTGAGAGAATTAAGGGGGTCTGGCGTGAGTTACCTCTCTGCGGGCAGATCTAGGGGTGAGCGGTTCTCAGTCGCTGCCTTCTCACCCCTCTGTTGCTCCCGCTAGCATTTATATCTCTCCTCTCTTGATAAGAGAATCAGGTGTAGACGATCAGCCCGAGAAGTGCCGGTGATTGACGTTGCCAGGAGCAATGCTGATTGTTACATAGGCCTCTCACCACACTTCATTTCTTGAGTGAAAACCTGAAGGAGATGTTAAGCTTCAGTTAGATCCACTGAAAGTAAATGGTAACTGAGACTGTCAGTCCATAACATTTTGACTAACACTTTTGTGTTCCACAGAAGATATAAATTCATACCAGTTTGGAACAAACACGAAGGTGAATAAATAATAAATACATTTTTGGTGAAATGTCCCTTTTTATTATGATTTATTTATTTATTTTTTTTAAAGATTTTTACAATTACTAAGTATTATGCCACTGTATAATGCCACTGTTTATTGAAATTGTAATGTTCTTTCCCTACTTGTTTTTCAATGTCATCCATCAGTGGTGAACAGCAAACCTGAAGATTCTTGTGAAGGCCAAGGTGACTCACTCCTTTCCAAGCACAGAACAGATATATGGAACATTGTAGAAACGCTTTTTCTTCAAGATGGCCCCTTCTTTATTGTCCGACTTACAGTTATGATGCTGTTTTCTGTCTATCATCAAATGCTGGTCTTCTTCACCATTAAGAATTTTCTAGTGGTAATTCTGAACATCTACAGGCTGTGGGTCATATGCATCGATTACAAATCATGAGGTGTACAATTGTCTATATTACTATACACTCACCTAAAGGATTATTAGGAACACCTGTTCAATTTCTCATTAATGCAATTATCTAATCAACCAATCACATGGCAGTTGCTTCAATGCATTTAGGGGTGTGGTCCTGGTCAAGACAATCTCCTGAACTCCGAACTGAATGTCAGAATGGGAAAGAAAGGTGATTTTAAGCAATTTTGAGCATGGCATGGTTGTTGGTGCCAGACGGGCCGGTCTGAGTATTTCACAATCTGCTCAGTTACTTGGATTTTCACGCACAACCATTTCTAGGGTTTACAAAGAATGGTGTGAAAAGGGAAAAACATCCAGTATGCGGCAGTCCTGTGGGCGAAAATGCCTTGTTGATGCTAGAGGTCAGAGGAGAATGGGCCGACTGATTCAAGCTGATAGAAGAGCAACTTTGACTGAAATAACCACTCGTTACAACCGAGGTATGCAGCAAAGCATTTGTGAAGCCACAACACGCACAACCTTGAGGCGGATGGGCTACAACAGCAGAAGACCCCACCGGTTACCACTCATCTCCACTACAAATAGGAAAAAGAGGCTACAATTTGCAAGAGCTCACCAAAATTGGACAGTTGAAGACTGGAAAAATGTTGCCTGGTCTGATGAGTCTCGATTTCTGTTGAGACATTCAGATGGTAGAGTCAGAATTTGGCATAAACAGAATGAGAACATGGATCCATCATGCCTTGTTACCACTGTGCAGGCTGGTGGTGGTGGTGTAATGGTGTGGGGGATGTTTTCTTGGCACACTTTAGGCCCCTTAGTGCCAATTGGGCATCGTTTAAATGCCACGGCCTACCTGAGCATTGTTTCTGACCATGTCCATCCCTTTATGGCCACCATGTACCCATCCTCTGATGGCTACTTCCAGCTGGATAATGCACCATGTCACAAAGCTCGAATCATTTCAAATTGGTTTCTTGAACATGACAATGAGTTCACTGTACTAAAATGGCCCCAACAGTCACCAGATCTCAACCCAATAGAGCTTCTTTGGGATGTGGTGGAACGGGAGCTTCGTGCCCTGGATGTGCATCCCACAAATCGCTATCAACTGCAAGATGCTATCCTATCAATATGGGCCAACATTTCTAAAGTATGCTTTCAGCACCTTGTTGAATCAATGCCACGTAGAATTAAGGCAGTTCTGAAGGCGAAAGGGGGTCAAACACAGTATTAGTATGGTGTTCCTAATAATCCTTTAGGTGAGTGTATATTGGGTGAACTATCCTTTTAAGGCACGCATAAAAATGCCATTTCAGTCTTTAACCAAATTTCAAACCAAGTGGCATTTATTTTTCAGCACAAATACCCTTTTTAAGCAAAATGTTTTACAAAAAGAGGTTTGTTTGGTATTAAATTATAAAAAAGTAACTATACTATTCAAAAATAAGATAAATATTATTTGAGCACTATTATTTTCTAATGCAATGACACTCATGGATTTTTTTTAGTGCGGCTTAATATTTTTAAGTGTACAAATACTTTTTTGGCCCCACTTTATAGAACATGCTATTATAATCAAAATCTTTAAAACATGCACTTTTAAAATACAGGTACACTGTTGCTCCCAAAAATGCTTTAACTTAGATTTTATAGTGAAAATAAATGCTAAATGCTCTTCAATAGTCTGATAGTATTATAATAATTTGTCAATTATTATTTGTCAATTTCTGTGCAGATTAAATGTTTTGTTGATTTTCAGTGTGGGGAAAAAAAACATTCTGTAGTAAACAAGTTTAAACATAGTTTTGTACATTTTAGTGCCCATTTTCTAATTATTTGTTGAATATATTGAATTTTAAGACTGAACACATAAAGGCAAAAAAAGACTGCTTTCCAAACATTTTTTCCAACTCTTTCCTGCAGCATGCAGAATGCTTCAAAATCGTATTCAGTGTATTCTAGTCTTGTGTGCACTGCATGTTTGACAACCATCCACAGATTTTCTATAAATTCAATACGCTTATTCACTGAGAAGTCCATCACAAAAAATGTATTTTTCATGGTTAATGTATGTTTACGTTTGGATCTTTTGTCTTACTGCAGTATCCACAATTTGTCATCTTTGCTTTCTTTACTGGCCTGGAATCTTCCAGATTATACTGATAAAATAGAATGCATTGTTCCCTCCAATAATATGACCTGTATTTACTGCCACACAACCCTAAAGCCCAATACTGTATATACATCCTAATTCTTAAAAGTTGGAAATATGTTCTTTTCCTTTTCCTTCAAACATTAGTGATTGTGGCTTAAGGGTTCTGTTTTCATTTGATCAGAACACAGCACTCGGCTCTGGCTTATCTAAGTGTGGTGATTAATACTTGCAACTCTGACATTTGTGCTGAGATTGCAAATAACGTTTCCTTCTTCCATGTAGATCATGTTTGTACACCATAGGTCCTTTACAATGTTTTACATTTCTGACCAGTTTACAAGCAGTTCTGTGAGAGATATGTATTGAGATATTAAGATCTTCAGTGTTTTTCCAAAACTTTAATTTCAGACTTATGAGGACGTGTGTTATTTCATTTTTTTATTTTTATTAAGCTTTTCATAGATTTGTGAGTGAAACATGAATAAAACATTTTTACAACAACAAAGTTCACTTAAAAAATAAAAAATCTTTCAAAAGTTTTTCTTTTGTAAATGTTTACATTATACAAGTATGTCAGTAATAAATACTATTGTAAACACACAAAACATTTTCCTTGTAGAGACAGACATACTATAGGATTTGATCTGAATTACAATTTCTTCTTTCCCTGCTTTTAGTTCATCCCTTTTTAATTCAAAACAATACAATGGAATGATAAATGATAATATAATGGAATAAAAAAATAAAAATACATTCTCACTTTTTTTTTTTAATCGACAGATTGGGATTGAGACAATTTGATTGAGAACTGCAGGATTAACGCTGACCTGCCTTGTTGCATATCCTGAACATTAAAAATGAAATAAATAAATTATGTAATGCAGTTATGAGAACATTTCATTTCTATGCTTTTAGATGGTCAATTACAATCTGTTTTACTAATACAAATATACTGTATCAAGTAAAAATTCTAATATTACAGTAAACAAAACACCACCCAAACTCTGAAGGGCAAAAAGGATGGTAGATATATCAAAACATATTAAATTATGCATTTATAATGTGTAATAATAAATAATGCATACATTTATTGCACACTTATTCAAATATTTAAATGTAATTATAAGAAAAATAATTTTATTCATCATCATGCAGTAAATTTGGATTAATATAAAATGTAGCAGAGACCTATAGCAGTGCCTATAATCATTTTTAAACATTATTATTTGTATATGCAATGACAGATGGTAAACTACTTAGCCAAACAAACAAATTAACTGTGTGAATGTCAACAGGAATGTGTGTGTTTGTGTTATGAAGTCTTTTATATTATTAACAAACCTGAAGAAATAAAGATTCCCATATGACATATTATACTGTGACTTCTCTTTGAATCGGCAGCAGTAAGTATTGATTGTCCTGGGGTGACAGTAACTAAACATACAAGTGTACCAGTATCCACACAGCTTTTATACATAGCAGATCTCATTTTCCTTACTTCATTCTCACCATCACCAACATTCGACACCAACAGCACCATTCTGTTGTCTGATTTAGCAAATGATGGAAATTATGTAAATCATTCTCCTTTACCTATTAGATGAATATGAGCATAATTGAAGTTGCAATATATATATATATTAAAATACAGAAAAAATATTATTATTAAAAAAGTCACTGTTTTATTCTATTACATTAATACATTTAAAACTACTCAAGTTATTCAGCCAAAAGTAGTGAGTGGTTTTCTTGTTTCCTTGTTTATGTCGTTTGATTAATAGCCTTTATATGACAGCCTAATAGACAGTGTGTTCACTTTACACCAAACTGACTAATGCCTCATCAAGATGACCATTGGCCGAATTACGAAGTGTATTTGATCATTTAGGCGCTTACTTGCATTAACGCACAAATATTAGCCACCTGTCTATCAAACAGCATGCTGCTACAGATGTAAAAAAAGTAAATATTTTATATTTTATCTAGATCAACCAACCAGTGGTTGTCTTGTTATCACGATCGATGTAATGAACAACCCGGTTCTAGATGTAGAACATATGCTAAGTGCAGAAATGTAATCAAAAGCTTATCATCAATATCAATGACATCTCTTTTTTTCTTTCAGATAACATCAAGATTGTTTTACCGCCCAGCCCTATTGATAACATTGCCTTAATCTCACATCATCCCAATAATCTCAATGATAGATAGTTAAATTACAGGCTACATTATAGACACAGAATCTAGTAAGCATAAATATGAAATTTACCTTGATATGTTTCTTCAAATTAGAGGCAGGATCAATGCTGATATCTGGCTTCAGCAAGTTAAACTCACATGACACAGTCAAGCAATTGGCCTTTTTCACTGCGAAAAGCCCTTTCAGCTGCGGCTGTGATGTTCAAGTGTTGAAATGTGTTTGAGGCTTCACATACGTGTGATTTGATGGGAGTCACGAGACTCTCCCAAGCCAATAATTTTGAAGGATAAAAATAAAATCAGTACAGGGAAGTAGTGAATACTGACGGTGGGAAAATAGCGCATTTAAAGGACAGTTACAGCACTTAAAATTTACTCAAGTAAAAGTACACAATTTTAAAACTGCATAAAAAAGTACAATTCATGGGAAAAATAATTTTATTACAGCAACGTGAGTATATGTAATTCTTCACTTTACACCCCTGCTCACACATGTTGTCAAATAGGAAATACCCCCAAATCTATGGTCGTCCATGACATGACCAGCTAACCACCTCTGCAAAAAGACCACTTAAGGGTAGAGCTTATGGGTAATAAAAGACAAAGTTTAAAATAAAATAAAATATAATAAAAGAAAGTTTCCTTGTAAATACCCTCATGTTTGTGCGATTCTAATACTAGGACATCTCATCTTAATCCAGGAACATTTCACACAATGTCACAGTACTTTGCTGAGTTAACCCTATAAAATGTACAGAATGTATTTGAACCCAAAACGTACAAAATGTATGTGCCTTGCTAGATAATTCTGAAAATGACTTTATGACCTGTGATCACTTTTATAACTGACAAATGAATGATTATAGCCTGATATCCCCTTTAAAATATGTGTAGTGATTTGTAATCACTTATAACTAAACAAATTAATGATTATAATCTTTAATCTTCTGTTATTCATGTCATTTTAACTAAGAATGGTAACTATTCAGGATAAAACACCTCATGTTTACTATCGCTGAAATTCTTTCTGCATTTCAGGAGTGTTTTTGTTAATAAATTTTGTATATATTCAGTTGTATTCAAGATATAAATGTTCATGATTAAACAAGTACTATTTTGAGCGAGAATAGTTAAGAACCCTTTACACAAAGGATTGTAAGTCAACTTTGCAAAGGACTGACAATGTGACCATGTGACTCTGAAAAGTCACATCTGATTGGCTCAGAACACCTTTCGGGTGCGGGCAATTTCAGCTCAAAACTTTCCTACAAGGAGGGTCTTTTATCTTCGGTTTCTTCTCTGCTCTTCGCTTCCTCTGCAGCTCCTCAATCCTCCGCGCTATTGCCCTCGTGGCTTGCGGCTTCCATGACATGTATAGTCCAAGGAAGCTCGGGGCACGAAGTCACGAGGAAGACTCTCACTCTCTGCTCTGCGGAAGGCCTCACTTCAAAGCCGTGCGTCATCACCCATTTACATAACAGACAAAAAACAATCTACGATCATTAACAGAGGTCCCAAAACATAGACAGCACAAACTTTCTACTAAGAGCCCAAGAACCAAGTAACGCAAGGAAACATAATGACATGCAAGTACGTACATCTCCAGACTTTTGCTGAAAGTGCTGATGTTTTATTTAAATACTTTTGGTAAACCGATTGCAAATCGATTTAGACTTAAAGAAGGATAAATGGTTCTTAAGGCATTGTCTACAAACTCCATAAAGTTCTCTACAGTTCTCTGTAATGATCACTTCTTTCACATTCTGTCACTTTACTCACCAATCTGTTTCATGTTTGTATGTGTTAAATGATTTTTAATGTTTAGAATAGCATTAAAGTGTTGTTTGTATTCAAAGATAATTTGATTGTGGTATATTTTGATAAATAATCTCGTCACATGATTTTAAAAGATCTTGTTTCAAAGCTCATACCTAAAATATGTGTGATATTATTCTCATGGCTTATTGAAAATAATATTACTCCAATAAGTGAATTAATCATAATTCCCTTATAAAGGTAATTCCTTACAATATAAATGGTGAGGGAATACTACGAGACGTTGTATTACGATTTTAATGGTGGAGAATTTGATTCAGACAATTAATCAAATTATTTGTCATTTATTTTTCTTATAATGGTTGTTGAATGCGATTAATTCCATTATAAATGTCCTTGTATAATAATGATGTAGAATGCAGACAGTTTAGTTTAATTCCTAACACTGTTCCTACAACTTCCATGACTTTTCAAATTGTCTTTAATTTTCTTTTCATGAGAACGTCTCGGTTACGTATGTAACCTCCGTTCCCTGATGGAGGGAACGAGACGTCGTGTCGAAGAAGCGACACTAGGGGTCTCTCTTTAGCGCCGAAAGATGCCTCTGATCTATGAAAAAAGGCCAATGAGAGTTGGCGAACAGTATTTGCATACCCCGCCTCCGGATATGGATATAAAGGCGAGGGAAATACACTCGTTCATTCAGGATTTTTCTGAGGAGCCGGGAGTGTTCCGGGCACCTCAGCGGCTCGGCTCAGCGACATGGCCGGGAAGACACGACGTCTCGTTCCCTCCATCAGGGAACGGAGGTTACATACGTAACCGAGACGTTCCCCGTCTGTCACTCACTTCGACGTTGTGTCGAAGAAGCGACACTAGGGGTCCACTTCAAAACTCGCCATGCGCTGAGCCGTGTACGTGTACTGCTTACACAGAAGCGGCAGGTATTTCTACGTGCACAAGCAACCAACTGTGTTCAGGCTGCACGTACTCTTCCCCAATGCCCCAAAAAAGTCGTCAGAATCCTTTTGGTTACCCTAGGGGGGAACAAGGTGACGCTCCCAACTAGGGAACGGGCCAAGCCTAGCTGGGCCTCTTTTCTCTCTATGTTTTCTCGGCATAGAGCAAGAGCAGCCGGGGCCCTTACCGCAACTAGGGAAGGGGGTCTTATCCCGAATTCCTATTCTTTTAGGGGGAAAAGACCCTGCGGAGGCCACACCCACCCGAAAGGGGAGGTAGAGGTGGCAAAATACATCACATGGCCTCTTGGGTCACATGTGGGAAGAATGGTGCAGTGGTAGATCCAACCTCGAGGAGGGGGGAGTTGCTACAGCACGGCGACCGGAGGGCAGCAAAGGACTGCCTAAGGGAGACACGGGTCAGCTCGTAAGGTGACAGTACCGCAGAAGTACACACAGGAGGAGTCCCGTAGGAGGCCTGATCTGTGGAGCACCTATTCCAGTAGGGGTAGCCTGGGGTACCCATAGTGGACTGGACCAGCAAGTTCCTCCGCTGAACTGCTGCGGGCCCAAAGGGCTAGGGAGGTATCAACCAGGGACCTAGGTCTTCTGGGAAAGAAGCGCACTGTTTTGCCTTGGCAGAGGGAAACGGCGCTGGAATAAGCGATTCACCCGGTCAGATCATTGACGTGTACCGAGTTCTACGGGCTCGGACCTGAGAGAACACGGGACGAGACTGACTCAACCCTGAGATTGTAAAATCTCGTAAAGGTGTTAGGTGCTGCCCAGCCTGCAGCTCTGCAAATGTCTGCTAGGGAGGTGCCCCTCGCCAGTGCCCATGAGGATGCCACGCTCCTAGTAGAGTGGGCTCGAACCCGTAAAGGGGGTGGCACGGCCTGGGTGTGGTAGGCCAACTGAATGGCATCCACCACCCAGTGAGACAACCTCTGTTTGGAGACAGCGTTCCCTTTCTGCTGTCCTCCAAAGCAGACAAAGAGCTGCTCAGAGCGCCTGAAGCTCTGTGTGCGTTCCAGGTAGGCACGCAAGGCACGTACCGGACACAATAGTGAGAGGGCTGGGTCTGCCTCCTCCCGGGGCAGCGCTTGTAGGTTCACTATCTGATCTCTGAAGGGCGTGGTAGGAACCTTGGGCACATAGCCCGGTCGAGGTCTTAGGATCACATGAGTGTCTGCTGGACCGAACTCCAGGCAAGTTTCGTTAGTAGAGAACGCTTGCAGGTCCCCGACCCCCTTTTTGGAGGCGAGCGCGATCAGCAGGGCCGTCTTTAGAGAGAGGGCCCTGAGTCCAGCAGATTCTAGCGGCTCGAAAGGGGATCTCTGAAGACCGGTGAGGACCACCGAGAGATCCCAGGAGGGGAACAGGTTTGGCCGGGAGGGGTTTAACCTCCGGGCACCTCTTAGGAACCTGACGATTAAGTCGTGCTTACCCAGAGACTTGCCATCTACTGGGTCGTGGTGAGCTGCGATAGCGGCAACATACACCTTCAAGGTGGACGGGGACAGCCTCCCCTCCAACCTCTCCTGTAGGAACAGGAGCACCGACCTAACTGCGCACCTCTGTGGGTCTTCTGCCCGGGAAGAACACCTATTGATGAACAGATGCCATTTCAGGGCGTAGAGTTGCCTGGTAGAAGGGGCTCTGGCTTGGTTGATCGTGGGTGGTAGACCAGCTAGATCTTCCGCGTCCCTTCCAGGGGCCAGACGTGGAGGTTCCAGAGGTCTGGGTGCGGATGCCAGAGCGTGCCCCATCCCTGAGAAAGAAGGTCCTTCCTCAGGGGAATTCGCCAGGGAGGGGCTGTCGCGAGGAGTACAATGTCCGAGAACCAGGCCCGGGTGGGCCAGTAGGGAGCCACGAGAGTGACTTGCTCCTCGTCCTCCCTGACTTTGCACAGCACCTGTGCAAGAAGGCTCACTGGGGGGAATGCATACTTGCGCAGCCCCACCGGCCAGCTGTGTGCTAGTGCATCTGCCCCGAGGGGAGCCTCTGAATGGGCGTACCAGAGCGGGCAGTGGGAGGTGTCTCGGGAGGCAAACAGGTCTACCTGGGCCTTGCCGAACCGTTCCCAAATCAGCTGAACTGAGTGGGGGTGAAGCCTCCACTCTCCGCCAGGCAAGCGTTGTCGTGACAGCGCGTCCGCTATCACATTGAGGTTGCCGGGGATGTGAGTGGCACGCAGAGACTTGAGTCGGTGCTGGCTCCAAAGGAGGAGACGACGGGCGATTTGTGACATGTGGCGGGAGCGTACGCCGCCTTGGCGATTTATGTACGCGACCGCAGTGGTGCTGTCTGACCTGACTAGGATATGTTCGTCCCGAATTAACGGGAGAAACTTCCGCAGGGCCAAAAGGACGTCAACAACTCGAGGCAGTTGATGTGCACACGCAGCTGGGCCCCTTTCCAACGGCCTGAGGCTGCGTGCCTGGTGCAAACGGCGCCCCAACCCAATCTGGAGGCGTCGGTCGTGACCAAGACGCATCTGGACACATGCTGTAGGGGTACTCCAGCCCGTAAGAAACAGAGGTCTGGCCAGGGGTTGAATGATTGGCGGCAGGCGGGGGTGATTGTTATCCGTTGCGTGCCATGGCGCCATGCTCGTCTCGGGACTCGGGTCTGAAGCCAGTGTTGGAGCGGTCTCATATGCATCAACCCCAGCGGCCCGACTGCCGCGGTGGACACCATATGCCCCAGGAGCCTCTGGAAAAGTTTTAAGGGGACCGCTGTGCCCGGCCTGAAGGCAGCGAGGCAGTTCAACACTGACTGGGCACGCTCGCTGGTGAGACGTGCCGACATTGAGACCGAGTCTAACTCCATCCCGAGAAAAGAGATGCTCTGAACTGGAGTAAGCTTGCTCTTTTCCCAGTTGACCTGAAGCCCCAGACGGCTGAGGTGCCTGAGCACCTGGTCTCTGTGGGTGCATAGTAACTCTCACGAGCGGGCCAGAATGAGCTAGTCGTCGAGGTAGTTGAGTATGCGGATGCCGGCTTCTCGGAGCGGGGCAAGAGCTGCCTCTGCGACTTTCGTGAAGACTCGAGGGGACAGAGACAGGCCGAAGGGGAGGACTTTGTACTGATACGCCTGGCCCTCGAACGCAAACCGCAGGTAGGGGTGGTGTCGGGGCAGGATGGAGACGTGAAAGTACGCGTCCTTCAGGTCTATCGCTGCGAACCAATCTAGATGCTGGATGCAGGTTAAGATGTGCAGAAGGTTGAGAACTCGCAGGTCCAAGATTGGTCGTAAGCCGCCGCCTTTCTTGGGTACGATGAAGTAGGGGCTGTAGAAACCCTTCTTCATCTCGGTTGGAGGGACAGGCTCTATCGCGTCTTTGGCCAGAAGAGTCGTGATTTCCACACGCAGGGACTGGGTGTGTTTGCCGTGTACTGCGGTAAAGCGGATGCCCATGAAGGGGGGCGGGGGCCTGGCAAACTGAATTGCATAACCATGTCGGATGGTCCGGGCCAGCCAGCGAGACGGGTTGGGAAGTGAAAGCCACGCGTCCAACCTCTGCGCTAGGGGCACCAAAGGGACGATCAATTTGGACGTACCCGGCGGGACTTCGCAGCGGGGCGGAGCAGGTAGGGCAGCGTTGGGCAGCGACGAGGCGACCTGCGGCTGAGATGCTGAGAAAAGACTCAAAGCACTTACCTTGCTCCGCACACCCAGCAGGGGGCGGGTTGGCGACTGAGGAGGAGGTCCTGGGTAGGCGTCCTCTAGACTCGTCGGAACCGGCCGGCCGGGGGACAGTCGTGGGGCTGAAGACGGGTGGTCCGTGTCCAGGAAGCCAGGACTGTTGAGATCTGAAGGCAAAGTGCCTTGAGAACGGCATTTGTGGGCCAGGTGAGCCAGAGACATAGGAAATAGCTCTTTTATTGAGAATGTGGGTACCGCAACCCCATCTAAGGGGGGGGGCGGCAAATGAAATTGTTTAGAAACAAAAGATTCTCCTCCCGGCCCTCCACCGGGGGACGGAGCGGTCTTACCACCTCTGGAGCTAACGTCTGTGTCGCTGGGTTGTCCGTCTCAGGACCGCCTGGGAGCCTTCCGGGTCCTCGAGGGAGTCCGGGAGATGGGGGCATCTGCTTCCTGCGGTGTGCTCAACACAGGGGCTGAGAGCTGGGCCCGGGTTGAGGCGGGGCAGATTTATTAGCCGCAGGGGGACGCCCTCGGCGAGCAGATGGGGCAGTGGCCTTGGCGGCAGGTTTGCGGCGAGGCAGGATGTGAGATATGGCCTCCGTCTGTTTTTTCACCGTGGAGAACTGCTGGGCGAAGTCCTCGACGGTGTCGCCAAAGAGGCCAAGCTGGGAGACAGGGGCGTCGAGGAAGCGAACTTTGTCGGCCTCACGCATCTCGACCAGGTTGAGCCAAAGATGACGTTCCTGGACCACAAGGGTGGCCATTGCCTGCCCGAGTGCCTGCGCGGTGACCTTCGTGGCTCTGAGGGCGAGGTCGGTCGCTGAACGCAGTTCCTGCAGCACATCGGGGTCAGGGCTACCCTCGTGCAGATCTCTGAGCGCCTTGGCCTGGTGGACTTGCAGGATGGCCATGGCGTGCAAGGCGGAGGTGGCCTGTCCCGCGGCGCTGTAGGCTTTGTTGTTCAACGAGGATGAAGTCCTACAGGCCTTGGAAGGGGGTATAGGGCGCCCGCGCCAGGTGGTAGGGTCACCGGGACAAAGATGGAGCGCAACTGCCCTATCCACCTGGGGAATCGCCGTGTACTCGTGGGCCTCTCCGCCATCGAGGGTAGCGAGAGCAGACGAGCAGGGCTTTTGACGAATGGAGAGCGACGCTCTCCATGAAGACGTCAGCTTGTCATGCACCTCCAGGAAAAACGGGACCTCCAACCGTGACGGATGTGGGGAGGGTGGAGGTTTCCAGTCCAACCCCACCCCGACGGCGGCCCGGGCAAGCATGTCGGACATCTGCGCATCCGCCTCAGCCTGGGCGTGCTGGCCCGAAGGCAGCAGCCCAGGGGAGGAGTCAGCATCAAATGCCGCGCTCTCCGACGGAGCAGCGAGCTCATCGGCCTCAAGCTCCAGAGGATAGGCAGACCGGCCCGGAGGCGAGTCGCCGTTACCTCGAGGCTGGACGGAGGTAAACGAGCGTGTCAGGGGCGGGAGGTCCGAGGGGAAATACCCGGCGGAACCACACCCGCTGCCCTCCCCAAATCGCCTCCATCGCCAGCCGCATCGTCCTCAATCCCGTGGGAAGAAGGAGCGATATGGGGGGCGGCTGGAGTGGCGTGCTTTCTATTGAAAGCATGCCGTGACCGCAACGTTACCATGGTCATGTTCTCGCAGTGAGAACATGAACCATCCACAAACGCTGCCTCGGTGTGATCGGCGCCCAGACACACGAGACAGCGCCTGTGGCCATCAGAAGCGGAGAGCACTCTACCGCATCCAGGAACTACACAGGGGTTGAATGGCATCTTTATAAAGTCGCGCCCTGAAAAGGGCGTTCAACACCACTGTGTATTGCTCTTTCAGAGAAATAAACTCTTTATGGAGAAATATTACTCTTTTAAAATGGAACTCTTTTAACTCTGCGCTGTCGAAGCGCCCAGGGGCAAACTGCACGCCGGCAGAGAAGAGAAAAAGCCACTGAAGTGCGCCGTGAATCCAACAGCAGCAGAGCGTCAGAGAATCAGAAGCAAAATCAGTTGTGTTACACGCAGCTGGCAGCATACACACGACCATCGGCTCCGAAGAAAATTACTGAATGAACGAGCGTATTTCCCTCGCCTTTATATCCGTATCCGGAGGCGGGGTATGCAAATACTGTTCGCCAACTCTCATTGGCCTTTTTTCATAGATCAGAGGCATCTTTCGGCGCTCAAGAGAGACCCCTAGTGTCGCTTCTTCGACACGACGTCGAAGTGAGCGACAGACGGGGAATGGTGCTTTTTGTGTGAAAACCATTCTTTTATGTTGAATTGTAGGAGTCTCAACCATATCTTAAATAACAACTTTGATTAAGTGCGAATAGTGAAAACAGTGGAAAATGACACAAAATTGACTCAAAATGCACCAACACTGGCACTGATAATACAGATAGCAGACAAGTACAGAGACCACATGCTTTTCCTTCACTAAACATTCATCCATTTTAAAAAAATTTAAGTTTTGTAAAGAAATTAAATATAGGTACAAATTCTTGCTCTAAAGTGCCTTGTTATTTTTATTTATTGGCATTTAGGCCAAGTTCAGTTTCCTGAGAAAACATCTCTAATGTGTGAACTCGTGAAGTGCTTTTAATCTCTCATAAGTTTGCCAGTTCTGTGGCATGTCCTGACCTGTCACTCGCTCCACCTGTAACCCACTCTTGAGACCTAAGCTCAACACCTGTGTGGCAACAGCATTAGCTGAATCCTGAACTGACACAGAAAGCCATTACACATGCTGTTTCCGTTCAAGTCGAGTTATGTAATCAGATTTTAGCTTTAGAAAGATCTAGCTTGGATGTTTGTGTGTTGTTGGAGGATTAGGTGAGGATCAAAGAGTCACATAATAAAGCATATATATATATATATATTTCTTTAGATTTTTTTTTTAAGATATTGAAATGAAAGTGTTGACGTATGTGATTCAAATGTTTAATGTGTATTTTTTTTTTAAGATTCTGACATTTTATTCAGCTCAGTGTTACTTATAAACACCTTTGTGTTGTGTTCGGGGACATAACACGGATGAACACACCACAAACACACACCCAAAAGCAATTTCATGACGATGATGGAGAAAGGACCTTGTGGCAGGGCGGAGGGCGGGGCCGGGTCGTGGTGATACACACCCGGTCCCGTATCAGGCTAATCAAGCCTCCGTGATGGATAAAGGCCGATGGCGGATGGTGGTGCGATGAGAGAGAGATCATTTACGGACATGTCCGTCGTCATGTGTTTGTGTCCTTTGTTTTAAGTTCATTATTAAATCCTTATTTATATTGTCAAGTCGGTTCTCGCCTCCTCCTTTCCTTTGAACTACGTTACAGACCTCTTAACCAAATTTTATTTGTACGAAACAATCTCAGATGGGACCTTTAAAAAGTTGCATTCTCATGACTCGCTGAAGTAAGGTATCAGTGGTTCCCTGGCAAAGTGTTGCATTTCTGTCTTACCGGACAATCAGGATAAAGTATCAATTACGTGCGCAGTGCCAAGACTAAATTCGCTTTTCATGTGAAGTTAAAAACAGCGCAAATCATGTGAATGTAACTTCACAATGGCTGTAGCAAAGTGAATAGCCACGATTAACTTTGTGGAGGATGAGGCTGTCAGGATACTGTCATTTCGGTCAGTCATGTTTATTGTGTGGTGACAGGATCCTGACACCTATGTTCTGTGTTTTTTGTTTGAGCACATGCTTAGGGTTTAATTCATGGACATATGCTTTCTGTCTCTTGTTTTTGTTTGAGCACATGGCTTATGATGGTGTTTGTTTGCCATGTGCTCTTCTGTCAGTCTCATGTCTAGGCCTCGCTCCCTTGTTACCTTGTTATTAGTTAATTTGCCTCACCTGCCATCCCTCTAATACCCGCCTCATTTCCTTCCCTATTTAATCTCCCTGTTTTCCCTATCCTGTGTCAGTTTGTTGTGGTTGTTGACCTTGTTAGGTATCTGTCTAGTCCTGTCGTGTTCTGATTCAGTCCTGTCCTTCCGGCCCAGCCAGTCTGCTCATTGCCTGACCTGGACTTTGGCTTTCCCCCCTATGGTGTAGTGTTTGTTATTTTTAAGTTTACTTGCATAAATAAAGCCCATAACTTCTAACTCTGCATTATCACTCACTATCAGCAAACACCAGTTTTTATACTGATTTAAAATAGTTTTTTAAAGAACTGAACATGGAAACATAAAGAAGTGATTCTAATGGGTGATTATAAAATTGGAATGATAAGACTAGTAGAAAGAAACTTAAAGAAATAATGAAGTAATATTATTTTACACAAATGGTGAATGGTCCAACAAGATTAATGCAAACAACAGAAACCCTAAGTGATTAGATATGTTGTAATAAGCCAAGAGATCATTTTAAAATCTTATAATTTTATTACAGGGGTCTCTGATCATAACTTAACATTAATTGTATGAAAACTGACTAAAAAAGTTTTATATTTAGACAGGGGAAAACGTGTAACTTTTAAAATACCAAAGAATGTATCCAAGTTTGATGAGGACTTAAAGCAAGTAAATGGGAATACTTTAGACAAAATCAATAATCTCAGTGGCTCTTGTTGAGGTTTTATGGACATGATAAACAATACAAAAAATTAATTAAGTAACAAATTTGTTAATAAATGTAAAATGGTGAATCTTCCATGGATAAATGAACAGATAAGGCATCTTATGAAAAAAAAGACATTTTGCCTTTAAAAATGCTTTAAAAACTAGCCTTAATTCTGATATGCGCCTTTTCAAAGACCTACGAAATAAAGTGGTCAGTGAACTCAGAAAGGAAAACGCTAATTTCTTTAGCAAACTTTTAGAGCAATCAAAATGTAATAGTCAATTGCTTTGAAAGCATATTAGTAAACTTAAAAAAATAACTTAAAAAAACTTTTTTCTTAAAAAAATAAAATGTTTTAAGTAAATATGAAATTATGAAAAATAACACACTGACACAGGATGAAAAAGTAGTTGCTACATCTTTTAATGACATTTTTAAAGATTCATTAATGGACCTTGCCCTCTTTTAGACTTAGCTGAAGTTACTAAAAAGATGTTATGAAGATTCTTACATTAATTAATAACATCACTTTGCTATCGTAAACTGATGGAGGGAACGAGATGTTGTGTCGATGTTGTGACACTAGGGGTCGCTCACATTCTTTGAGAAAAAGGCCAATGAGCATTGGCGAGTGGATTTGCATGCCACTCCCCCGGACACGGGTATAAAAGGAATGCCCACTCCATTCAGGTTTTGTGCTGAGGAGCCTAGACAATGCTCCATTTCAGCAGCTAGTACAGTGTTGTGGCAAGAGGGACACAGTGTTGTGACAAGAGGGCCTCGTTCCCTCCATCAAGTAATGGAAGTTACTACAGTAACCATGACTTTCCCCTTCTGTCACTCACTCGATGTTGTGTCGATGTAGTGACACTAGGGGTCCCTATAGAAAAATGCCTCAACAGCTGAACCATGTTATTTAAATTGCTGATGCAGGTGCAAGCAAGCTGCTGCGTGCATAATAGCAAGAGAATCGGTCTGCACGTAACCTCCCCCAATGCCCCAGAATACGTCATGTTGTTCCCCAAAGGGGAAGCGACATAACTAGCATGGGAGCAGGCCGCGCCAGCCGGGGCCTTTTATATAAATATTTTTCTCTCCAGAGAGTATTAGATTCAGCTGGGGCCAGTTAAAGCTATTGTACACATCATGGAAGGTGTTCTTTTCCTTTCCTATTCTTTCAGGGGGGGAAAAAAACCCACGGAGGCCACACCCTGCCCAGAGGGGAGGTTAACATGTGGCGATATGTCAAGTGAGCTCAATGATATGTCATGTGTGATGTGAGAATCTGCCAGACCGAACTCCAGGCAAGTGTCGCTGACAGAAAACGCTTGCAGGTCCCCAGTCCTCTTGATGGAGGTGAGCGCAATCAGCAGGGTCGTCTTTAAGGAGAGGGCTTTTAGTTAGACTGACTCTAGTGGCTCAAAGGGGGCTCCCTGAAGGCCCAGGAGGTCCATGGAGAGATCCTATGAGGGGGAAGAGGCATGGCCTGGGAGGATTCAGCCTCTGGGCACCTCTGAGGAACCTGATGATCAGGTCGTGCTAGGGACTTACTGTGCCACAGGGCATAAAGCCGCCTGGTAGAGGGAGCTCTGGATTGAGTGATCATGTCTACAACTGCTATTGGTAGGCCACTTAGATCTTCCACATCCCATCCAAGGGCCAGACGTAGAGTTCCAGAGGTCTGGGCGCAGATGCCAGATGGTGCCCCGTCCCTGAGAAAGAAGGTGCTTCCTCAGCGGAATCTGCACGGGAGGTGCTGTCGCGATGAGCGTGAGGTCTGAGAACCAAGTCTGGGTGGGCCAATATGGGGCCATGAGGGTGACTATTTGCACAGCCCCTGGGGCCAGCTGTGTGTCAGCATGTCTGTTCCAAGGGGGGCACCTGTTAGGGAATATCAGAGCGGGCAGTGGGAGGATCCCGGCAAGCGAACAGTTCTACCTGTGCTTTGCTGAATCGACTCCATGGAGTCTCCACTTTCCGCTGAGCGTTTGCCTACCGCGACACCACATCCACTGTGGCGTTGAGGCTGCCCGGGATATGAGTGGCCTGCAGCGACCTCAGCAGCTAACTCCAGAGGAGGAGATGGCGGGCGAGTTGCGACATGCGACGAGAGCATACGCCACCATGCCGATTTATATAAGCTACTGTCGCTGTGTTGTTGGACCGGACCAACACATGCTTGCCCTGGATCAATGGCAATAGCCTCCACAGGGCGAGTAGTACAGCCAGCAACTCTAGGCAGTTGATGTGCCAACCCAGTTGCAGTCCTAACCAAGAACCGACAGTTGCGTGCCCATTGCACACGGCGCCCCAGCCCAGTTTGGAGGTGTCTGTGGTTACCACGACACGTCTGGACGCTTGCTGTAGGGAAACACCTGCCCGTGGAAACACAAGTTCTGTCCAGGTGCTGAATAAGTGCTGGCAGTGCGGCGTGAAAGCTACGCTATGTGTGCCATGGTGCCATGCCCGTCTCGGAACTTGAGTCTGAAGCCAGTGCTGAAGTGGTCTCATATGCCCCAGGAGCCTCTGAATGTGTTTCAGTGTAACCTCTGTTCTCCACCTGAATAACGTCATGCAGTTCAGCACCGACTGCGTGTGAAGGTCAAGGTCGGTTGCCGAGCACAGCTCCTGCAGCATGTCAGGATCAGGACTACCCACAAGCAGTTCTTTGAGGGTCTTGGCCTGGTGTACCTGGATGGCCATGGCATGCAGGGTGGGGGCAGCACCTGTCTAGCAGCACTGTAGGCTTTGGTCACCAGCGACGACGTAGCCCTAGAGGCTCTGGAGGGGAGAGCCGGTAGATCCCACCAGGTGGCAGCGGTTTGCGGGCACAGGTGCATGGCAACTGCCTTATCCACCTGAGGGACCTCCATGCCCGTGGACCGCCCCACCGTTGAGGGTAGTGAGAGCAGACGAACCCAGAAGTCTGTTTCGGGCAGAGAAAGGTGCCCTCCACGACCTTGTCAGTTCGTCGTGCACGTCTGGGAAGTATGGGAGCACTCAGGGGAGGGTTCCAGACAAACCCGATGCTATACTCCCTTCAAAGGCCTGTAGGACGACATCCTCATTTAATTCCAAAGCCTACAGTGCCGCGGGACAGGCCACTTCTGCCTTGCACGCCATGGCCATCGTGCAAGTCCACCAGGCCAAGGCGCTCATGGATCTGCACGAGGCCTGACCCCGATGTGCTGCAGGAACTGCGCTCAGCAACCGACCTCGCCCTCAGAACCACGAAGGTCACCGTGCAGGCACTCGGGCAGGCGATGGCCACCCTTGTGGTCCAGGAACATCATCTGTGGCTCAACCTGGTCGAGATGCGCGAGGCCAACAAAGTTCGCTTCCTCAACGCCCCTGTCTCCCAGTTTGGCCTCTTTGGCGACACCATCGAGGACTTCACCCAGCAGTTCTCCGCGGTGAAAAAGCAGACGGGGGCCATCTCGCACATCCTGCCCTGCCGCAAACCTGCCGCCACGGGCCCTGCCCCGTCTGCTCGCCGAGGGCATCCCCCTGCGGCTAAGAAACCTGCTCTGCCTCAACTCTCAGCCCCAGCGTCGAGCACACAGCAGGAAGCAGATGCCCCCGTCTCTCGGACCCCCTCGAGGACCCGTAAGGCTCCCAGGCACTCCTAAGACGGACGACCTAGCGACCAAGATGTTAGCTCCGGAGATGGTTTTAGACCACTCCGTCCCCCGGTGGAGGGCCGGGAGGACAATTTTTTGTTGTTAAAGAGCAATTATCATTTGCCGCCCCCCTTAGATGGGGCTGCGGTACCCACATTCTCAATAAAAGAGCTATTTCCTTTGTCACGGCACTCTGCCGCCAGATCTCAACAGTCCCAGCTTCCTGGACACGGACCACCCGTCTCCAGCCCCACGACTGTGACGAGTCTAGAGGATGCCTACCCTGGACCTCCTCCTCAGACGCTAACCCAACCCCTGCCGGGTGTGCGGAGCAAGGTAAGTGCTTTGAGTCTTTTCTCAGCACCCCAGCCTCGGGACGCCCTATCGCCTGCCGACGCTGCCCTACCTGCTCCGCCCCACTGCGATGCTCCGGTATGTCAAAATTAATCGTCCCTTTGGTGCCCCTAGTGCAGAGGTTGGACGCGTGGCTTTCACTTCCCAATCTCACTGGCTGGCCCAGACCATTCGACTCGGTTACGCAATTCAGTTTGCCAGGCTCCTGCCCCCCTTGGTGGGTGTTTGCTTTTCCGCAGTACACGGTGAACATGCCCTGTCCCTGCGCGCGGAAATCGACACTCTTTTGCTCAAAGATGCGATAGAGCCTGTCCCTCCAACCTTGATGAAGAAGGGTTTCTACAGCCCTTACTTCATCGTACCCAAGAAAGGCGGTGGCTTGCGACCAATCTTGGACCTGCGAGTTCTCAACCAAGTGTTGCACAAACTCCCGTTCAAAATGCTCACGCAGAAACACATCTTATCCTGCGTCTGGCATCTAGATTGGTTCGCAGCATTAGACCTGAAGGACGCATACTTCCACGTCTCAATTCTGCCTCGACACCACCCCTTCCTGCGGTTCGCATTCGATGGCCGGGCGTATCAGTACAAAGTCCTCCCCTTCGGCCTGTCTCTGTCCCCTCGCGTCTTCACAAAAGTTGCAGAGGCAGCTCTTGCCCCGCTCCAAGAATCCGGCATCCGCATACATTCTCGGTATGGAGTTAGACTCGGTCACTATGTCAGTGTTGTGGTGCCTCGCTGCCTTCAGGCCAGGCACAATGGTCCCCTTAAAACTTTTCCAGAGGCTCCTGGGGCAAATGGCATCCTCTGCAGCGGTCGCGCCACTGGAGTTGATGCATATGAGACCGCTTCAGCACTGGCTTCAGACCCGAGTCCCGAGACAAGCATGGCGCCGCGGCACGCACCGTGTGACAATCACCCCCGCCTGCCGCCAAACATTCAAACCCTGGACAGACCTCTTTTTCTTACGGGCAGGAGTACCCTTACAGCAGGTGTCCCGACACGTCTTGGTCACGACTGACGCCTCCAGATCGGGTTGGGGCACTGTGTGCAATGGGCACGCAGTAGCAGGCCATTGGAAAGGGGCCCAGCTGCGTTGGCACATCAACTGCCTCGAGTTGTTGACTGTCTTTTTTGCCCTGCGGAAGTTTCTCCCGTTAGTTTGAGACAAACATATCCTGATCAGGTCAGACAGCACCACTGCGGTGGTGTACATAAATTGCCAAGGCGGCGTATGCTCCCGCCACATGTCACGACTCGCCTGTCATCTCAAGTCGCTGCGCGCCACTCACATCCCCGGCAACCTCAATGTCATGAAAACGCTTGCCCGGTGGAGAGTGGAGGCTTCACCCCCACTCAGTTCAGCTGATCTGGGAACGGTTCGGCAAGGCCCAGGTAGATCTGTTTGCCTCCCGAGAAACCTCCCACTGCCCGCTCTGGTACGCCCGCTCAGAGGCTCCCCTCAGGGCAGATGCACTGGCACACACCCACAGAGGTGCGCAGTTAGGTCAACTTGAAGGTGTATGTTGCCGCTATCGCAGCTCACCACGACCAAGTAGATGGCAAGTCTCTGGGTAAGCACGATTTAATCATCAGGTTCCTAAGAGGTGCCCGGAGGTTAAATCTCTCCCGGCCAAACCGGTTCCCCTCCTGGGATCGCTCGGTGGTCCTCGCCGGTCTTCAGAGATCCCCCTTTGAGCCGCTAGAATCAGCTGGACTCAAGGCCCTCTCCCTAAAGACGGCCCTGCTGATTGCACTCGCCTCCATCAATAGGGTCGGGGACCTGCAAGCGTTCTCTGTTAACAACACTTGCCTGGAGTTCAGTACGGCAGACACATATGTGATCCTAAGACCCCGACCGGGCTATGGGCCCAAGGTTCCTACCACGCCCTTCAGAGATCAGGTAGTGAACCTGCAAGCGCTGCCCCGGGAGGAGGCAGACCCAGCCCCCTCACTGCTGTGTCCGGTACGTGCCTTGCGTGCCTACCTGGAACACACCCAGAGCTTCAGGCACTCTGAGCAGCTCTTCGTCTGCTTTGGGGACAGCAGAAAGGGAACGCTATCTCCAAACAGAGGCTGTCCCACTGGGTGGTGGACGCCATCCTATTGGCCTATCACACCCAGGCCGTGCCACCCTCCCTACGGGTTCGAGCACACTCTACTAGGAGTGTGGCATCCTCATGGGTACTGGCTAGGGGCACCTCCCTAGAAGACATTTGTAGGGCTACGGGCTGGGCAACACCTAACACCTTTGCGAGATTTTACAATCTCAGGGTTGAGTCAGTCTCGTCCCGTGTTTTCTCAGGTCCGAGCCGGTAGAACTCGGTACACGTCGACGGTCTGACCGGGTGAATCGCTTGCGTTCAGCGCCCTTTCCCTCTGCCGAGGTAAAACAGTGCACCTTCTTTCCCAGGAGACCCCTCTAGGTCCCTGGTCGATTCCTCCCTAGCCCTCTTTGGTCCGCAGTTCAGCGGTGGAACTCACCGACCCAGTTCACTATGGGTACCCCAGGCTACCCCTACTGGAATAGGTGCTCCACAGGTCAGGTCTCCTACGCGGACTCCTCTGGTGTGTACTTCCGCGGTACGGTCACCTTACGAGCTGTCCCGCGTCTCCCATAGGCAGTCCTTCGCTGCCCTCTGGTCGCCGTGTTGTAGCAACCCCCCCCTCCTCAAGTTTGGATCTGCCACCATGACATTTTTCCCCACATGTGACCAAAGAGGCCATGTGATGTATTTCACCACCTTTACCTCCCCTTTCGGGGAGGTGTGGCCTCCGCAGGGTCTATTCCTCCTGAAAGAATAGGAATTCGGGTAAAAACCCCTTCCCAGCGATGCGGTAAGGGCCCTGGCTGCTCTTGCTCTATGCCGAGAAAACATAGAGAGAAAAGAGGCCCAGCCAGGCTTGGCCCGTTCCCAAGTTGGCAAACGTCGCCTTGTTCCCCTCTAGGGTAAACAAAAAGGATTCCGACGACTTTTTTGGGGCATTGGGGAAGGTTATGTGCAGTCTGAAACACAGTTGGTCGCTTGTGCACGTGAAATACCTGCCCGCTCCTGTGTCAGCAGTACACGTACGCGGCTCAGTGCATGGCGTGATTTAAAGTGGACCCCTAGTGTCGCTTCTTCGACATGCCGTCGAAGTGAGTGACAGACGGGGAATGTCTCGGTTACGTATGTAACCTCCGTTCCCTGATGGAGGGAACGAGACGTCGTGTCCTCCCGGCCACCTCGCTGAGCCGAGCCGCTGAGGTGGCCGGACACTCCCAGCTCCTCAGAAAAATCTCGGGGGTGGGGTATGCAAATACTGTTCGCCAACTCTCATGGGCCTTTTTTCAAAGATCAAAGGCATATTCGGCGCTCAAGAGAGACCCCTAGTGTCACTTCTTCGACACGACGTCTCATTCCCTCCATCAGGGAACAGAGGTTACATATGTAACCGAGATGTTTTATGTAGTTTAAATGCTAAAGTATTTCAGGAAGTATTTATCAATATGTATTTAAGGTAGTTATCAGTCACATTTTTATCCAATAACAAAAACAAAACAAAAAACCAATAACATTAGTCATGCTGATTATGTAATATCAGATGAGGTGCATTACGAAAACCAAATACACAATACAAAGTAAAATCAATAATTTATTCAACAATATTCCATTTTCAAAAAATAAATGAATGCAGTACATAAATAAACAAACAAAATTAATGATAATAATTAGCAAGATCAAAGGCATTTAGACAGCAAGAACCAAATGAACCAGCCATTTGGTTTTTAGCAGCTAACAACAGTTAACAACAATTTCTTTAATACCACAATCATGGTATCTTATGAGTGTGATCATCTATATATTGCTTTGGTAAGCTAAAGAGAATCTACACTAGTAATGACTAAACACTATTATTATTCTTCAAGTATGAATTTTTCTCCTTTATTAATAGGCAAATACACCATTTGTCTGGTCTCGTTTAGGATACACTGACAACCAGGTGTTTCAATACGCAAAAACCTGCATCATCTTCAAAAGTGCAGAACATACAGACACAAACATTCTTTCCTTGTGAAAACAGCCTGTAATATCCAACCATGAAAAATCTACATACATTACTTATTCATTATAGGACAACGCTGAGAACTTTGACAATCCTTCTTGTGTAAATAAAGTTAATATCCACTACAGTACATATGTAACTTCTAGCACAACAATGGTGGAGCTAATGTAATATATGTGTTATGTGTGAGTAGTGGTTACATTTTACAAATTTATTATTTGTTAGTTAAGGTATGCCCTGAGCTAAGCCATGGTGCTAAGCCCTTCTAAAAGAGGTTAACACAGGTAAGAAAAATAAAATAGAAAAATAATCTGAAACTGGTAGTCAACTATAGCTGGAGGTATACTACAGTTTTTGCTTTGCTTTTATACTTGCCCCCTTGGACAGAGCTGGGTCACTTCCACTTTGCAGTACACTTTCATGTGTGAATCATACGTCTTAACATTTTGGATAAAATGTCAAATTTTAAAGATGAAAATCGTATTAATTTGATTTCTTTAATCACAATATCACTAATTAGTGAACACCGGGCCATGTCCCATGCCAAAAGCAGAAAGAGTTGCAGTTTATTAAGAAATATTCCAGGTGTATATTTATTTTTCTCGTTCTTAAATCAAAAAGTTTGTCTTGGAAATATAGTTTTAATTGGTACTTTAACTACTGTGTAGCTTTTTCATATGTCCTCAATATCACTTTCCATTCCTTTAACTAATAAACAGCAGTTCCTTTTATGAATTGTGTGTTGTGATATTAGTTGATATATCTAAGTCTAAAACATAGCCTACCATTCTGTTTGATAAAACTACAGAAATCGCAATAATATCATAAATGTTAAAACACACACACACACACACACACACACATAATATATGTATAAATTATTATTTGTTAACCCCTAGCTTAAGCTCTTTATTTCCATCCTGTTAGGCACTTTCTTGCCAATATGTAAATAGTCAAGATACAGTTATTAAAGTCTAAGAGCTTGAGCTTGACCAGAGCATTTTTCTGTAAGTCTGCTTCATGTTTAAAATTACTTAATTAAATTACAACACAAGGATATTATTTTTTTATATGTTGCAGAGATGAAAATGTACTGCATAACAGGAATGACCCAGCTATGTAGTTCCTGACCCTGATATTAATATACTGTATGGCCCCAGCAGCAGAGAATGCTGTAAACTCTTACAAACACAGCAATCAAAGTACATCCATTATATTAAAAACTACAGCAAGCCAGAACCTCAAGCACTGTTTTTGGTCTAAAACCTAGCCCCATTGCGTTGCCCAAAATTGCCTGAATGCAGAATTGTACCATGCAAATTGAACGGATTTAGTAAATCAATGGATGTTCACAGATTTAGTGCCATAAGCATTTAACAGTTTGAAATGTGTATTAATGCAAATATACACTCAGCAGATTCCCTAATTGTCTTACTGTTTTAAGATTCTTATGCCTGCAAACACAGACAAAACAATGCTGTGAGACAAAACAAGCCTAAAACAGTGGCTTAAAAATATAATTAATGTTACATGACAAAGAATAGGCCTATACACCTATCCATTGGACTGGACACTGAAATTGTGCTTTAAACTGATTGGACATTGTTCTTTTAGCGTGGCCAATTTCATACCCATATGGCAAAAAATATATTTTAAACATATGTTGTAAACAGAATGGCTGAAAACAATTTGTTTAACAAATAGAAATATATTTGTTTAAACATTCAAATTGCTAAATATTATAAAATGTACTATGTGGTAAAGTAAACTCATTTCTATACTTGCTGTAATTTATATATATTTTTAAACATATTCTGTGCAATATTTAATATCTTTTAAAATTTTTAAATATAAAAAAAAATCCATAATATAATATAACATAAACATATAATGTATCAATCTAATTTACAATATATTTTGGTAATACATTTTCCTAATATATTTTGTCATTCAACACATTAAACATATTTCTTTTGACATATGGGTCTTATCAAAATAGAACGAAAGAAAGAAAGAAAGAAAGAAAGAAAGAAAGAAAGACATGGGTTTTGTAAAGAAACATTATTTAGAGAGATCAATAACTTTGTGTATGGGCTGGCAGAGACTTAAGCCACAGCAGGAGATGTGCTCCAGAAGCACCAGTGGCGGCGTGAATGATGTTTATTCAACACCACATCCTCTTTCTCCCTCTCCTTTTTCACCCGCTGATAGTGATCTTCCTCTTTCAGATACCAGACCGGAGGCCAGCGGTGCTTCTCAAAATATTCTTGGTTCTCTGCTCACATTACAACACAAGCAGAGAAATCAAGGGTGAATGACATGTAAAGATGGGTTGGGCAGCAAAACACTTAAGAGAACATGAAACAGAGTTATAAAAATAATTAATGTTCCCATCTGTCGCTCACTTCGACATTGTGTCGAGTGAAGCAACACTAGGGGACTTTCTTGAAGGCCTCGGTTACCTCTGAACTTGAGAAAAGGCCAATGAGAATTTGGCAGACAGAATTTGCATGTCCCTCCCCTGGACATACAGGTATAAAGGGAGGGAATCTTGACTCTGTTCATTCAGATTTCTTCTTCGGAGCCAAGCGGTTGTGCGATCAGCGAGCTGAGATACTACAGTTCCACTCACCTAAATAGAGAGTTTGCTGTTGGATCTATGGCACATATCAGCGGCATTCTCCTTCTCTGCACGGCAGTGCAGCTTTGCCCCTGGGTGCTTCGACAGCTTTCCTTAAAGAGTAAAAGAGTATATTTTCTCTACAAGAGTATACATATTGGTGTTGAACATCTTTTTATAGACGCTTCATTTTAAAGATGTCTTTCCACCTTTGTGTAGTTCCTGGATGCGGCAGATATCTCTCCGCTTCTGATGGTCATAAGAGCTGCCTTGCGTGCCTGGGCTGCGATTACACGCAGGCAGCGTTTTATGAATGGTTCGTGTCCTCAGTGCGAGAACATAACCATAGCAACTTTTGCGGTCGTGCCGTTCTTTCCTCTGAGAGAAAGCCAGTTTAGTGGGCTCGGTTTCGCAAGGTAAATCCCCATGAACCACCCGCCCCCCTCATTTGCTTCCGTTCGGGCTCGAGAGCGGCTCGCCTCACAGCCAGTCTGTTTACTCCCTTGGACCCCGCAAGCTGGATGATGATTTTGCTGCTGCATCGGAAAGCGTCACAGCGGCGTCTGATGCGGATGACTCAACTGGGCTGCCACCTTCGGGTCTGCTCATCCAGTCTGAGCCTGATGCGCAGATGTCCGCTATGCTTGCCAGGGCTGGACTGGAACCCATCAGTGAAAGGTAGCTTGGTGGCCTTGGTTAATAAAAGCCTCCTGGAGATTGGAGTAAACTGCAGGAATGTCCATCACATGTTCCTCCTGTGTTTCTCTTGCATAAGTGACTTTGCAGGGAATCTGGGATATTGGGTGAAGACAACTGATGAGATTGGCTCCTCCCTCGGATTTGTCCTTCACACCACGCAATTTCAGGATTGTGCTTGGCGAGCCAGGATACCCTGGACACTGTTGAAGACTCTGCCCAGCAGTCTTCGGCAGTGAGGAAGCAGAGGGAGGCCATCTCCCACATCATGCCTTGCCGCCGTTCCAGCTCGAGCCATGCTCCGTCAGATCGCCAAGGGCATGATGGAGGGAACGACACATTGTGTCCCCCCGCCACAACGCTGAACCAAGCCACTGCAATGGCCGAAGCTTAATCTCGGCTCCTCAGTGCAAAACCTGAATGAACAGAGGCATGATTCCCTCCCTTTATACCCGTATGTCTGGGGGAGGGACATGCAAATTCTTTCTACCAAATTCTCATTGGCCTTTTCGCAAGTTCAGAGGTAACTGAGGCTTTCAAGAAAGTCCCCTAGTGTTGCTTCACTCGACACAATGTCTCATTCCCTCCATCAGGGAACGGAGGTTACAACAGTAACCTAGAAGTTTTCAAACAGGTTTCCTGAAAACTCTCACCACATCTCGAATTGGTCACAATAGACAGCAAATTAATTCAGATAATACTATTACCTGATGATTTGTACTTGATCTCTTTGCGGTAATTGGCACATATCCTGTTGTAATGAGTGCAGATGTGGTGTAAGCACCAAGCAGCAAGCTGATTAGCATTATGGAACTGTCATCAGAACAAGAAAATAGAAAACAGATAATTTATGAATAATTTAAAGTACTTTCCAGGCAACTAAGATTGCCCATAATTTACTGTAAATTTTACATAAATGTTGTACATAGTGTGTTGTTATTTTAATTATATATTGATAATAAAGGATAAATGTACCTGAGCGAGCTCCAAATAGGTCAATACCTCTCCATCAATGTCCTGTCCATCTTTAGTGGCTTTAACAAACTCACTCACAGCATATTGCTCTAAGGAGAGAAAACATCTATTAGCACACAGTGTGCATTAACTGACACTTTTCCACAACATTTATTTTCTATCTATTTTGACATTTTTACAGCATCCGCTTACAGAAAACCATCAGCATTATTTACACATAATAATATGTCATAATGTGGTCGCTACATCATGCACACTGCAAATATAAAAATATGTAGAGTAGGGCTGTCAGTCAATTGAAATATTTAAATGATTCTAAGTTCAGTCATGAAACTCCACATGGAGCAAGCTGATAGGTCTTTTGAACATGAAATCTGTTAGCCAATTGGCTTGCATACTCTAGACCTATGTGATTGATCTTTTGACAAGTAATCTGTTAGCCAATCAACTTGTTTGCTCTGTCTTTGTCTGACATTTAATTTGCCTCAGTTGTTTGCAGGTAAGCTGGTTTAGCCTAAACTCAGTTACTGCATTTGCAGTTTGGGGATTTCACCAGCCAATGGTGGTAAAGTATATGCCTAAAATACAGTGGAACATCAAATTATGTCCAAGACAATAACATACATAATGCTTTGTATGAGTAGAGTAATATGATTCAATATAATTACATTCTATATAATTGAGAATACATCTAATGTATCAGGTATCATTGATGTAACAAACCATAATAAATATTATAAAAATTATAAATAATAAAATAAACATTTATTCATATAATTGCATGTTAGTCTCCATGAGTCAAGTCAAGTTGTTTTTATTTGTATAGCGCTTTTCACAACACATATCATTTCAAAGCAACTTTACAGGAAATCATGCATTAACAAAAAAAAATTAAAATACTAATAAAACTGTAATATCCATGATGTCTTACAGAGATCATTGTGTAGTTTGATTAAATGTGATTGTAAAATGTGTATAGAAATTAAATAATTATGTAATAATTGTATTTAGAACCCCTGTGAGCAAGCTGAAGGCGACTGTGGCAAGGAACACAGAACTCCATAAGATGTTGGTTAATGTAGAAAAATAACCTTGGGGACCGGTTCCCCTCTAGCTAAATAAATGAATATAATCCCAATATTAGTTATTTGTGTTCTGTACAAGTCATGGTTTTACATTTGTAAATTAAGTAAAAGTTAAGGTCCAGTGTTTTAAAAATACAAATTAAATTTAACTTTAAGATGAATGACTAATGTCTTTGAAGTCCATCTTTGATCAACTACAGAAGTTCACATAGATGCATTGTCCTTTGTTAGTTTGCTGATGAAGGCTTTTGTTGGCAATTAAATGATAGTCAATGTATTCCATTTCAAGAGTGTAGTCCATCAATAGACAAAGATGATGCAGGCAGAAATAAATGATGAGGTGCATCGCAGTTCAACCTGCAGGTGAGGGGTCCATCTTAAGTCCAAGGTTCAGGCAGTGGCATATGAAGTATCTGATGTCTTACAGTTGGAGTTGGCATCAGTTCATCATCTGAGGTAAAATTAAAAAGAAACTGAATTGATGTCTGGCTAGCACCGGCTGTAGTTTGTTGTCATCTCTCAGTGACACGTAGCAGTGGAGTCCAACACCAAGCAGGAATGGAGCTGGATCCGGCAGGCTCTGGTAACCTTGGGATATGAATCAAATAGAATAATATTAGCATAGATGCCATTCAATTTTATGCAGAGTTATAGAACATGATGGATGTTTCTGGTTCCCGAATACCTAACTAAAGCAGCCTAATTGTGAGTTTATGGATAAATAGGTGTATGCCTGAATAAATATATCTTTAGTCTAGACTTAAACTGAGTGAGTGGATGTGTCTGCATCCCAAACACTGTTAGGGAGATTATTCCGTAATTTATTGATGATAAAATTGGGTTAATATGATAATATTTTTTGGTTCTAGTCAGCATTCTGGCAACTGCAATTTGAACCAATTGAAGTTTATTTATTAAACGTGCTGGATATCCTCCCAGTAATGGATTACAATAACCAAGTCTTGAGGTCATGAATGCATTAATTAATTTTTCGGCATCAGCAACAGAGAGCATATGTTGTAATTTAGCAATATTTTTCAGGTGGAAGAATGCGGATCTAGAAACATTGGAAATTAGATTTTCAAAGGACAGATTGGTATCAAATATAACATAAGTTCTTTGCAGAAGAAGACGATGTAACAGTACATCCATCCAGAGTCAAATTCTATTTTAGCGGCTTATTTTTAGAGGTTTTTGGTCCAATCATTAGTACCTCTGTTTTGTCAGAATTAAGTAGAAGGAAATTTCTGCCCATCCAATCTTTGATTTCATTGATACACTGCTAATTTGGAGAATTGTGAATTTTCGTTGGGTTTAGAAGAAATATAAAGTTGGGTATCATCAGCATAACAGTGAAAACTTATTCCATGATTCCTAATAATAACTCACAGGGGAAGCATGTATAAGGAGAAAAGCAGAGGTCCTAAAACTGATCCCTGTGGAACTCCTTACTTAACTTGTGTTTGATTTCACAATTCCTCATTTACACATAAAAAGTGGTAGCGGTCTGATAAATAGCAAGTCTACTAATGCCAACCTAATTCTACAGCCTATTCAAGATAATGTTTTGATCTATAGTGTTGAAGGCAGCACTAAGATCTAAAAGCATTAGAAGAGAAAAACAGCCACGATCATATTATAAGAACAAGTAATTCGTAACTGAACTTGTTCATATATTCCATTTCTCTTTAGAAATTAACATAGTTTGGAGGACACCAGCTTTGATAGGACACCAGGCTTGATAACTGCCATTTTAAAGTTTCTTGGGACATGTTCTAAGGATAGCTAGTAGTTAATATTATTAAGAAGTTGTTCTGAGGTTACTAGGAATACCTCTTTTATGAGTTTAGTTGGTATTGGATCTAACATTCATGTTGTGGCTTTTTATATTTTATACGCTCTTCATGAACTATGACAGTGAAGGATTTAAGTTACTTGTGAGCAAAATTATGAGACACTGTTTTCTGAGGTGCAATGACAGTTGATATAATAGTTCCAATTTTATTTCTGATTATTTAAATTTTATCAGTAAAGAAATTCATGATGTCATTACTATAGTGCTGCAACGGAATATCTGGTTCAGTCGAATTTATTCCTTACAATTTTGCCACAGTATTCAATAAACTCCTAGGATTTTTGTGGTTATTTTCTATGGGTTTTCTAAAATATGCTGACCTGGCTGCTTTTAGTGCCTGTCTGTAGCTACAGACACTATCCTTCCATGCACTGTGAAATAGGGCAGTGGTGGCTCAGCGGTTAAGGAGAAGGTCGGGGGTTCAAGCCCCAGCACCGCCAATACACCACTGTGTGACCCTTGAGCAAGGCCCTTGATCTTATCTGCTCCAGGGGTGCTGAATCATGGCTGACCCTGCACTCTGACTCCAGCTAAGCTGGGATATGTGAAAAATAAATAATTTCACTGTATATATGCAGAAATGTGTGACATTGTATTTTTCCACTTGCACTCCATTTTCCAAGCTGCTCTCTTGAGAGAATGAGAGTGATCATTGTACCACGGTGCAAGGTTTTTTTCCTTAATTTTCTTTAATCAAAGGGTGTTGACACTATCAAGAGTGCTAACGAAGACTGCATTTGTATTTTCTGTTATTTCATCAAGTTCTTCTAGGCTTTTTGGCTTACTGAGTGTGTGAGACAATTCTGGAAGATTATTATTGAAACTATTTTAGTAGTTGAAAGAATAGTTCTACCTGAATGAAAGCATGGTCTAGATTGAGTAACATTAGCTCACCGCAACAAACAAAAGATGAGGTAATGATCTGAGATGTCATCGCTCTGCGGTAGATTTTCAATAATATCAACATCAACTCCATATGACAGAATTAAATCTAGCTTTTGATTATGGCAATGAGTTGGTCCTGTCACATTTTGTCTGACTCCAAGAGAGCTGAGAATATCAATAAATTATTATCCCAATGTGTAATTTTCATTATCTATGTGAATGTTGAAATCACCAACAATTAAATATACATTAACTTCTAGATAAGATAGAAAATGTGCAAATTCACCAAGGAAACCATAGTAAGGCCAGTGTGATCTATATACTGTAGCAAGGGCAAGATATTTATTTTTATATCTGACGGTGTCATATTAAGCATTATTAGATCAAAACACTTAAATGTATATCCTGTCTTCAGATTAACACCAAAAACTTCACTATAAATTTTAGGAACACCTCCTCCTTGACCCTTCAGATAAGGCTCATGTTTATAACAATAACCTGGGGTGCAGATTCATTTATACTAATATATATTCATCTGATTTTAGACAGGTTTCAGTGAAACAGAGTGCATCAAAACTATGATATATATCATTTAATTTACAATTAGTGCTTTGGTAGAAAGATCTAAAGTTTTTTTTTTTTTTTTTAGTTTTGTGTTTGGTAGTTTGGGGAACAGACACAGTCTCTATATGATATATAGGTGATACAGTCTCTATGTGTTGTAGTTTATTTGACCTGTGTGACGTCTCAAGGCAGATGGCAGATGTTTGGATTAACCAGTTTGTCTGCTTTCTGACCTGGGCCCCAGTTAGTCAAATACTATCATTATTAAGACTATGAGCCAAATTACTAGAAAGGAGAGCAGAACCTTCCCTGGAGGGATGGCGTACATCTTAGAATGTCAATTGTACCCCAAAAACGCTATAAATCCAATACTATTCTCTGGACACCACTCAGACATCCAACCATTCAATAACACTAATCTATTATAAACCTTGCTGAGGGGGCCTGAGTGCATCACTGAGTGGGGAGAATAGAATAGAAACCCTAACAGGAATAGGAGAATGGTGTCACTTTGCTGAGCGAGTATGCCACTGAGACATCACTCAAATGCCCTGTTGTGGGGGCTCTACAGTCAGAACAAAAGTGTGTGTTGCTCACTGTACTACCCACATCTGAATACTCAATACCTTCTCTATCAGCCTGACTAATTCCTTACAATTATCACATGTGAATCCCTTGCTGCTGACAGAAGAAGCTATAGAAAACATGTGGCATGTAATGCAGAAAGAAATAACATGAGAAGATGCCATGACTTACCGCAATTGTTTGTTGTTGTTGTTCTTGAGCGGCGAGGATTTGAGGTCGATGTGGTTCCTAATCAGCAGATATTTGAGAATGATGCAATAATGTGTGTAAAACACAGTGGAGAAAACGAATGCATGCAGTCAAGAAGCAAGATATAGACAAACAGAAAAAAGTGGAAAAAAAATTAGGGAAATGGGTACTATGAGTGTATCATGTATGATACACTCAGATGAAAAGATTTCATGTCACCAACCCAGCAAACTTGGGCAAATTATATGATTATTTCATCCTCAAAAGCATTCGTTGCATCAAAGTGAAACCTTGTGAACACAACTCGGCCTCCTGTTGGACTGATCCCAGCTGGAAGAAAGGAAGCAGGAGAACAGCTCCTTGTGTTTAAGCAAGGGAGAAGCACTGCCGCTAACTATGCACTATCTTTCCGCACTTTGGCCTCTCAGACTGGTTGGAGGGAAGATCCCTTAAAAACCCTCTATCGAAATGGTCTGAATAGGGCTCTACAAACCGAACTGGCATGTTGTGATGAGAACCTGAGTCTTGATTAGTATATAAATGTATCCATTAATCTTGATAATCTTCTCTGAGCACACAAGCCAACCAATGAAAATTATGAATTCTCTGCTCCTATAATGACAATGCTAGAGTTGAATCCATGTAGATCGGTCAAACTCACCTGACACCTGAGGAGAAGCTACATCGCAGACATTAGGGGCTATGTTTATACTACGGTCAAACTGACCATTTATGAAAACTCTTCCATTGATCTAATCAACTACTAATTCCCACCACTGTTACATATAAAAACAACAAGATCAACATTGATACTTTAATAGACTCTGGGGCTGCTGGTATTTTTATGGATGTAACTTTGAACTTACCCATTATCCCTTGTACTCCTCCTAACCATATCTCAGCGTTAGATGGACGACCACTTGGAAATGGAGCATTCACCATACCACGGAAATGGTCACACTACAAACTAGAATTATATATATTGCAAACTAGAATTCTACATACTGATGACACCAGGTTTCTCGTCACCCACACACCACAAAACCCTCTAATCCTGGCTCGCCAAGCACAATCCTGAAATTGCGTGGTGTGAAGGACAAATCCGAGGGAGGAGCCAATCTCATCAATTGTCTTCACCCAATATTCCAGATTCCCTGCAAAGTCACTTATGCAAGAGAATCACAGGAGGAACATGTGATGGACATTCCTGCAATTTACTCCAATCTCCAGGAGGCTTTTATTAACCAAGGCCACCAAGCTACCTTTCACTGACTTCAGGACAGCACAATCAAGATTATACTCAGTACGTCAACTCCCAAGAGCAAAATGTATCCCCTGTCAGCACCAGAAACCCAAGCCATGGAGGATTATATGAAGCCATCAAATGTGGATTTATTTGTCCATCTACCACTCCAGCAGTCACTGGGTTCTTCTTTGTGGAAAAGAAGGATGGTGGTTTATGACCATGTAGACTATCATGGCCTCAATGCCATCACAATAAAATATCCTAATCCTTTGCCTTTTGTCCCAGCTGCTTTGGAAAAACTATGCATTGCAAGATTATTCACCAAGCTGGACCTCCACACTGCTTACAACCTAATTTTCATACAGGGGGGAGGCGATTGGAAAACTGCCTTCTTGACAAACATGGGGCACTGTGAATATCAGGTGATGCCCTTTAGGCTTGCCAACACACCTTCTGTCTTCCAAGCATATGTGAACGAAGCGTTCAAAGATATGTGTGGCAGCGGGGGCGTGGTCAAGCGCCCATCCGGAGAGGGGGAGCGGTAAGGGCGCTTGCACCTGAGCTAAAATATGTCTAACACCTGTCTCTAATTTCAGTGAGCACGGGGAGAGTGGCATAAAAGAGCCACAACACCGCCAGTTGGGGCGCGATGCCAGTCCAGTGTTGGCAACCATATAGAAGACTATTTAAAAACAAAGTGTTTGTGTTCACGTTTATGTTACCCCGTTCCCTGTCTAATTAAATAAACCCGCACATTTGAGTTCACCAACCTGTCACTGTGTCCTTCTTCCTCATTTCCCATCATAACCTTTCGGCACCAGTGTAAAGCGTTACACTGGTGCCGAAAGCCGGGACCTCTAGATATGGAAGGTTGTCCCGTAGAGTCCTCCCAGCTGACCGAAGTCCTCCAGTCCCTCGCTACGCTACACCAAAGCCACCAGCACTCCCTGCTTGAGCTCCGAGAGGACCAGGATCGATGGTTCTTCGAGATCATGTGGGCTCAAGCAGAGGATCGACTTGCTATCCGGAGCCTCCTCAGCCGGGAGGTCGCTCCCGCCACAGCCGCGACCCCGGACAATCATTCTCCGTTGCCCCCTCCCATGTTACAGAAGATGGGGGTGACGGACGACCCAGAAGCCTTTCTGGATTTATTCGAGTGGACCGCTGAGATCTGGGCCTGGCCGCGCGAACAATGGGCAGCCCGCCTCGTACCTCTATTGTCCGGGGAAGCCCAACTCGCGGCTCAACAACTGCCGGCAACGAACCTCCTGGCCTACCCCGACTTGAGGAGAGCCATTATGCAACGGGTTGGTCGGAGCCCCGAAGAGAATCGTCAGCTCTTCCGGGCCATGAAGCTGGACAAAGCCGACCGCCCATTCGCGTTTGCTCAGTTTGCCTGCCGGAAGTGGCTGCTAGTGGGGGACCGCGGCATCGAGGGTCTCATCGATCAGGTGGTGCTGGAGCAATTCATCCAGCGTTTGCCCAAGAGAACGGCGGAGTGGGTCCAGTGCCACCGCCCGACGTCGCTGGAGGCAGCCGTGCAGCTCGCGGAGGACCACATGGCGGCGATCCCGAGGGCGGATGAGCCCTCTCTCTCTCTCTCTCCTCCCCCTCCCCCTGTGTTTTTTCCGCTCTTCCCCATCCCCCTCCCCCCTCTCGCTCTGTCTTCCTTCCAGGGTCCGTTCCTGCCCCCCACAGGCGAGGAGCCTGGCAGAGACCCACGGTGGCATCGCACACCCCCCCGCAACATTCAGCCGCTCTCCCCTTCAGGTGGGGGCGTCCACCGACGCAGGTACGGGTATGGCGCCTGGGCCAGCCTGTTGGAGGTGCGGGGACCCGGGCCACTTCCGTGATCAGTGTCTGATGATGGAAGTGGGGACGGTGGTTCGGGTCTCCGATCCCCCGCATGCTGCCCCCGATCGGGGTTGAGCGTACCGGATTCCGGTAAGAATCCAGGGGGGTACACACCAAGCATTGCTGGATACCGGTTGCAATCAGACCACCATCCATCAACGCTTGGTTCAACCCGGGGCTTTGGGCACAGCTAGACGGGTGAGGGTGAGGTGTGTGCATGGGGATATTCACAAGTACCCGATGGTGACCTTGTTAGTGAAAAAAGCATAGAGTGGAGGCAGCGGTTAGTCCCCGCCTCACCCATCCTCTGATTTTGGGGACCGATTGGCCAGCGTTTAAAGATGTGCTAGGGGGAGTTTATACGGATGGGTCCTGCACTAAAGTGGGGAGATGTGCGATGTGCGATGTTTTGGCGGGGGAGGCGGAGCCGGGGTCGTCCTCGGCTGCTCCAAATCGGGATGACGAGGAGAGGGGCAAGGCTTCCGCCCCTCCTCTTCGCAGGGAATTCCCTGACGAGGATTTCCCTTTGGAGCAGTTGCGGGACGAAACCCTCAAGCATGCCTTTGATCAGGTAAAAATGATCGATGGTCAGCGTCTTCAGCCAGACATCGCTCTCGCATACCCCTATTTTTCAGTTATAAATGACCGACTGTATAGAGTGACGCAGGACACTCAAACTGAAGAGAATAGGACACAGCTTTTGATTCCACGGAGCCGCCGGGAAATGTTATTCCAGGCGGCTCATTATAATCCCATGGCGGGTCATCTAGGGGAAAGAAAAACACTTCTCCGACTAATAGCCCGTTTTTATTGGCCGGGCATTAGTGGTGACGTCCGCAGGTGGTGTGCGGCGTGCCGCGAATGCCAGCTGGCGAACCCACCGGCCACCCCGAAAGCGCCATTGCGCCCTCTTCCATTGATCGAGGTCCCCTTCGAGAGAATTGGAATGGACCTCGTCAGGCCATTAGAGCGGACAGCACGGGGACATCGCTTTGTGTTCGCAATATACTGATTGTTTTATTTCCATATCATTGAACATAAGCCCTTCACTGGCCTACATTTTGCAATTGAGTTTGTGAATCGGTCAGAGTTAGATTTAGTGACTATTCACATGGGACGTGTTTTTGCATTCCACCTGACGCAATTTGTGCTACGTCTAGCTGTTTTTCAGTGTCTCACAACATAAGCATTGCTTTTTAGACCGCATGCCAAAAGTAGTTAAACTTCTCATGATGCCTGTGTTCTGTTAGATTCTGTTAAAAACATAAAGCTTTTATTACATGGGTCGGGGGCAAGATTTATTGCGTTAGTTTTTTACATTTCCATTTTATTAAATGTTTTTATTATTATCTGTAATATATTAATGTTTTTAAATTTACACCCCCAAAAGAAGAGTCACAGATATATTTCAGCCTGTCACCACCTCGTCATTAGATGACGTCTGCTAGACAGATTTCAGTGTGTGCCACACAAAGGTCTCCAGAGACATTTTATTTTATTTGGCAACTTGACATGGCTCGTTGCTAAGGAACACAGAACAGAAGGTCTAAAAGGCCTGTTTGCTTTGGATCAGTAGCAGCCATACAGCTCTGTCCTGTATTTGAGGAATATGTGTGTTAGTCTGAGTGTGTGGCTCTGTGTTGGAAGATGGCGCACCTGTCAGTGCGATCAGGCGTGGAAGGCACAGTCTGTTAGCCAGAGCAATCAGCTCCATTGGGTCCAGGTCTGCCATGGGAAACAGCTGATTGGTGTAAAGAAACTCGACCACTGCCTGCATACACACCCTGCTTGTGTTGGGGAATTTGACCTGACAACAACACACAAGCACACACACAAATTTCTCAGTGAACCCGGAAATAAAATGAGAGAAGAAGAAAAAAAATTTGATTGTTTTTTACCATAAGGACCTTACTGGATTGTGAAAAGAAGGCGTTCCACACCAGTTACATATGTGGTCTCTGGGTGCATCTCAAAAAACATTTCTAGAACATGCCCAAGTAACATTTCACCCCAAAAAATATTATCATATTAAGATTTAAGAATTACATAATATTTTTGCATTGTGACATTATTTTCATGATAATTAATCACATTTTCCCCTAAAATACCATTACCATAATGCATTCAGATGTTTTACACATTATTAGGTGACTATTAGGTATTAATAGGTGATTCTAATAGTGACATGCTCCATTATTTTGAGTCACTTTGACCCCAAAAAACACCTTATGTATTTTATGCATTATATTAAGAAAGAATGTCTTAGTTTTATAACGATATAATTATTATGTTTCTACTCCAAACCATTGTCAAAATATAAAGATTTAAATTTAGGCTTATTTATAGTCATTATTCAAATGTTTTCCTTTTTACTATAGGGCATAAAACTTGAAAAAAAAAATGTTTCTGGGACAGAGTGAATCAAATTGACCCAGGTCACAGTTAGATTCTCATTACTTTTTTAATATTGCTTAAATACACTCACTGAGCACTTTCTTAGGAATATCTGTACACCTTATTCATGCGATTATTAAATCTGCCAATTGTGTGGCAGCAGTGTTGGAGGCCAGGAGCTTCATTTAATGTTCACATCAACCATCAGAATGGGGAAAAAAGTGTTATCTCAATGATTGTTGGTGCCGGACAGGCTGGTTTGAGTATTTCTGTAACTGCTGATCCCTGGGATTTTCACACACAACTGTTTCTAGAGTTCACACATAATGGTGCCTAAAACGTAAATGTCCAGAGAGCAGCAGTTCTGTGGATGGAAATGCCTTGTTGGTGAGAGAGGTCAATGGAGAATGGCCAGAAAGATTTGAGCTGACAGAAAGGCTTTGGTAACTCACTATAATATAATAACCACTCTGTAAAATAACCAAATTGTAGTGAGCAGAATAGCATCTCAGAATGCACAGCAAGTTGAACCTTGAGGTGGATGGGCTACAACAGCACGAGGCCATGTCAGGTGATTAATTGGAACCATAGTGCTCCTAATAAAGTGCTCAAAGAGTGTATATCAGCAGAAGTCTGATTTACAATAAAAAATTTAAAAAGGTCAAATACTTAGATCCATAAATTTTGAGGAATTTACTGCTGTTGCCTTAATATGCAATCTGTAAAAACATAACTGTAATCTGATTACAAACATTTAAAAAAAAATATATAATATAATTTAATAATTAATTACAAGTATACTTGATTTCTTGTAATTTTAATAACATAATTACATAATCTATATTACATGTAATCTGTAACTAGCACTGTTTTTGTCTGACCGCAAAAGTACTTGTCAGTCCTTTGATGTATTTCACAGTCTTTGTCTGTATGAAAGTGATGGGCCTGTAGTATTATACATGCAGAAGAATTGCAGACATATGATTTAAATCCAGGATTTATCTTTCTTAATCCTGGAATTCCACAACGTCATAAACTGAAAGACTTCGGTGACAGTGAGTCTCACATCTGGCCAATAAAACTAACAAAAAGACTGATATAAACCAGTTTGCTACACTTAGACTCATCAGATCATGTGACATTGTGATCATTGTTCAGCAAACAGCCTCTCACACAAAGTCACAGTACTTTGCTGAATCAATCCTATAAAATATACAAGACCGCATGGACCCACATACAATACCTAGACTTGCTAGGTAATTCTAACAATTGCTTTGAACTGTGGTATTTTGAGTGGGAAAGACAGCCCTAATGTTAGATTAGATTTATGTTTAGAATAGCAATAAAGTTTGTCTGTATTCAAAGATGAATGACTATATTTCATCTTCGACTATGATATATTTTGATAAATAATCTCATCCCTGTCTCTAAAAGATTTTGCTTCAATGCTGAACCTAAATACATGTGATATTATTTTCAGTGAGAATAATATCACTCCAATAAGTGAATTAATATTAACTCACATATTAAAGCTAATTACTTACAGTAGAAATTGTGAGCGGATACAACGAGACGTTGTATTACGATTTTCATGGTGGAGAATTTTATTCAGACAAATAATCTAGTTATTTGTCATTTCTCTAATTTATAATAGTTGTCAAATGTGACTAATTACATTATACATTACCTAATAATATACAAGAAGGACAGTTTCATTTAGTTAATAGATCACATATTTCAAGACCCTATATTCCAAAAGTTCCCTTCTAAATTCATCAGTACCAAATATCCTACAGGCCACTCGCCAACAGTTCAGCATTACTAAGCACATTTAAGCAGAACACACAGATAGATTTGGCTACATAACGCATTACATAATACTCTTCAAGGGCAAAGCTCGGTAGAGTGCTAAGTGTGTCGCTGGGGTAGAGTCAAAGCATTCAAAAAGAGAGTGCAAGAAAAGAGGCTTGCTCTCCTTTATTTCAATGAGCACTTAGACTCAAGTAAGAAAGTAGAACGTTGTCATTCCTAAAATAAAGCTGTCCCAGTTGTTACACTGGCAGGAAATGTGACAGCACTAAGGCATAAAAAGACTGGCCATCAGGTTTTAAGACCCCAGTGCAAAGATTATCTGCCTCAGAATGATGTCCACTCTTTCTCCAAAGAAAGCCAACACAGTTGTCTCTGGTTACACATGTAACCTTGGTTCCCTGAGATGAAGGGATTGCTCTACGCACTATGGGGAGTGTCCTTCTACACGACCTTGCTGAAATCCTTATACAATCATGCCAATAATATGTTTGGCAATAATGTCTGAGCCTGCCCATTCAGACAGCAGTTGGCCTATATAAGCGGGCGCTCAGTCACCATTTCTTCAGAATTTTCTAACTGAGGGACAAGAGTGAGTCACTTGTAATATGAAACTCTGAAGTAGTAGTGCGGCCAGCTTTTCCCGTCATCTCATGGAACCAAGGTTACATGTCGTCACCTTCCTTCCTTCAAAAATGACTTCCCAGTAATTTTTTGACAAAAAATATTTTTTTGCTTAAATCACCTCCTCATGAGATTTGGTTCAGTTTTTTGTGTTTTCTGAAAAACCTGAAAAAATTACATAGGACATTATTTTAGGAAGAAATCGATGTGTAACTGCTGTAAGCACCGACGTTACATGTCGTCACCTACCTTCCTTCCTTCAAAAAATTAGTTCCCAGTAATTTTTTGACAAAAAAGGATTTTTTTGCTTAAATCATCTCATGATATTTATTTGGTTCAATTTTTTGTGTTTTCTGAAAAAATTACTTAGGACATTATTTTAGGAAGGAATCAATGTGTAACTGCTGTAAGCACTATGGGGAACGATTTCCCATCACGCCGCACTACGTGACATCACACTAAATGAGATATTCATTAAGAGTCACAGGCCGATGACTTACGTATGTCATATTTAAGTGTATATGAATAGTCCCACGTGGCTGTCACCAAATGGAAATGAATGTAGTCTGAGATTTATGTGAACCATATAGATATTATGGGAGTGGTTATGACTTTTAAAGGGGCAGTTCATCAGTATATAATTAGGTGGCTGTTTTGATTATAGTCGGTAGCCCACCCATAACAAGGGCTGGGGCTCACCCTCTTGAATGTAAGAAGTGCTCTATACAGAGAGAACTTGTGAGGATATGGTTATAAAATCTTACAAACGTGTTTTGTGAGGCCCATCCTGCTGCCAAGCATATGCCCTGTAAGGACACACCGTTTGTCCATGCCCATGACAAGGCCATGTCTCTGGTTGAATGCACTTTGACACCAACAGGGCAATTTGCGCTTTGTGATTCATAAGTGAGGATGATTGTATCCTGTGAGACAGCCTTTGTTTGGAGATGGACATTCATTTTGTACATCTTCCATAACAAATAAAGAGCTGATCTGACAGCCTAATCAGACAGGTGTGCATGACATAAGTATGTAAGCCCTCACCGGACATAACACATGCTTAGATTGCTCTTCATCCGAATTAAACGGTGGGGGGAAAAATTTGGTTTGCAAAACAAATTCAACCAGGCAAGATTTTTCTGCCACTTCTGGAGGGGACTACTCAAGACCAAACTCTTCAACTGCCCTTGCAAGGACATAAAGAAGCTCCTTGTCCATGGCATGTGCACGTTCATCACCCTCACTGGGGAAAGGGCGGCAAAATCCTCCATGGACTACTCACCTGAAGCTGCGAGTGACACAGCCTAATTCCCATCATCAGAGCTGCCAAATGTAATGAGGCTGTGTGCTCCAATAGAGGGCTGGAGCTATTTCATGTGCATATTGTACAGGCGAGGGTGTTAGATCAGAAGTTTGGGGGACTCGCAGGGCTTGTTCCGGCACAAGATCCTCCTCTAATTATTTCAGTTCAACCTCATTAAGCCAATGTTGCTGACTATATTGAAAGGCTACTACGAAGATGCTATTTTGAGTAAAACAAATTATGCAATGTGGTGGTGGTGGTGTTGTTGTTGTTGTTGTTGTTGTGTGTGTGTGTGTGTGTGTGTGTGTGTGTGTGTGTGTGTGTGTGTGTGTGTGTGTGTGTGTGTGTGTGTTCCTCCTCATGTGGAAAACAGCTTATAAATCATATTAAATAATGTTTTTTGAAAATGTAAAAATGTAGAAAGTTTTCTGTGATGGTTAGGTTTAGGGGTAGGGTTAGGGGATAGTATATATAGTTTGTACAGTATAAAAAACATTATGTCTATGAAAAGTCCCCATAAAACACAACATGTGTGTGTGCGTGTGTGTGTGAGTGTGTGTGTGTGTAGGCCTTTGCACACCAGAGGTGATGCAATAATGCAAAACAAATATGCGACAATGGGCCTTTCTATTTAAAAGCAAGATGAATGATTGCCATTAACATGTTCACACCTTAACAATAGGTGGTACTAATCAACAAGCATTTCTAACCCAGTAAGGTATGTGCCAGAAAGTACCTTTCAGTTGGTCTGCCCTTCGCCCATCACAAATGAAAATGAAATCGCAATACGAAAGACAAGAAAGTTATTTCTCTAACAAGCAGATCGAATAAAAAAAATGCATGATGATGACGAGTTTGTTGTTGATTTTCTCAATGACAAATGTAAACATTTCGAGACACAAACAATTTTTTTTTTTTACATACTGACAGGCAGTATTATCAAGTATAAACAGTCTGAGCAGTGATAAGAACAAATCGGGTGTAAAAAAATTATGTAAACGGTTAAAAATGTTATCTATTGGAACAATACTGATTATATGCTGCCACGTGTACAATACATATTTGTGCTTTGTCAAGTCAACCTTTCTTTATTGAGCACATTTAAAACCAAAAGAAGTTGACCCAAAGTGCTTTATAGATCAAACAGACAAAATGACAGAGTGATATAAAAACAGACTGATTTAAAGAGAAATATAAAACATTATAAAATAAATAAAAACATTTAAATACAACATCATGTATTCATCCATTTGAAAGATTCAATGATCTAATCGAAAGCTACAGAATAAAAATATGTTTTTTAAGAAGATTTAAAAATGGCTAATGATGAAGCTGACCTCATGTGGAAAGGTAGACTATTCCATAGATACCATAGACATATAATCACTGGCTTCCGGTAACGGCCGTCCGCGTGTTTATGATCGAGTCGAGTTCTGCCGTATATGACGTAGTCGTAGTGTAAGCTCCAGTGAGAAGTGACGAATGCGGAAGCACAGAGTATAGAGGAAGCCAGTGAAAGCAGAGATGGACGTTACCAGAAGCCAGAGATTATAGATTATAAAGTTGTAAATATGGATATTTTTCTTACAAAAATGCAACGCTTTGCTTCAGAAGGCCTTTATTTACCCCCTGGAGCCGTATGGATTTATTATTTGATGGATGGATGTGCTTTTTTGGGCTTCAAAATCGAAAGTACCATTTATTTCTATTATAAAGCTGGAAAGAGCCAGGGTATTTTTTAATATAACTCTGACTGTGTTTGGCTGAAAGTCATATACACCAAGAATGGCTTGAGGGTGAGTAAATTATGCGTTAATTTTAATTTTAGGGTGAATTAACCCTTTAAGGCATTTGATACAATGAAATCCTCACAGCAGGTTCAGGATTTCTTCCTTAATTTCTTCAGCGTGGTCAAAACAGCTTTCGGTGCTTTAGCGCCACCAGTTGTACTGTTTTGGTAACTGCAGCAGCTTCTGACACACGATCCAAAGCTCATATTTAACTGGTTAAGGCATTCCATCACTGGACGAGGAAAAAAAATCTAACACACTCACCTTAAAAAAAGGTGTGAACGGCTTTATATTAAACCTTTGTTTCTACTGAAATGGTTAATCGCCAAGAGAAATGGTGGCAAAAATGTGCAAATTAAGTTTGGTGTGCAAAACCCTTTATATAAAGATCTTCTGGAAACTTGCCAGTGCCTCAATTGAGCCCTCATTTAACAGGTGTCACACTCACCTCGTCATTTGCACTCTCCATGAAAGAGCCTCCGAATAAGGCAGCCATCCAGTCACAGCTGGAGATCAGCAGAGGCTTGTGGGCGTTAATGGTGCCATCATCCAACATGAACACCACATCTACAAAAAGTGTCAGTCAACACTATGAGCTACTGCTCTTTACAAAACAATCACTTATATCACCTTTGTAATCCCATTTTATATCCCTGACGAAAAAAAACTTCTTATACAGCCTATGGTTGTTTGCTGGTCTAAGCTAGTATAGGTTGGTCTCTCAACCTGGAAAAGCTGGTGTTGACCTAAAAAATACCCCAAATCACTCTGAAACCATCAAAACAGACCAGCCCAACAAGCTTGGTGAGGCTGGGAGACCACCTAACTCTAGGCTGGTTTAAACTCCCTCTGTTATTCATTGGGGACCCCTGAAAATACTGTTAATCACATTCTTTTTGTATGAACATATTTCAGGATGCAAGCAGCTAGCAAATGTTGCAGCAGAAATAATAATCATTTCTGTGTGCAAGTGTGTTTCTTTTCAACTCAGTGTAGAGGAAATAAACATGGGATATACCTGTGAAATTATTCTTGGCAAGACACTCTTTGATTCGGTTGGCTTTCCTCACATGGAACGCTTTTGTGATCTCCTGGTTCATAAAGCCCTCATTGTTCATGATGTTCTCCACCATCATCCTTAGGTCAAACACCTCCAAGATCTCAGCAATCTGAGCGATCTTCAACAGATCTTTCTCCTTCTCATCTAGCTCACCGGTGTAGAGGAAGCGTAGGACAGCAATAAAGGGTCCATGTTGGATGGAATGATCCATCTTCACCACTGTCATGAGAGCCGGTGAACCTGTAACAGGGTTAATCACATTCTCCTTGTGGATGCTGTAGAAGGCCTTGCTCCATGAGGCCAGCGACAACCTGGTACGATGGTGCATTCTGCTGAAACTCATCATTTTGAGGGTACTGTCACTCTTGGATGCCCGGAGTGAGCAAGGTGAAATGTTGGGGAGAAGATCCACATCATCTTCCGTGTCTAGGCTTAGGGTGCGCATTAGTTGATCCCGTCTGTGATGCTCAGTTACCACCAAGCACTGGGACTCATCTGAGTAGTTCATTTGGAAAAGGTCAAAGAATTTGGAGGATGAGGTAGAAAGGTAGATCCTGTGGGCAAATAAGTGGATATGTTCCTGAATGATGAACATGACATCAGCACAAAGGGGGCTCTCAAGAAGCTGCCGCAGACCATCCTGGTTTTTGGCTGGGCACTCTGGAATCTTAATGAGTGGTGGAGGGGCTTTGGGGGGCAAAAATGGTGCTTGGAGAAGTGGCCTCTGGACCCTTCTCAAGTGGGACTTCCAGAATTGTAGCTGACGTCTGGAGATGAGGGCAGCTCGGATGGCGTTGTCAAATATATCTTTGATGCCAAACTGGTCGAAAACACTTGTCTCGTAGTATGGGATGCCAAGCTCTTTGGCTACCTCTCTTCCACTCTCTGGAGGCAAAATGTCTCCATGTTTAATGGGCCTGTGAGACAAAAATCAGTCAAATCAAATATTGCCGTAATATGACAAATCTTGCTTTATTATCACAGCGCACATTGTTAGAAAAATTGCAGCTTCCTGAGAGGATGTGACAAATTTTAAATGGAATTTGGGGATCAAAAGAGACAAATTTTTAGTGAATAGTTGTAGTTTATGTGATAAAAGTCATAAGGTTCTTTTCCACCATCGGGCCAAACAGTTCTGAGCTTGATGAGTAATGGTTCCAGTAGCCTTTGCACTTGAATACAGTTTTGTATGGTTACAAATGTTCTCGGATCAGATCTCTCAGCACAGTAAGCTTATCATTCTCAACTCTACTGGTGGACCAGCTTTAGTTACATGGCAACTCGCATTACTTGCTTAGTAGGTCCATTCTCATCCTGATTTTGCAGCACCACAATGGAAAAAGAAACCATAACCATGTCAACTAGCACGGAACAATACAGAATGGCATGGTTCACCAAAGGTAACCATTTATCCCAATGGTGGAAAAGTGTGCCTATAGTTAGGATTCCATAAAGTCCAGACAGGCCCAACCAGAGAGATAAGGGTTGAGTCAGTACCTTGATAATGGGCGTCTAGCCCGATTGACTGCCTCTAGGTCAGCATAGCGCAAGTCCAGCTGGCAACCAACCAAGATGACAGGTGTACGTGGACAGAAGTGCTTGATCTCCAGGTACCACATAGTTTTAACATGGTGCAGAGAGTTTGGATTGGCAATGGAGAAGCAGAGGACCACAACGTCAGACCTTTGGATGTGAAACGCAAGAGGCAAATCAAATAAGGTCTGAGCACAACCCATTCTTTTTACAACACAGGGCAAGACGGCACTTAACACACATGCTAACGTTATTTTAAGCTAAGAGTGTTGTATGTGAAAGTGCTAAGTGTAATCTGTAGCAAGACCCCAGTTCTTCAGTGTCAAGTGGACATGCAAAGGAACTTGCAATCTCCTTTTGACAGCACGCAAAAAGCTTGCCTTTAGTTTACACACACACCCTTCTAGAAGTCCGATACCAGAGTACATAAACTTCTTCGGCAATGCTTTTTTATTGGCTGCCTCAGTGAGGACTCAAACAAGTATAATAAACAAAGGCACAAAGAGGATGACATGCAGACATTCTGACTTAATGCTGGCATACAATCCCGTAACAAAAGTAGTACAAAGTCTATCCTGGAGATGGGAAGGTGCAACACCCTTTACCACATAACAAGTGTATAATGTACAATCACCCATTTGCCACTGTCCCACAGATGGAATCGTGCATTTCTTGCTGACTTGGCAAGCAAAGGTCTCGGCTACCACACTGAATTGGCAGTGCAGAGAGTTATGGAGAGTCTAGCAGGCTTGAAGACTTACAGTGTCTTGCTTATGTTTCACAGGCTTGCATAAAGATCAAAGGAACCCTACAAACAAAAAGAGGCACAAAACAATGCTGCATAATAATTCTGGTCAACAAAGCAGAATTAGGGCTGTCAATGTATCATGTCAATGTATTGTGAAAGAAAATAACACAATTAATCGTATTCTTACCTGTGCGTAAATTCCGCAATACAGAATTTTCCTATATCAGTTTCATTCAAGCTTGAAGTACCACCTTAATATATTTGTGAGTCTACAGTCAGTGGACTACCAGCAATTCCTCTTGCCAAACCACACTTATAAAAAGTACAGCACAGCCACAGAATAAGTAATGTGCCATTGACACAGGATGTGTTTTTTTGTATCAGTTTGTGCTGTTTTAAATTGTTTCAATGTTAAGTTTTATGTAAAAGTGCACTAGACTGATGTCTACAGTGTGACGATTTCAAACTGTTTAGCTGTTTTTGTCAACATCTACTGCCATTAATGGCATGTTTTTAAGATTCTGTGTCAAGTTAGTAGTACAAGTAAGTGGATTTCTGATTGGGGGATTTTCATACTGTGTACTTTTCATACAGTACTCTCGCTCTTGTCGCTCCCATTTCGTTCTCCTGCTAAAGTCTGTGAAATGGGAGCGAGCAAATACTGTGTTCATGTATTCGATTAATAGCAATCTTCATTAATTAAAAAAACATTAATTAATTGGCCTATCATTTCATTTATTTTATTAACAATTGTAAATTATTGACAGTCCTAATTAAAATCCAGGGTAATTCTGTCTGAATGCAGGACAACATTACTACCACAATCTCTTCTAACAATGCAAAAGCAAGTCCAAAGCTAAACCAGCTCTGACATCACGTAGCTTGTGAGACGTGACACTGATGAAATCTTAACTCTTTGAAGTGACTCAGCAAGGACTGAATAATTCACTCTTCACTAAACCCCACCTAAAAATGTTACTGACCTACCCTACCTTTGCAATAGAAAAAAAAATGATATTGTAAGTCCATGGAAATCTCCCATTTGTTCTTATGGGATGTTCTGTAAAGCTTCTCTGAGTGAGCAACAGTAACCAAGGGAGGCGGAACTTTATGAAGTCAATTTGTAATCTAAAGCATCACCTGGAACTCAATAATGGCTTCCTGAAAACCAAATTGTTCGGCTTAAATGGGGTTCTTGGCAGATCACCATAACACTGCACGCCAGAGATGAGCGTTTGAGCTTAAGCCAGAATCAGTGCACTTCTGATAAAACATTTAGTATTTGTTTGGGGTTTATACTGTCCTAAGCATTGTGCAGTCCTCTTAATGGCTCAACAATAACTCCCCCAACCTGAATAAATTAGAGCAAATCAGCATTTAAAAGCAGCAATTAGAAACAGAATGAGCTTTATTGCCAAGTATGCTTACATATACAAGGATTTATTCTTGGCGACAGAAGCTTCAAGTGCACAAACAATACAGCAACAAGACAGAGATAATAAGATAGTAATAATAAAAAAAAAACTATAGAAAATATATTTTATTTTATTTTATATATATATATATATATATATATATAAATGAGACAATCACTGTCTGCTATGGGCTGGGCGGTATGACTGCAGAAATGTGTGTACCTGTTTGCTATATTCATGAAGCCCCCATTGTTCCTTCTATAGTGCTCTATTGTGTATTCTAACAGTGGGAGGAACTGCTTTACGCTATCCATACATGAGAGCGATAAAGAAATGTGAAAATATAGAGCAGAACATTTCCAAGTTTGTTAGGTACAAGTTTAGGTGTTTACAGTTGCAACATCATAACTTGTTGCAGTATTATATAATTCAACTGATGTGCTTTCACAAGTGTTACATTTGGCTGTAAATGTACAAAAGTGGAAGGGAGTGGATGCAATGACACCTGGGATGGAGAGGTGTGTCTGTGACACCAACCCCCCCCCAGCTCCGCCTCTGCATTCAGGTTCACCTAAAATCATGAGTTACTTCTGAAAGAACAGAACATGGGACTTTTAAAGTTTCCAGACTCACATTTAAAGGCCTTCAAACACCAAACGCTAATTGGCTGACATTTTGAATAGAAACAATGTATTCCAATGAAGTTGTTCACACTTGGAGCAAACATTCAAATCAAGGAATTTAATCAAGGATGGACTTCAAAGACACTGGTCACTAATCTTGCAGTTGAAACACAATCACTGTCTACTCTAAATACTGACCCTTAACACTTAATAAGTTTAATAATTTTTTAAATCATGTTTTTTAACTATAAATAATTCTTATTTACATTATTCATGATGTTAGCCAGAGGGGAACTGGACCCCCACAGTGAGTCTGGTTTCTCCCAAGGTTATTTTTCTCCATTAACCATCATCTTTTGGAGTTTTGTGTTCCTTGCCACAGTCGCCTTCGGCTTGCTCACTGGGGTTATTAATACAATTATTATTTAATTATTTTTAAACACGATAAAGAATCATATCTTATCTAATTCCACAACAAGGCTCCAAACAAAAAATCAATTAAGGAGCCATTGGCTCCTATAGGGGGAAAAACAGGCGCCAAATATTTTCATTTTTAACTCCTTCCATTCCTTTTCGTCCCGCAGCTCGCATGCAAGAAAAACTGCACGTGCTAACAGTGTAGTCTGTGGAGCATTCTTCGCAATTATGTGATCACGTGCATTTTTTATGCTCGTTACTGTCACCGTGTTTTCTCACAGTCTCTTTTTTGAAATGGTTAGTTCCTGCAATGAACTCCGTTTTCCCCGCTATTTCTTTGATATAAACTTTTGTAATGTATTTCGGGAATTGTAATGCAAATTTTAAAATCAAAGGGAGAAAATTTTTACTGTCGCCAATGGCGACCTTGACAGAAATTACACTTGCAAATAAATTTATTTGGTCGCAAATGCGACCATTTTTAGTCGCAGTTTGGAGCCCTGAACAATGATGATGATTTATCGACTTTATAGACATTACATTTTTATCGTCTGTTAATGCTGAACTTCTGTAAAGCTGCTTTGAAACGATGTGTGTTGTGAAAGGCGCTATACAAATAAAAATGACTTGACTTGACATTCACACTGTGACAAAGCAAAGTGATTTTACTGTGAGTGTGATATTACTTTTTTCATAATATGCAGTATTTTGCAGCATCTTTGCCTTTGTATCACATTTTTAAATAGACAACTTTACAGATCTGAAATGTTTTTCTTAGGGCTAAAATGAATACTATTCTTATGACTTGCAGTGCACCCTGTGTGTCTTTGTATACCAAAAATGTGGTGGTTTCTCAACAAAATTATGTAATCATTATAGCTGTGCTCACGTTAACAGTCATTAACATATGTACTGTTATTAACAGTAACATCTATTAATTGGTCAGACTGAAGATGGGTTTCCTGTTTATATGTCGTCATGTTTAATATGTAACATGCAGGGCTTTGAAATGTAAAACAAAAGTTGATCTACATGGCAATAAAATGCAGTATTGTTCCAATTGACATAATTTGTTTAAACCGTCATTATGTGAGTGCATTACGCAGGGATTTTAAACAAATATTCATAGCACAAATATTTACAGTATGCATGGCAGTGGCAAAGTTGTAAGCATTGTTCCAATTGATAACATGTTTTAACTTGATTCTTTTCTTAATCACCCTTCAGATAATGGTGTATACATGATAATACTGTCAGCCAACTTGATCAGCAGGTGAAATAAAATGAAGTGTCTAGAATGTTTTCTTTCTCGTTAAGCAAATCAACTACAAACTCATCATCGCTGCTGCTGCAGCTTGTGGAGAAGCTGTATTTTATTTTTTTCTGATCTTCAAATTAGATAAATTACTTGCTCTCCTGTGGGCAGACAAGCTGAAAGGCGCTTTGTAGCACCTATCTGGGGTAAAGATACTTGTCGATTAGTTTTTCATGTGAAAGGAACATTAGTTGGAGATTCGTTTTGCATTATCACATCACCTCTGGTGTGCAAAGTTCTTAAGCCTTACCATGTGTATCGCTTTGATCTGTCTTTGCAGAGGTGAGTCTAGTGAACATCTAGAGGTCATTTTTTGAGTACAAGCCAAGCTTTATGACTCTAGTCCTCAGTGCCTTTGTTTTATTTTTAGGATGCAATAAAGCAGGGTAGACTAAAAATACAATTCTATTGATATGAGTGGCTGAAAGACAGAGAGTATGGCTTGCACTCTGGGAAACAAGTCAGGTGTGTCTGATTTGAAAAGTCTACAATGTATAAAGCTCTAGGTGTAGTGCTGTCCAGCAAAGTAAATCACAAAATATTCTCTAGAATTCTTTAGCTAGGGTAAATATGCGGACACATTTAGGTTTATTGTGAAGATAATTTAATGGCAAAAATATTTGTATGCACAGAGTGAGATTTGAGTTAGTGTTGCAAGCATATTTTAGCAGTATTTCAATCTTTACATATTTGTATATCATGTGTTGTGACTTTTTGGGCTCTTTTTCCCTTTTGTTCCACTCACACCTTTTGGCACGACTTTCTCACCCATCTATCTATCTATCTATCTATCTATCTATCTATCTATCTATCTATCTATCTATCTATCTATCTATCTACCTACCTACCTACCTACCTACCTACCTACCTATCTATCTATCTATCTATCTATCTATCTATAAAAAAATGAAATTAGACAGAATTAACAGAAAGGGTAAAAAACACTTAACCTACTGTTTCCTATTAATATTTAGAGCGTTTAATTTTTTATGGCTTACTTTTACCATTTTGTTTCTATAATGAGTTCTATGATACCAGCAAAGTCCATCCATCCAAGTCAGAAGACTTCAGATAAAATGTATTTTATTATTATTATTATTATTATTATTATTGCCAAAGGTTACATTTCTTTATAAATGCTTCTGAAAAAATCATGTTTGACACAAATTATGCATGATTGATAGCACAAAGCTACTACATAGTGGATTGTGAACCCATCCATATAAATTGGCCTGTAACGAATAATAGTATCTAAACACAGTATTGCTTTATTAACAGTTAAAGGTAAACTGTGTAATGTCCGTACCACTAGCGTCACCAAACAAAATTGCAATAATAATAGGTTTTCAAATAGGTTTCTCAATCACTCCCCTGTCTTTCATTGGTTGTCCAAACAGATATAATTTCCCCAAACTTACATCATTGGCTGAGCTAATATTGCTTTGTCGGGCTGGAAGAGTCGCTTACATACTTGTAGTCTCTGTATATTAAGCTGTGATTGGAGAAAGTATCACCTTTGATTGTCACATGATCAGAAAATGATATAACAATACCATGAAAATGAATGCTGCATGCTGTTTCTACCACAATAACATCCTATACAAACTGTCGTTCGGCTCCGAAAATGCCAAAAAAGAAGCCATGAAGCAGTGACTGTGATGAAAGCAAGAGCTCATTAAACGAGTGCTTGAGAAAAATGGCCATGAGTTAACATAACAGTGCTCAGCTGTCATGTTCTGCATGCATTCAGTTGCAAATAGCTCAGTGTCTGATGTCAGAGCAAATGATGAAAGCATCTGATGGCATGATGCTTCCTGTCTTTCTGTTTAGTAAAGTGGCAGTAGTGCGCTGAAGATGCAACTTAGTATTTCATCAGTGATTTGTACAAGATATGAATTAATCATATAGCACTGAAGTTTTCTCATGTATGCACTGATATAATGTAATTTTGAACATCCTAGTCTTATCTTTTAATCACACAGATTGTCGTAACAAATTTATGAATTTAATGCATCCTAATACACTGCATTTATTTAAAAAGGAATTCAAGGAACAGTTCACTTAAACATGAAAATTCTGTCATCTTTTACTCAGACTCATTCCAAACTTATTTTCTTTCTTCAGTGGAACACAAAAGAAGTTGTTTAGGACAATCCCTGCTTAAACGACCAGCTTAACAAGCATGCAAATACCATGATGGCCTAGGCTGGTCTATGCTGGTTACTGCTGGTTTGCTGCTGGTCAAGCTGGTAGACCAGCATATCCTGTTTTTTCAAGCAAATCCTAGCTGATGAAGCATGGTCTTTCTGATGAAGCTGTTTAAGATAGTTTAATGATGGCCTTTTCATCAGGGATGTTAAATCTGCTCTTTGCCATATGCATGCGATTAAAAAAAGTGTAATGCGTACATTTTTCTTAGTTGTGATTAATACATTTACTGTTAATATAGCATAAACCAGCTATTTGTTGTACTAAACAAGCCTAGATGGAACTTTTCACAGAAATCAAGTATTTTTAAGCCTAAGTAAGGCACATTTTAATTACCACAGAAGCACACCAAGTCTTACCTATCACAAAAAGCAGAATGACACATTTTTGTCTGAAAGCGCTTTACATTTGGCGCTTGACTCTCACTCTGACACCCTGATACTAATCATGAATGCAGCTTCACGATTGCTGTAACAAAGCCGATAGCCACAGTCTGCCAGCTGATTAATATTGTGGAAGATGGAAGTTTAAGAGTAAAATTTCAACACTTTTGCATTTAGTTGTCATTTGTTAAATTTTATATTTAGTCCTTTCAGATGGAAAACATTTATACGCATAAATGATGTGATCCAAAGTGCATTTGAACAGCGGTGAAACACTTTCGTATGATGTGTTACATTCATACGAGCAGACAGAGAAGTAAGTTTGGAGCAGAAGAAATAGAAATAAACCTTGTGTAAATTGACAGCTTTACGTTAAGCTAAAATGCTATTTCTAACCATTTTACATGCACGTTACCAGGCGCGATCATATTTTTTTAATCAAGAACATTCACATTTGATCATAATTTTTTTTTCTTCTAGTAAGACCTTTGATATTTGGGCAAAAATCATATTCTTGATAATAACTTTTGTATTGTTTTCCTGTAAAATATCTGACCTTTTTACCTTTTTTTACATCTTGTTTTAGAAACAACACTGCATAAGATATTTAGGTTTTTCAGAGAATATGTTTTTAACGTGTATTTTGTCTTACTGTACTGACAGTTTTTATAGTCAAAACAAGTGAAAAAAGAATCAGTGCTGAAGAAGTAATCCAAAGTATTTAGAATACATTACTGACCTTGAGTAATCTAACATTACAAATTACATTTTACAGCATGTATTCAGTAATCTGTATATATATATAAAGATGCTTTCATATGGCTTTGAAGACTTTGAATATAATGAACAATCATTTGGGTTCAGAGGCAAAACTACAGGCAGTGCAGGGTGTAACTTAGCCCAACTGGGCCTCCCCCTACTTTTACATAATTTTGTTTTTTTGTCATTCGTTTCACCTTTTGTGTTCCACGTACGGTTTGGAACGACATGAGGGTGAGTAAATAAGATTTTTTTAAAAATAATTCAGTCAAAAATGAAATCATTTAATAATTAATTTAAGATAGTTTCATACCACAGGAAATGGAAAATGTAAACAGTCTTTCTTCCTACCTCCCATAGGCAAAGCGTCTGTCTTTGTGATGGTCTCCAAAAGTGTCCCACAGCCGGAGGGACACGCTTACATCATCCACAACATCTCTGGAACGTTCTAAAACCTGCGAAAAGTCATATAATTTAATCTGATTTTAAAGTGGAATTTACACTGTTATTCTGCCTAACATCTTTTGCTTTCCACAAAAGAAAGAAAGTCAAATGGGTATGAAACAACATGAGATTGAGTAAATGATAACAGAAATTTCATTTTGTGTGAACTATCCCTTTAACTTTAAAAAGTCAGAATTAAAAGTTCCTTTCATACACAACTACACAAATGCACAACCTTCTTTTTTCTCGAAACTTATGATATGCAATAATTTTCTTGTTAAATAAATTATAAAGGCTTCATAAAAGCACTTAGGGTACATTTGAAGCATCAGTTTTTTAAGTATCGATATTTCATGATCGATTCACCCATCACCAGATAACAGTACAGGAAATGTAACTGAGTAATGATTTACCTCTTGGCAGACTCTGTACTGGTCAATAGCCCAGACGGTGGGTACATGGGTGGCCAGCAGCTGATATTGGTTCAGAGTGGTGTTGCAGGCCCGGGCACAAATTAGGCGAGTCTTTCCCACAGCATTGTCTCCAACAACAACACACTTGATGGTCTCTACGTTGGGTCTTTCGTAGTCCATACTAAACTTGAGCACCCTACAATGAGTCACATTAATATGAGACACTTATTATAAAATAACTCAAAGGAGGATGTATACACTGACCAAAGGAGGTGTTTAATTTCAGGTTTATTAATACAGAAACTAAAAGGACACTGACCTTGCCGTGGGTCAATGAAACCTCTATACACAATAATACAGGACTATAGCTGTATCTTGTTATTGCTGAGCTGGACAAACCCCAACCCATATGATTTTCTTGTCAAAAGCTTTATGTATGACTTTCACAAATATGGAGACATTTGTAAATGAAAATTTTTATATATAAATTGGTTCATTTATTGATGATGACATGCTATCTTGCACTCAGGGGCGTATCCAATTTTTTTAATCAGTGATTCAAAATAATGTCTGTATTTCCTCTTTGTTCATTGTAGTACCTTCAGCTGTCACAAAAACTCAAGCAGATGTACATAAGTAATCAAATTGATTGAGCATATGTAATCTGACTACAATAATTTAAATAAAACATTTTACACTACTTTTGCTTTAAAAAGTAATTTGATTGCAGTAACTAATTACTTTGCAATCAGATAACACCCAACACTGCTGACTAGCAATAGCAAGCAAATCACAGTTCAAGGTTGTGATGTAAACTAAATCCACCTGGCAATTAAAAACAAAATGTCCTTACCAGACTTCATTTTTCTATAGGAAAACCATGACACAGGACAGTAAACCGTGCTTTTAAAGTAATTTTATGGGGTCTTTAATATTATAACTAGGGCTGTCAATTGATTAAAATATTTAATCGAATTAATTACATGATGACCCGATTAATTAATCGCGATTAATCGTATTTAATTGTATATACAAATATTTGCTGAGAAAGCCCCTCATATAACAATAATTCAATATATAATGATGAAATAATTATACATAGTTATCTTTAAATATTTAAAAATTATATATATATATACCCGTATTTTTTGCACTATAGGGCGCACTAGATTATAAGGCGCACTGTCAATGAATGGTCTATTTTCGATCTTTTTTCATATATAAAGCGCACCGGACTATAAGGCGCATTAAGCGGGAAAAAAAAAACAGTCAGATAAGTCAGTCAGTCAAACTTTATTAAACGCGTTCACAATAACTCTCAACATTATTCAAACGTTAATGAGCGTATTCACAATAACTACCAATCTTGTTCAGTTGTAACACGTAAAATACAACTGGCAACTGAGAACTACAGTGAAGGATGACTTCTCGTTCCCTGTGGTGCGTATAGACACCGTTCTGGTCCCTGTTTTCTCCACAGTGCGATTCATTGATTCATTAATGTTGAATTCTCTCGCAGCTGCTCTATTCCCATGTTCTACTGCGTGACTGATAGCCTTGAGTTTGAAGTCCGCGTCGTAGGCGTGTCTTTTGACAGATGCCATTTTGGGATCCTTATACACACACTGTAATATTATGGTGAAGCACAGTATGTATTACTCCGCGACGCTCCTGGCTACGGTAGCCGTAATGCTGCAAGCGGTGCGGCTTTGTAGTTTACCAAAGTCGTACTAAAACATTTTGACTTAGCGCCGTGAGCACCTTATACCACACAAAATCGCTTAGAGGTCAGTAAGCAAAACCAGAATTAATCCATATATACGGCGCTTCGGATTATAAGGCGCACTGTCGTTTTTTGAGAAAATTAAAGGCTTTTAAGTGCGCCCTATAGTGCAAAAAATACGGGTATATATATATATATATATATATATATATATATATAATATTCAGATAATTAAAATGCATTACATTCTTGTGGCAGAAGAGTTCATCATTGATAAGACGATACAAAAAACAGCTTTAGAATACTATGTATTGTTTACTACCATATTATTCAATCAATCATTGGCATACAGTTCACAAATATCCATTTTGCAAGTGAATTTGTCAATCAGTTTGAGATTTGGGGTTGTTTAAGGACCCATCAATTTCAACAAGCATCAGACAGATGCTTGTGTAGCGTCTCGGGTGCTTTGCGTCATAAACATAAAATGTTTAGGTCACTGTGTCAAGTTAAATATAGTTTAATACTTAGAACACATCTCGAGATCCCTTAGTTTGAATTTGCGCACCATCAAATTTTTTGAACGCAAGAACGTAACGCATGTCTGTTTTGTGCTGTCTGGTTGTTTTCTTCACTGTATAAACTGCGCATTGCTCATACAGTTTCTCTTACTGCCCTCTGGAGTAAACAGGTGGTACTACAAGCTTGCATTTCTCAGGAATCTTCCTTATTACAATCCGGGTCATTGCGATTCATTGTGTAAATTTTTTTAACACATTATTTTTGATCAAATTAATCGCATTGAATTAAGATTGGCTATGGTGTTTAAGCCCATCCCTTTTAGGTGCACAGCTGTCTAGTATATAAGCGGGCACACAAACACCATTCCTCAGAATTTTCTGACCGAAGTACAAAGAGCGCATCACTCACATCTCATAAAACTTTTCATCTCAGGGAACCAAGTTTACATACGTAACCGAGACGTTCCCTTGTTCAGTACACTCAACATTGTGCCATGCTGACGTATATGGGAAAACAAGTCCCATCCCACTGCACTACATGACATAACCCTCCCAGAGAGGGATACCGAAGCATAATGCTCAAAAGAACATGTCGCTGCAGTCCTGCGGGATGGCGACTGACATGAGTATGCCGCAAGTGAATAACCCTCATGGTGAGCCAGGAGCGAAACTCTTAGAATGGATATATGAACTCTAGTCATATAGTAAGAATGAACCCCTTCACAAACTCAGTCAGGAAGGAAGATTTATTAATAATGAAAGTGCTCGTGACTTTATGGAAAACAGTCTGAATGCAGACGGTTGTGTAAAGTGACGGGGGAGCCCATACTTAAAAAGGACAGAAGTAATGTTCGGCCAACAAAATAGAAAACTCTCTAGACAGAGAGGACTTGCGAAGAGAGAGACGTTACGTCTGGGTTGTAAAACCTTCCGAGGGTCAACTTGCTGCAAAACATATGTCTTGTAAGGACACACTGTTCGTCCATGCCCATGATGAGGTCATGCCTCTATTTGAGTGTGCTTTTACACCATTTGGGCAATTCGCACTCTGCGACTGGTAAACCAGGGCGATCGCATCAACAATCCAGTGAGAAGGTCTTTGCTTGGAGATTGACATTCCTTTTGTGCATCCTCCACAGCACACAGAGAGGTGGTCAGACAATCTGAACTGGCGGATGCGCTCAACGTAAGTTTACAGTGCTCGCACAGGGTGTAACAAATGCAAGGACTCTTCCTTATCCAAATTAAATGGAGGAGGGAAAAAGGCTTGAAGGTGAAACCCCTGAGCTCTGAAAGGCATGGATAAAACCGTAGGCACCATAGCCTTTTCTGGGTTTGACAGTGGCTTTTGAAAGACCTGGACCAAACTCCAAAAAAGAATTGTCGACTGACAGAGACTCATTTTACTGAGGCCAGAGCCAGCAGTAATGCTGTCTTAAGAGAAAGCACACACAATTCAACAAGGCCAAAGACCCGTGAGTGCTTTTAGGACCAAAGTTAGGTCCCAAGTCGAGACTGTAGCCAAATTATGTTTGCCTATACAGTAGAAGTGCCGGCTTCAGGTGCGTGATATGCAGAGATACACGTTACATAAACTTTGAGCGTTGACGGTGTGAGCCCTGCATCCAATCGCTCTAGAAGAAATGTAAGAATGTCAAGTATGGGGCAGTTCACTGTGTCTTTGCTGCATGAAAAGCCCAATTAGTGAACACATTCCATTTCGGTGCGTAAAGGCATCTCGTAAAAGGCGCTTTAGCCTATAAAATAGTGTTCATAACCGAATTAGTCAGTTCTGGGATGTTTAACGTGATTAGGCGACATATTCCGGTTCCACAGCTTGGACTGGGAATGCCAGATTGTGCCTTGCGCTTGAGATAGGAGATCCCTCCTCAGCTGTGTTTCCCATGGCAAGCTGTCCAGAATCTCTATCATTTCTGGAAACCAGGACTGATTGGGCCACTTCGGCGCAACTAATATAATCGTTCCTTGTCATCTTGGACATTGTATATGACAGAGTGAAGGAGGCACACCGGGGGAAACGTGTATTTGTGTTTTGCAGGGCATTTGTGGGCCATTGTCGCATTGATGCACTTTGTGAACATGCAAGGAGCAAGGGACAGACCATAGGGTATTACAGTTCTAAACAATCTCTATCATGTTTTCTGAGAGGAGATTGTGAAAATCCTGCACACCACATCATCACACCCCATTTATAATGGGACTGTGGATGAAGGGACACATTGGTGAAATATGACCCTATTGGCGTTCCATATTGGAGCATTTAGCATCGCAGTTTTAAAAAATTCATATTGCGCTTTCTGCAAGGAGATTGTGAATTTTCTCCACACTGCATCATTACACCGAATTTTTTAATTTCTCATCTGCAAAGTCGGAAAACGGTGTGTTGGCATGCTTGCTAGATGAGACTGAGCATGTGCATGCATCAGCATGATGCAATGTTGAATGAACTGAAGCTTAAGAGGACAAAACATTTCAAATCATTTCTAACAATACCAATTTACACCCTCACACCCTTAATATGCAATTTACTAAAACTACATACTCTCAAAAGAATATTTTAGCCTATATTCAAGATGTATCCATTTCAATTGAATAACAAATTTCCATTTAATTGAATTGCCTAATCTTTAACTAAATAAAATTAACAAATCTTAAAATGTTTTTCAAGACTATTCAATTCAATTAGGTGGAAATTTGTTATTCAATTGAAATGGATACATCTTAAAAGTAGGCAAAAATATTTTTCTGAGTGTATTCCAAAAGAACAGTCCTAATGGATCTTTGTAATGAAGGTGAGTTCTGATAAAGAATTCAGTTACAAGTCATCTTGAGACACCCAATGACTTTAAAGGAATAGTTCCCCCTACAAATTAAAATTATGTCATCATTTACTCACCCATATGCCATTTCTAACCTATGCAAATATTTTTAAGCAGCTTCAAAGAATCAAAACAAGAGCATATTGGGAACTACATTGAGGTGATAAAATAATGGAAGAAATGTAATTTTGAAGTGAAATGTTCTTTTAATTTCTTAACGTCTAAAAATTAATCTCAACAGTGATGTCCATCAGTGACCTCATAACAGATATGCAAACTTAAGAATTAACACCACAGTCAAACACATGCATGATGTCAAACTCAGAATGTCACCCATTCATACACCTCCATTCATACCATCTCTGGACTCCATCCCTAACAAGCACATGGTCTTTGACGTAAACAACATTATCATATCCATTTATCTTATGCAATGTTGAAAGACAGCGCAGAACACACTAAAAAGCACCCCAGAGGAAGAGGTGCATGTAAGTCATTTTAATTAGTATGAATAAACTACATACATACATACATACATACATACATACATACATACATGCATATACATAGATACGTATAATACATTTATGCACACTGTAGGTGGATACATACAGTTGTCTCTTAAGGATTATTTCAGTCTGATCTGACCTTTCAAAATGTATATTATTGGTGCAACCCAATATAGATGAATGATTATTAAATAGGCTAACGTCTAATAGGCTAATATAATATTAATAGACTATTTCTAAATATTATCTTGGACATGAATAAAAACAGTTAATTTAGTTGTATTAACACATGAAGTAGGCCAGCATTTGAAAGTTATTTGGCAAAACATTCTTAAAATGCTTTACAAGGCAGTAGTTGTGTGGTGCATTTAACTCAATGCTATGCATATAGTGCATTTAGAAAAATTACATAACAGCAAAAAAAAAAAAAAAAAAAAAAAAAAAAAAAAAAAAGGTAATTGTATAACCATTAACAATTATAAATAAAATAACAAAATTATCCATATTAAATAAGTTGATTAATTGTCCTACCAGGTGCATGATTAATTGAATGAAGATATCACCCTGTTCTTTGTTCAACTATAACAACAAAAGCAATGACACAGTGGACACAATTATACCTACCGTGTCTTTGGGTGCGTGTGTGTTTAATGTTGTGAGAAATCAAGTCAGAAACTGTTACTGCAGCTTGCTGGTATTATACAAGTACAATGGCTGGTCGGTTGCTGGGAAAATGCTGTAAAATCATCTCCTAATTCGCACTACGTTCCCGTTTGTGGAAGAATAAAAATCCTATTTAACTTCAAGCGTATCGAAAGGGCAACATATATATATAAGAAGTGTGTCCTTCCCGACCGCGCGGCTCTTTGAGAGAATCATCATCTGTCGCGAGTCGGATGCGGCTTCTATTGTGACGTCAGCGATTCGGTGCTATTTATAGCGCGCGTACGATTTCATTCAAGAAAACAATGTGCCTCATTTCTGCTGCGAGCCAAAGGAGCATCAGCCGGCATCTTTGAAGCGTCTTACTTCCAATTAAGCACAGGGGGAAACATGTTTATTTCAAAAAGAAAACATCCCAAATACATGTAATTGTAATCCCTCCTTTAACTTGACATGTGACTGCATGAGGATAAGTGTCACGTCACTGTCATGACTGAGCCATTCAAGGTCTGATTTATCTTATATTGGCTTGTCTGACTATCTGTCTGTCTGTCTGTCTGTCTGTCTGTCTGTCTATCTATCTATCTATCTATCTATCTATCTATCTATCTATCTATCTATCTATCTATCTATCTGTAACACTTTTCTGAAACAAATTTATGTTCCCTGGGTTAATATAAAGGGGTTCATTAATGACTAATAAATCATTTGCAAAAGCATTATCATTCATTAATATGCATTTTTAACAACATGGATAAAAGGGTGAATTTCATGCAATACTATAGTTTGCTTTTAATAATTACTTGTAATAAATGCTTAATATATACACTTTTTTTCTGCTTGTTTCTATTCATCAAAACATAAAATGCCTTATCTCATTATTTATGTCACTATACAGTAAAATATATAGATTATATACAGATTATAGTGAGGTTAAAAGGAGGCCTCGGGATTATGTCATTTTGCTACAATCCGCTTTGTGTTTATATTAATTACTTTAATGTCTTGACCCACTTGTGTTGTACTTTTCTTGTCACGCTGATGTCAAAAGAACAGTGCTATTCTGAATGATGACCCAACTAGTGCTTGTCCTTTGCAAAAACATGCACTTTTCAGGTCTTCATGCTCTTTCATAAAGCCATAATAATTCAATTATCTAACATTTATTAAACAATATGAAATGGGTTGACTATATTGTTTTATACATTTTATTAAATACTACTCTTGTCTCCTTCATCTGGAACATCACTTCTCAGACATTTACAGTTATTTATGTAATTTTTTTATTATTTTTATTTGGATTTCTTAGGTCAAGCAAAAGCAAATGTGCATATAGTGATTTTTCCACCATCTTGAAAATGTTATTTACATATTAACTGTAATTTTTTTCACATGGTTCATTTAAATATGTTGGTGGTGTTATGTTGTTTAATGTTTATGTGAAAGATTTTTATTGAAAATAAAAAAGGAATTTAAGGGTATGATTTATTGATTTTTTTTCTGGTCAGTGGTGTATGTTTTATGATGCTATTGACACCATCTTTGGAAATTCATCTTTCAAGAGAAATTGCACTGGTGTTATTGTCACTGGTGTTACAACCCTTGCTTTATTCATGAAACAAAATTAAATATTAAAATAAAGAACAACAGTCAAGTTGTCTTTTATGAATAAAAAAATATGTCAATATGTAAAAAAAGAATTACCCACAGTTTTAATGGGCAAACACTGGACTGAACCGAATTTAAAATGTCAATATGTGTATTAGACAGAATGTCCATTTTTTTTAAGCATGACCCCTTAAGCACTTATAAAGTGAGGTAAAATGGTTCACTATTTAAAGGTATTGCACGAAAGTCACTCTGCTGTTATAACAGCATATACATTGTTTTATAATGTAATATTAGTCATTAATGAACCCCTTTATAAACCTTATCAAAGGGGAAAATAATTTAAAGTGTTTCCAATTTACTATTGTCAGGCATTACACTGTTAATCTTCCACCAAGATTTCAAGAAGTTATGAAATGAAGCCCCACTTTATCTTTTGTTTTACAAGGAGAGTCAAATACTCATGCACACACACTCTTCATTTCCCTTACATTTTTGTTAGATGCTAAATGACTGACATCCCTGTGCTACATAATTGTAATTCAAATAAGAAGATTACCATCAATACATTTCTGATATTATCTTGTGCATATATTGGGTGAGCAAAAACCTGGTTCAGTTTTATAATGACATAGCCAGTGTATGTCAAATAGATTGAACCTGTGAAACCAGAAGGGGAACAGAATGTCCTAATTCTATATCACTGCAATGTCCAGTGTCTTTTAACTTGCTTGGAGAAACACAGCTCAAATTATGAATGAAAGCAGGGCGGTGGAGCCAGACCAACATCAAAAGATATTGTTGATGGCCCTTTCTCTTGCCCAAAAGTCTGTGCCTGTGAATCATGCATAAAGTCTGTGATGTAGATATATTTATGTATTATGTATGAGCCGGGGTACCAGGTTTCTCAGGATGCCTTGAACACACAAGCATGATTTGGTAGCAAATACAATCTGCAAAAAGGGAAGGAAGAGACCTGCGTGTTTTATTCCTCGACCTGGCCAATGCGTTTGGATCCGTCCCCCATTCTGTCACCTGGGTAGCCTTCAACTTCTTTCATGTGCCTGAAACCATCACAAATCTGGTTAGAAACTATTTTCAAAGATTTGCAATTCTGTATAACAACTGCAGAATATACAACATCATGGCAATCATTGGAAGTGGGTATCATGGCAGGGTGCACCATATCCCCCCTAGCCTTCACCATGGCAATGGAGGTGATCATCAGGGCATCTAAATGGGTAGTCGGAGGGGAGCATCAGCAGGCTGGACAGCGGCTACCTCCGATTCGAGCCTATATGGACGACATGACCACCTTGACCTCAACCATTGCCTGTACCAAACGTCTGTTAGCAAAGCTTCACTCCAACATTACATGGGCAAGGATGAAGGTGAAACCCAGTAAATCTAGGAGCATATCCATCATCAAAGGAAAGCTTACCGACAAAAGGTTCAACATCAATGAAACACCTATTCCATTGATATCAGAGCTTCCTGTCAAGAGCCTAGGACGGTGGTACAACGCAAGTCTCAAAGATGCAGAGCAGTGTGATCAAATGAGGGAAGAAACCATCAAAGGCCTTGTCAGTATTGATAAGACTTCACTTCCGGGCAAGCTGAAGATGTGGTGTCGGCAGTTTGGGTTGCTCCCTCGCCTATTGTGGCCTTTAACGGTGTATGAGTTTCCCATTTCCAAAGTTGAGAAGCTGGGGAGGACAGTCAGTGCATACATCAAGAAGTGGATGGGACTCCCACGCTGCCTCAGTAACATCAGGTTGTATGGACATGGTGCATCTCTAGCCTCACCGAAGAATATAAATGCACCAAAGTGAGGCTGAGCATGACCTTGGCAGAGTCTCAAGATACAGCCATACGAACAGATCCTCCCAGACTGGCAACTGGGAGGAAGTGGATTCCAGCTGATGCTGTAAAGCAAGCACAATCCGCACTCAGGCATGGAGACATAGTAGGACAGGTGCAACAAGGAAGATGTGGGCTTGGACTAGGGACAAGTCGACCTGCATGGCACAAGGCAACACCTGCAGAGAGGAGAAAGATGGTAGTTGCAGAGGTCTGGCACCAACAGGAAGCAGAGAGATGCGCAAAAGCAGTGTCACAAGCCAAGCAGGGCCAGTGGGAAAACCTGGAGCACCATAATCTCACTTGGAAAGATCTGTGGGAGATGGAAGGAAGCCAAATCAGCTTCATCATCAGGGCCACCTACGATGTTCTTCCGACACCCAAGAATCTTAACCAGTGGTTTGGAGATGATCCAGCATGCCCTCTCTGCCAAACCCCAGCAACTCTCAGGCACATCCTCACTGGCTGCAAAATCAGTCTGCCTCGAGGCCGTTACACCTGGAGGCATAACCAATTCCTACGCCAACTGGCATTCATTCTGGAAGGAAGGCGATCTTCCATCAATGCCCTCCCTCACCCAACATCTGGACACTCATCCACTATCCCTTTGTGAGAGCAGGGCAGGGCCCAGTGAAACCAGCTGCAAGAGTGGATAGTACCCTCTTGGACGCCACACGGGACTGGAAAATGCAAGTGGATCTAGATTAGCAACTCAAGTTTCCACCTGAGATTTTAAACACCAAGCTCAGGCCAGATCTTGTATTGTGGTCAACTTCACAGAAGTCCCTGTACCATGGTAGGCTGCAGTGGGAGAAGCGTATGAATGGAAAAAACTGAGCTACCTGATATAGCTCTTGAGGCAAAACAACAAGGATGGCGTACACAGGTACTTCCGGTAGAAGTAGGATGTAGAGGATTTGTGGCCACATCTATAGCCAGGCTCCTGAAGGGGGTGGAAGTTCGGGGACAGGCCTTCAGGAAAGCCTTCAAATCACTGTCGGAGGCAGCAGAGCGAAGCAGCAGGTGGATCTGGATAAAGAGGAAGGACCCCAACTGGGCTGCAAAGAACAATAAAGAGGAGTAAAAGCAGAAGGGGGCTCACCTGGGACGCCAGGTGTTGCCGTTGAGCCCTCAGGAGGTGTCGTGGGCCTATCAACGAAACACCGGTGAAGGAGGGTGCCCACCTGAAGACCCTGATGATGTTTTTACCCCTCCACCCATTAAAACAAGGAAGTGCTGATTATTAGGGATATTAACATCAAGTCCTAGAAGCTGAACTATAACTGCTGTAAAGCTGTTATATGGTGATTTCATATGCAGTCTGATCTCACAGTGAAATTGGAAAGAGTAGATCGACTTTTCTTTAGTTAATATCGGTTTATGTTGACCGAAATTTAAACACTGCCCCAGTGGCCAAAGCGGTAAGTGTTGTAGTGCATAAGGGCACGTGTGAGCTGCATTTATATCTAGGAGAGGTCACCAAAAGCTAGTAGTGAAGCAAGTTGTTTTCAGCTTTACAGGATGTTATACTATGAAGAGAAAAGCATATATTTATAGATTGCATCCCCCAACTCAAACCTTACCTAAACCATTATTGCAATAAAAAGTAATGTTAGAGGGAAAAATGAAACCTCCAAATTATGCTCATCATTGATTATTCAAATGTGGTTTCTGCCTGGCTTTGAACCCTAGTCTCCCATGCGGCTGATGTAACATGCTGCCAATCGCACAGAGTAATCTGTAAAACTGATATATTGGTTGACCTCTAATCTATTGCAACAATATTTATACATTTTAAAGGGATAGTTCACCCAAAAAGAAAATTCTCTCATCACTTACTCTCCCTCATGCCATCCTTGATATGTATGACTTTCTTTCTTCTGCTGAACAAAAGTGAATAGTGGTAAGAACTTTGAAGGTCCAAAAAGCATATAAAGGCACCCTAAAGTGATCCATATGACTCCAGTGGTTAAAGCCATATCTTAGGAAGCAATATTGTATGAAACAGATCAATATTTAAGTCCTTTTTACTAGAAATCTCCGTTTTCACTTTCATTTTCACAATCTTCTTTTGTTTTTGGCGATTCACATTCTTTGTACATTTTGCCTCCTACTGGGCAGGGAGGAGAATTCGTAGTAAAAAATGATGTTTTTGTGGGTTTCACATCCATAACTATCATATCACTTCATAAAACATGGATTTAACCACTGGAGTCAAATGTATTACTTTTATGCTGCATTTATGTGCTTTTTGGTCCTTCAAAGTTTGGTCCACTATTCACTTGCATTGTATGGACCTGCAGTGCTGAGATATTCTTCTAAAAATCTTTGTTTGTGTTCAACAGAAGAAAGAAAGTCACACATCTTGGATGGCACGAGAGTGAGAAAATTATGGGAGAATTTTAAAGTGTGTCTTAAGGAAATGGCACAATTGGGTTTAAATTCTTTTAACAACAATTCTAAACATGGATTACATTCCATAATTTATGAAGCAGTACAAATAAAGCATTGTCTTATTGTTGTGCATATGCATTGCTTAAAAAAAACAATCAGCTTCTCATTATTAGTGCAACTACCAAAATTATGATAATAATTAAGGTTTGGTGCTACGTGACAAACCAGAGCACTTTTCAAGTTCCTAATCCTGTTGTTAATCAAGATAACTGGGACTAGTGATGTGAGAATCCTTCTAATCTACTAAAGCTGTTGATGCAGACAGAGTTGGCAGATGAATGTGCTAATCAGTCTTTAGCCAGTGGCACAGTTAGATTTGGTTGAGGAAGAAAAAAATTGCTTCATACGACTATCTGGTAAACAAATATATCAGTTAATTCATACACACATTTGCATACTTCATATTTAACTTTTAATCTTCAGTGTAAAGAGCCTGTCTGTCTGTCTATCTATCTGTAGGTAACACTTTACATTAATGTTCCCTTTGTTGTCTATGAGTGTGAACCTGAATGCTTTATTCTGTAAATTAAAAAGCATTGCATTTCCATTAGTGACAAGCTTGACACAGTTACAGAGGTCAAGTTAGTCTTAAACTACTAATGCAATCTCTTCTCCAAACACAGACTCCTCCTGTGGAATGCAAACAGACTCTAAACTGATCTGATCAGTCTTTTAGGAGTAAATAGATGGCAAAAGCTAAGCCACGCTTGATTGTGATCCTGCAAAATCTGTCCAGATACATGTTACATAAGACTGATGTTCAAGTTGCCACAAACCACCTGAGATTTATCCTTTATTCCATGCAATCTCATCTAGATACTGGATGCATAGTTCCCTGGTCTAGGCAGTGACCAACGCAAGCCACATGTTCAAGGCAGGCTCTTTATGGCACGATTGCGCACAATGTTTTCCTCTGTAAATGACAGCCTAGGTAAGATAAAACAAATAATGAAACAGATTATGAATGAATTTTAAGTGAGTTAAGTCCGTTCAAACAGTATAATGGATCTCCATTACACACATTTCTAAAATATATTTGAAAATCAGTTCACGATGAGGTTTACTTGACATTTGCAATACAAGCATTTTTTGAGTTTTTAGACAATTTTCGTATTTCATACAACTGACAGATCATGTTCATGAAGATTTTGAGCTTATGGAAGTTGATTGGACTGGCATATATGCTAAATTAAGCTCTTCATTTATAGTGTAGCCGTCCTATGGTTTTCAATTATACTCATCACACAGACTGATCTCACAGTGAAATGGGAAACAACAGTTTGAATTTTCTTTCGATAAAATCGGTCTGTGCATACTGAAATTTAAAATACTGCTCCCAGTGGCCAAAGTGGTTAGTGTTGTTGGGCGTATGGGCACATGTGAACTCCATTTTCCTGGTGAAAACAGATGGGCATCAAAAGTTGTGACGAGAGTTTTTTTGATCAGGCCTTTGTAGCAACAAAAATCACAAAGAAAACATAAAAGTAATCAATTTAACTCAAGTGGTCAAATCTGTATATTCAGAAGAGATATAATAGATGCTGGTGAGAAACAGTCCTTTTTTATATATACTTTTACTTTAAATCTCCACTTTAACTTTCACTTTTATACCTGAAAGCCATATGTGGTGCCTGTTTAGTTTCACTTTCACATTTGAAAGTGTATGTCAAAGTGGAGATTTAGAGTAAAAAAAAAAAAAAGGACTTAAATTTTGATCTGTTATAAAATCACTTATGAAGATATAGATTTAACCACTGGAGTCATATGGATTCCTTTTATGTTTCTTTTATATGGTTTTTGAAGCTACAAAGTTCCATTCATTTCATTTGCGTTGTGAGGACTACGTGGCATTGATTCAACAAGGTGCTGAAAGCATTCTTTAGAAATGTTGGCCCATATTGATAGGATAGCATCTTGCAGTTGATGGAGATTTGTGGGATGCACATCCAGGGCACAAAGCTCCCATTCCACCACATCCCAAAGATGCTCTATTGGGTTGAGATCTGGTGACTGTGGGGGCCATTTTAGTACAGTGAACTCATTGTCATGTTCAAGAAACCAATTTGAAATGATTCGAGCTTTGTGACATGGTGCATTATCCTTCTGGAAGTAGCCATCAGAGGATGGGTACATGGTGGCCATAAAGGGATGGACATGGTCAGAAACAATGCTCAGGTAGGCCGTGGCATTTAAACGATGCCCAATTGGCACTAAGGGGCCTAAAGTGTGCCAAGAAAACACCCCCACACCATTACACCCCCACCACCAGCCTGCACAGTGGTAACAAGGCATGATGGATCCATGTTCTCATTCTGTTTACGCCAAATTCTGACTCTAACATCTGAATGTCTCAACAGAAATCGAGACTCATCAGACCAGGCAACATTTTTCCAGTCTTCAACTGTCCAATTTTGGTGAGCTCTTGCAAATTGTAGCCTCTTTTTCCTATTTGTAGTGGAGATGAGTGGTACCCGGTGGGGTCTTCTGCTGTTGTAGCCCATCCGCCTCAAGGTTGTGCGTGTTGTGGCTTCACAAATGCTTTGCTGCATACCTTGGTTGTGACGAGTGGTTATTTCAGTCAAAGTTGCTCTTCTATCAGCTTGAATCAGTCGGCCCATTCTCCTCTGACCTCTAGCATCAACAAGGCATTTTCGCCCACAGGACTGCCGCATACTGGATGTTTTTCCCTTTTCACACCATTCTTTGTAAACCCTAGAAATGGTTGTGCGTGAAAATCCAAGTAACTGAGCAGATTGTGAAATACTCAGACCGGCCCGTCTGGCACCAACAACCATGCCACGCTCAAAATTGCTTAAATCACCTTTCTTTCCCATTCTGACATTCAGTTTGGAGTTCAGGAGATTGTCTTGACCAGGACCACACCCCTAAATGCATTGAAGCAACTGCCATGTGATTGGTTGATTAGATAATTGCATTAATGAGAAATTGAACAGGTGTTCCTAATAATCCTTTAGGTGAGTGTATTCTTCTAAACATCTTTGTTTGTGTTCTGAGAAAGGAAGTCATACACACCAGGGATGGCATGAGAGTGAGTAATTAATGAGAGAATTTCCATTTCTGGGTGAGTCATCCCTTTAAAAGCTCTTCTGCTGAAATTGATTTGTGCTTACCGAAATTTGAACCACTGCCCCTAGTGGCCGAAGATGAAAGTGTTGTTGAATGTCCGGGTACGTGTGAGCTCCAGTTTCTGGGTGAAACGTCCAAAGATGACGCCAAAAGCGTTTTGTAGATATAATACATTCAACAGGAATGCATATTTGCATACCCCAAACCTAAACCTCTACTACCATCAGTGTAGTAAAAATATTTTTTATTTCTATTTTTAAAGTGAAAATGCAACCTCAGAATTACGATCAGCAATATTATGGTCATTGATTTGTCTACATGGGTTAGAGCTCTGTAGATATAAAGATGCAATTTGACAACTTATAGAGATAGACTGAGCTGCCAAAAATATATTCCATTGCAGGGACATGCCTCTGGTATTTGAATAAGAATTTGCATATTAACAAATTACATAATTTTAACATTGGCTCAGAGGTCTCAGTATTTTCATTAGACATACAATGTTTGCATCTTGCTTTTATTTACAGTTGGTTTATGTTGTATTACCATACAATGACAGTTTTGACAGTCTTATATATAGTCCTCTATCACATTATATAAACTGAAAGGCATACATTTACAATGTAACTTAAGTAATAGGGGAGAACGAGCTAGTTGTCACACTTTTTACAGCAGAAAATATTTCTCAGGGAAGGTTTATTTTGAAAATGTAATTTATGCATAGGTACCTACTTTAAAGTCTTGACTACATAAAAGTTATTGAACATTTTACTACAGTTATTGCTCAGGAAAAAAAGATACAATTGTGGGGCATGCTGTCACACTACAAGGGAGCAAGTTGTCGCAATAATAATCTGCCATTAAATAGCCTATAGGCTTTTCAGCAAATATATGACAAAACTAATCGTGAACAACAAAACAACCAGTGAAACAGCAAAAATATTTGCAGCAAAAATTAATAGGCTGAAATTTTTTTTTATTAATAAAAGTATATAAAATATTAAGTATATAAAAATTAAGTAAGTAATACATTGTGTATAAAACACACTTAACAACCTGCTCTGATATCAAATCTACCTTTATTGTACAGTTAACTCTTTCATTATGTACACCAGTGTGATTTTGTTTTGTTCACTTGTTTACCCAATGGCTATTCTAAAATTACAATGATATGTGAATTTTTGTTCAGATGATATATTTCAGAAAATATTTTTTATCTTGAAGTATGTTTAAAACCAGCATACAAACAACTTCTAGTGAAAACACAATTTTTTTTTAATCTAAACCTAGTTAAAGAGATGTGTGTGTGTGTGTGTGTGTGTGTGTGTGTGTGTGTGTGTGTGTGTTTGGACAAATGCCACTTCAAAATCACTCCAGTCCATTTTATGTCTTATGTAAAAGTACATTTCTGACACAGGCCTACACACTTTACAATACACATTACAGCAAAAGAGGAAATGTTCTGAAAGTCCCTATGGATATGTATACTATGGCGCCATCTAGTGTTGTTTTAAAGATCCACATTACTGCAAAGCTTCAATCGAGACGCAAAGGTTGCTAAAATAACTATTTATCAACCATGCGCAATGAATTACTCAGTGACGCTAATAAATAATGCATTCAGATTCCGAATGTAAAACACAACTATCATGAGCGTTATGTAGCACGCACACATTTGGGCAAATTATTGTAGCTTCAAATCAATGCAATCACAAAATTGTTTATTGTTATATGAGGTTGTTCAATGATAATTATTTTGTATTTTAAAGTGCATCACCCAGCCAAAAATGCATTTATAGCTCTTGTTTATTTGCAGCTCTCTAAAGCCCTGTGCCAGCCCTCCAAAGATGCAAAGCAGGTATTAGGAGCATTATAATGCATAATATTAAAGACAGCTTTCAAGTACTATTTTATTCCACCAAAAGTTTCCTGGAAAGCATGAACTACTTATAGTAGGAAACAACTTAGGAAAGTTACTAAAAGTGTTTGCATGCATGCAAACATGTTTTTCAGGAACAGAGCTGGATTTAGCAGGAAGTTGCATTGTACACACTGCATGGTACAGACATTTGTGTGTGTATGGGTATACAGTTGCTCTGGCGTATACTTCAACATGGCCACCTTCAGCACAGGTGAAAGCGACTCTGCACAGGTGAGAGGACATCACATCTGAACTCTTCATTTTATTTTGCACACAGTTTCTGTCACTTACTGAGGAATCCATGCATATATACATGAACATGTACACACATATGTGACTTTAGACTGCATGACACCCTTGAATAGTCACGGTGAGGTTTATCTTGAGTGTTGATATTTCCGTTGCTAAATAAGTTCATAAATGTGTACAGTATACATACATGCAGTTTTTGTTTGATCGACATATGTGAATTGCTCATTTTCAAATGTTATGCGCATTTGAACATGTCGGGGAACTCTTTGATGTTTGCGCGCGTCTGCGTTCTCTCGGTTTGAATGTTTTTCTTGTGTAATCAAATTTGAAACAATTTTCAAATTTGAATCTGATTTGTGTTTGACAGCGTTGTCACGTTAGGAATGCTTTTCACGTAACTGGACATGACAGTTTATAACAGACATTATTAACACAATAAATGGACTGGACTGATTGTTTGTTTTTACATTGACAGTATGAGCCCACTTACTGTAATATTAATAGTAACAAGGTAACATTTTTTTAACCACTTTCATTGACAATATTAAGTAATGCTTAACAGATCAGTAGTTGATGTACATTCAAATAGAAGTAGACTGTATTCAAATATAGGTATGAAACTTTAATGGCATTTCTAACTGATATGTGAGAAACATACAGTTTTTGTGGCAGTAAAAAGATACTAAACTGGAACATAAGGAGATGCAGATTATTCAGATGTCTGTGGCTGGATGGACAGAGAAGTCCTGCACATAAAGTTAAACAGTGTCTTGTTTCTTGTGTCCCTGAGCAACATGCATTGACTTGGAGACAGAAGCTTGGCTGTTTCCATCCCATGTATGGAGATTATCTCATCTATTTAAACTTAAAAGGAGAAGAGTGTGTCTGTTACTTGGTCAAGTGTAGTTCCTGACAAATGCCTGCAGAACTCCAAGGGCTGGTGCTAAAATGCCATAAACACTGTACTTTTTGGATGTCTCGCTCGTTTGACATACACTGTAGGAAAATGTTTTCTGAAGTAATCTAAAATCATGTGGGAACATCTAAATGAAATGGTTTTATTCAATTCTAAAATGTTATTTATTAATTTGTAAGTCATCTGACAAATTAGTTTACACCAACAAAAACGTTTTTTATGGGTTGATTCTTGAGGTAACAATTGTGGTTCTCACATTTAGGTGCACCCAATTAAGGTCATGCGTTGCAAAAAAAATTAAAAAAAAAATAAAAATACAAATACAATTAAATAAATAAATACAAAATTAACTTTTTAAACATCCTTAAAAGAAAATAAATTCACTTGAGAAGGAAAATAAATGTTCTAAATTTCAGAGAAATCTTACTAAATCTAGTGAGGATTATGCTGAAAACTAATGAAAAGTATTCATTTAAGGGTTAAGAATTAAATGGTCATGAAACCCCAAAACACATATTTTGAGATGTTTGGGCAAAAGTTTGGGCACCCCTGATCAAATTTTCTGTAATTGTGAATAGCTAAATGAGTTAAAGATGGGCCGATTTCTAAAAGGCATAAAGTTAAACATGACACATGTCTTTAATATTTTAAGCAATAGTACTTTTTTATTATTTTCTTTTACAGTTTCAAAATAACAAAAAAGGAAAAGGGCCCGATGCAAAAGTTTGGGCACCCTGCATGGTCAGTATTTAGAAACACCCCCTTTTGCAAGTATCACATCTTGTAAACAATTTTGTAGCCAGCTAAGAGTCTTTAAATTCTTGTTTGGGGGATTTTCACTCATTCTTCCTTGCAAAAGGCTTCTACCTTAGTGAAATTCTTGGGCCATCTTGTATGCACTGCTCTTTTTGAGATCTATCCACAGATTTCCGATGATGTTTAGGTCTGAGACTGTGACGGTCATGGCAAAACCTTCAGCTTGCGTTTCGTGAGGTAGTCAATTGTGGATTTTGAGGTGAATTAAGGACCATTATCCTGTTGTTGAATCCATCCTCTTTTCATCTTCAGCTTTTTTACAGATGGTGTGATGTTTGCTTCCAGAATTTGCTGGCATTTAATTGAATGCATTCTTCCCTCTACCAGTGAAATATTTCCTGTGCCGCTGGCTGCAACACAAACCCAAAGCATGATCGATCCACCCCTGTGCTTAACAGTTGGGAGAGGTGTTCGTGTCATGAAATTTTGTACCCTTTATTCTCCAAATATAAATTTGCTCATTGCACCAAAAAGTTATATTTTAACTCAGTCTTGTTTATATGTTCATTTATAAACTTCTGATGCTGAATTTTGTGTTGAAAATCCAAAGTTTTTCTTCTCATGACTCTTCCATGAAGGGCATATTTGTGCAGGTGTCACTGCACAGTGGAACAATGCCTTTCTAGCAATTTGCCTTTCTAGCAATACTGCGAGCATTTCTCTCGGAAAGTTTTCTTGGTCTTCCAGACCTTAACTTGACCTCCCCCATTCCTGTTAACTGCCATTTCTTAATTACATTACGAACTGAGGAATCGGCTCTGTGAAATTACTTTGCCATATTCTTATAGCCTTATACTGCTTTGTGGGCATATATTATTTTAATATTCAGAGTGCTAGGCAGCTGCTTAGAGGAGCCCATGGCTGCTGATTGTTGGGACAAGGGTTGAGGAGTATTTATAAAGCTTTGAAATTTGCATCACCTGGCCTTTCCAAATGATTATTGTGAACACACCATAGCCCTAACAAGCTAATTAAGGTCTGAGACCTTGGTAAAAGTTATCTGAGAGCTCAAATCTATTGGGGTGCCCAAACTTTTGCATTGTGCTCCTTTCATTTTTTGCAATCTAAAATTCTACAAAACAAAAATAATACTCTAATCTTGCTTAAAATTGCGAAAAGAATGTTTCATCTTTAACTTTATACCTTTTGGAGATCAGTTCATCTTCTACTTACTTAACTATTCACAGTAACAGAAGTTTTAACCAGGGATGCCTAAAATTTTGTGTGCCACTGTAATTAAAGGGGGTCGCACAGCGGATGAATCTGGCCGATGATATGGCGCATTCTAAAATTTGTAACATTTATTTTCTACGAAAGTATGCACACACCACCAATGCTCACCTTCAAAATTCTGTAGTGCCACGAAGCTCACCTCGCATAGTTTTCCATTAAATGCGACCCAATTTATCAAAGGACAAAGGGTTTTTACTGTAGCCATTACTGTATGATATATGTGTATATGTATATTTCAAATAGCCTACAGAATGTTTTTTCATTTACAATATGTAATTTTGTGGTTAGACAGCTTGAATGAATGACCTATTCAAGGGTACAGGAAAATTGCTTAATAAATGTCGCCATTTCTAATTGTTCAATTTGTACAGTTACACCAGTTTTATACACTAACCTGCAAACTCATCAAGATCCCTTTGTTCATTCTTGAAGAAGCACAAAAACATTTGTAACTTTGGACTGCCATCTGTTGCGCCGCTTCAGCTCGTCCTGTGTTTGTTGGTGTGTGTGAGATCATGACCGCTACAAGCTTCAATAAATGTTATAAAACCTACATGTGGTTTACAAATGCTATTATGGCAGACTGTTAAACAGAGGCCAACTGAGTGAGTTGGAAAGCACGCAAATAAGGCTTCTAATTTAAATGTCGGCTAATTTTAATATATTGATGCCTCAAAATATATTATTTGCATATATTTTATGAAATCCCTAAAGTGGTTATTTTTTCGTTATCGTTTCAGTTATGTTTGACTTTGGACTTCATGAATAGCTACTTTTTGTAGCTTTGGTGAAACTGATCATTGAATTTCCATTTCCAAGTATACTTTCCATGAAACTGGATGGAGTGAACAAATGTTAAAATAAAGTGTTATTTTAGAGCAAGATGAGAATAGGAGGAGATTTGTTAATGTTTATTGTTCTGTTATGTTGGTGTCTAAAAAGAGCGATTGTTAGGTTGGAGTTTACTATTGTGGTTAAGATTGATGCCTGTGCTTAGCTAGAGGGTGGACTTTCACTTTCAAGTGATACTTGATTTGAGCGCTGTTGCTGTCAAATTGACAATGCAACAGTTTCACTCCTGGCTGGCTCCAATTTCAAAAGCACTTGCAAAACAGATATGAGAGGGGCTCAGTGGTAAGATCATATCACAACTGAGAATTCAAAATCACATTCGAACATGACAGCGGTTTCTGGCTCATAGACAAGAGAGGAATTTTACACTGAACACACTGGTGAGATTGCAATCACTTGTAAGAATGAACCGCAGTCAAAACCGGACAGGATCGAGTAAGTTTGTTGGCCGAAGTTGTACAGAATAACACGATGACTTGAAACCTAAAATCTCAAAGAATGAAAACCGAAATCTCAAAGTCCTGTCAACTCTCAACTCTTTTGGTTTTCTTTACATTGTGTGAAAATTACTGGTTTTAGGCCTACAGGGTTTACCAGAGCTCCGTCGTCAAGTCAAAGAAGGTGAAATACTGGTTAAGTTTACACAGACAAGATTAGTAAGTGATTTGACCACACTGGAGTCAAAATATAAAAATATCAGAATCTTTGATTTGCAAACTATTCTATCTTCGCTCTTCTCACATTCGTACTTCTGTCCCATGAATGATATATAGCAAAGTGCACCAAAACTCTTTTCTTTCCTCACATTTTGATGTTCAGCAATCTCTTTTGAGAGTGAGAGTGAGTGAACTGCTGTGCTTAACCCCCATGCCCTCTTCCCTCCCTTTCCCTCCCCTTTTGAAATATTTTCACACCCCTTTCATTACTTAATTTAAGACTGAGGCATGAATGACTGGTGGCAAGCTAGGGGGTTTTGATGACACTAAGTTGATTTTTCATACTCCATTAGAATGTGTGTGTGTGTGTGTGTGTGTGTGTTTTAACCCTCAGAGCACAGCAGAATCTCCACATTTGTTTAAAGTTATACTTTTTTTTTTTTTAATGGTAAACTACACATAAACTGTAGCTGTTGAGTTGCCAACCATCTCATATTAGCTGGAATGTCCAGCATTTTGCCCTAAGGGGGAAAAATGCTTATTGAATGTCACAGCTTGCCAAAGTCACACAAAATTCACCCCAAAGAAAATTATGCGTAAACATTAAGATTTTCCCATTGACTGCCATTGTTTGCTAAAGTCAAAAAGAAAATACATCATCAATGTTAACTGAGGGTTAAGCATAGATATAAATTGAAGCATATATCTTCTTTGAAAACAAGACTTACAGTAAGTATTATGTTATTTATTATCTTAGTTTATGAATTATTATCTGGTTAGATAATAATGATCTTATTATCTCATTATATGTCATGATTTTCCTTCTCAAGAAAATTAATAATGCATGATCTATCGATTCTTTAATGGAAAACATGACATTTTATATATATATTTTAGGGCTGTCTATTTAACGCGTTAATTCAGTACGATTAATTTTATAAAAAATAATGCGTTAAAAAAATGTACGCAATTAATCACAATGCCCCCGGACCGTAATAAGAAAGATTACTGAGAAATGCAAGCTTGTAGTACCACCTGTTTACTACAGAGGGCAGTAATTGAAATTTCAGCTGTGTGTCAATGCACAGTTTATACAGTGAAGAAAACAACCATCCAGCAGACAGAACAACACAGACATGCGTTATGTTCTTGCGCTCAAAAAACTCGATGAGCGCAAATTCAAACTAAGGGATCTCGAGATGTGTTCTAACACAGTGACCTAAAAAAAAAACAACAAACAAACAAAAACAATATATATATATATATAATTATTATTTATTTATTTGCAGTGTTGGAGCACTCCACTTATAAGCTGATGAGTTGAATCAGTTAGATATGTTAGACATCCAAAATGTGTCGTGTTGGGGGATCTCCAAGACCAGGAATGGGACACTTCTCTAATGCAGAGTTGAATAGGATTAAGATATTGTATGCATTTTTCTTTTATGTGAACAACTGGCACAACTTACATTGCCTCTATAACAGCAAAGTTTGTGTGATACAGTTATTACATCCAGCAGGGTTCTAGTGGAAGATCTGAATGCAGCACTGTTCTGACAGCCATCAAGTCTGTTTTCCAGGCATCTTCTGGAGATAAACAAATGAGCCAGTAATGCGTTGATGATGCTAGCATTATATGTGCTGGCCTGTGACTCACTGGGCTGCTGGTTTGTTTGACAGACACAGCTTGTGATGATACTGAGATGGTGAATGAGCCCCTCTTTTAGTGGTGACCAAGAGCGATGGGGGTGAAAAGAAAGGCTATCCCCATGAGTCATGCTCTTTCTTAGTACAGATGACTCCAGCTGACTGACCCTTGCGTCATGGAGTTGGCAGTGAGATCTTGTTCCAGTAGCACAGTAAAAGTCATGACAAAAAGTCGTTTCACACTTCTGATGATGACTGCGTTAAGGATCAGTTCACCCAACAATTAACATTCTGTCATTTTTACTCTCATTGTTCAATGTAGTTCTTATCCATTTGCAAGCCTTAAAATATCTTAAATTCAGCTTTTCTTTTTAATTTAAGGTCAATACAACGAAAGTCTTAAATATCAATTAAAGCCAAGCGTACACTACATGACTTGGAGTCGGTGTCCTGTGACTCACAGTCTGTTTTTTTGTCATGCTGGTGCAAACCGTTCAGGACTGTAGTGTATCGACTACACAACAATTAATCCCCGAATGAGGCCATGTGGTACACCTTGTATTAAGATGAGTTTTGGGTGATCAGATCACAGATGTACAAGCGAGACATTATTGTGAAAACATGTCAAAAGAAATGAAATAGTGGCTCTTGCCCATTTTTGTGCTTTATTGGCACCATTTGCAGTAATAATAGATAATAATAAAAAACAGCAGGTAAGGAGATATAGGTGAGGTTTTATTTTACATGTCTAGAAATCAAGCAGTTTTGAAAACTTTCGCAACGTATGGAACACGTGCCTGTCGCATGAGTGTGCATACAACAAGACATTTCATCGTAAGAACTCAATTCTCGATTACTCAAATTAGACTTGCTTGAGTCCTATATTGCCGATATTGTCTATCATGTTCTATAAGCATGTGGGGGCTCATGATACAGTGTTTCCTGTCGTTTCAAAGCAATCTGCAATCAGTGAGTACATTTATAACTCACTTTATGGCTAATGAGCTACTGTTGAAAATGCTGCTCATACTTACTTATGTGACAATGTTTACTTTATAGTGTTTATAATGTAATACATTGTACATTAATGTAAGAGTGTATATTTTGTTTCCCTTTTCTGTTTGTGTGAGCAGATGGGAGCACATACATTTCAGAATAAGAGTCCCCATGTAGTTTGGCTTTGTTTATAGTGAAAAGTCCTGCGTGATGCACCAAATCTTTTTATATTGAATTTTCCTGGTTTTTATTGGTATTTTGGTTGCACAGTAAACAGCATCTGGGATTTCATTAAATTTGGACTCTTGTAGAACCTGTCTAGGCCACTCCTCCATAAAGATATGATAAATGATCAAGTGTTATTCTCCCATGAAATCATGTTGTGAAACATTTTAATTATGTGGAACTGTAAGTGGAAAACACGTCTTGAGTATTATAAACTTGCAAATAGCCTGTTTTGCTAATATGCAGTGTTAAGGCATTGCAGAATGTGTTCCCCAGCCTGTTTAAGTAAAATAATATGTGATACATGATTTATTTTGTGACTGTGTGGGTTTGTTCTTGTATGGACATGCTGTAGTATTTTTACTGGAACAGGTCTGAAAAAAGTTTCTTGTAGCCCTGCAGATGCAGTCAGTCAGAACCATAAAGCATAGCTCATCAAATTGGTATTGTTTACACATTATTACAAAATCAGTTAATTATTAACTTGGCTTATTGCCTTAGGCATGAAGAAAGTTTATCATTGTAATGTGTAGTAAAATGAGACTTGTCTTTTCTCAAAAAATAAATAAAAATGGGTGCTTCTCAATCAGTGGCCATTTTCAAACCGGGAAGGGCATTTTTCAACTGCTTTACATGATTTCCCTACTACAGTGAGATTACCTACTTTCATTGAATAGCTGAGAAAGGCCTATCCCAAAGTTGAAATGAAGTTGAGATTATTATGATATTATACTCAAAGCTTGTGCTAATATTTAATCGATTGAACTGAATTGGTGAAAAAACTCCTGTTACGTATCATCAATTATAAACTTTACTTCTGTTAGAGCAAAATGTGACCATTGAATCACAATATAGCAACTAGGGGCTTTTAAATGCACTGTGCAAAATTGCTGTCTTCACTTCCCAAGGGATCAGAAGAAATATACTTAGTCCCTGAAAAACTCCCTTGACTGATAGTCTTCTGCATGCTGCAGGTATCACGCAGTATACCAGGTAATTGGTTCTGGAATCTAATTCTGTTGAAATCAACCTCTTGACTTACTGAAAGTGCATTCAAGAAGGCATTTTAAATCACAAGGCATATGTTTTGAAATCTTAAAAAAATAAAATCTGTTAATGAGTAAAATGGAGACAGAATAGGTGATTTTCATGGCATCTGAAGCTGAACTGTGTGCCTGTGAATTGTGAGACAATAGAAGCCTCAGACTCAAACTAACATTTTTCATGTCTAAACGTCCACTTATAGAAAATGATCTAGAGTGCTCAGAGAGATCTTAACAAGCATTGTACTATAGCTTGGGTTAATCTTTGGACTCTTGTAATCTATGTAAGTTTTTAATTTGTCAAAGTACACATGCAAATTTATGGGGCTTATGGAACTCAGGGCTGTTTTGTACACTCAGACAGTTCTTCAAGGGAATATGCTCAGAGGTTGACTGAGTAGCCAAAAACTTTCCCAAGTAAAAGTACTAATACTTAAAAAAATACTCAAGTAGAAGTGAAATTAATAATGTTACTATTTATTGAATAGTGTTATTAACACCTTGCGAGCATGGATCATGTGCCTATGTCAATCTTTACACCTTCTGTTACATTGATTTTTCAAAGATGAAAATTCTGTTATCATTTATTTACCTTCATGTCCTAAACCCATATGACTTTCTTTCATGGAACACAATTAAGGAGATCACTTTTCATGCATCTTTTTATTTTGAAAGTAAATGGTGACTGAGGCAGTGAGTCGCTAACATTCAGCTATCGCTATCAACCGCTTGTTTTGGGCTTCAGAGATGAAAGAAAAGTCACATGGTTTTGGAACAATGAGAGCGAGTATAAACGTGGAAGAAAATTCATTTGTGGGTTAAATTTATGGACGCTTGACAGATTTGGTCGAGTCTGACAATTAGAAGAAAAGTTTGGAAAAACATTACTAGTAATTATTACAGTGAACATTGTAAACAATGTTTCACGTGCTTAATTATGTTATTATGTATTGATATGATATATTCTGAATTATGAACCGAAGCAAGGTCATGCATCATAATTGCCTATTCACAATTTTGTAAAGTCCTGCATAGATTCTTTATTGAATATATTCTGTGGTTTCCAGTATACCGTGACACAAGAATTTGGATCATTAGTTTTGTACATAGAAAAGTTCAATTGCACGATATTTCTGTGTTTAGGAATGTTTTATGCTTATTTCAGTTCAGAGTTTGTTCTCTGTTGTCCTTAAGAAAAATGTACCGTACCCTAGGGCTGTTCAGTTCCTGGTTCAATTCTGGGTAGCTCTGCAAGTAAAGGTGCTGACTACCACACCTGGAGTCGCAAGTTCGAATCCAGGAAGTGCTGAGTGACTCAATCAGGCTTCCTAAGCAACCAATTAGTACGGTTGCTAGGGTCGGTAGGGTCACGTTGGGTTAACCTCCTCGTGGTCGCTATAATGTGGTTCTCGCTCTTAGTGGGGCAAGTAGTGAGTTGTTCATGGATGCCGCAGAGAATAGTGTGAAGCCTCCACACGTGCTAGGTCTCTCTGGTAACACGCTCAACAAGCCACGTGATAAAATGAGCAGATTGATGTTCTCAGACGTAGAGGCAACTGAGATTCGTCCTCCGCCACCCAGATTAAGGTGAGTCACTATTCCACCACGAGGATTTAGAGCGCATTGGAAATTGGGCATTCCAAAGTGGGGAGAAAAGGGGAGAAAAGCCCCCAAAAATAATCTGTTATGTAACTGATTAAATGTAGCGCGTTATCCTCCACATCTGAAGATGCTCAAACTGACATCATCCTGCTGATACTGATGACCGAATTCACAAAACAATTGTGCCAGTTTTTCGCGTGGCTTTCGTGCGCAATCTAGTTTAAGCAGGCACAATCAGTCCTAAAATAGAGCTGCATCTTTAGTGTTTAAATTGTCTTTCCTCTACTATTATTAGTATATTTCTAGTATATTTATAATAGTATAATAGCATAATAGTTTAATAGTAATAATAACAATAATAATAATAATAATAATATTTACAATTAAATAAAAATTTTACTATTAATGCATTGACCGTTAATATAACATAAACACTGCTGTGAACCTTTGTAATGTGTCCACCTGGAGTACAAGCCACAGCACCAGAGCACTTCAACCAAGGGAGCCTACAAGCTTAGCATAAAACAGCATAAAGTGGCAGTCCCTTAGACATTCAATGGGCAATAATGTCATAACATGCCAGTTGACCATTACACTCGCTCCTATGATAGCACCTTGGAGATTGTTATCTCGATAAATAAAAGAATCCTGAAGCTTCCCTGTCAGTGATAAAATGATGGAGAAAGGAGCTCTTACCTCATTTATGTAGGCTACAAAACAAGCCCATATTGGACTTGTGATAGAATTCAAGTATTTTTCAGCCTTGGTAAGTGTGTTTGTTTGCAAGGACTTTTCATGGTGATTTCAAAGTGCCATTTGACACTGGCGTTGCCACCCTGACACGAATCATGAACACAGCTTCAAGATTGCTGTACCATGTTCAACCCGGTATCACGCCGAGGCGTGAAATAGACACGCCGGTCCACTCGCGGATGCGTGTCTATTTCACGCTTTGCCTCCTCTAGGCGTGTACATGACACGCGCGCGTCTACGTAGAATACCGGCAGGGGGCGATCGTTTCCTCAACGCCAACAACTCTCCGCGCACCAAAGAGGAAGCGATATATCGCGTTCTCCAGTTCCGGTTAGCAGGATATATATTTTTGTATATAAATACACTTTTTAAATAAATATATATATATATATATATATATATATATATATATATATATATATATATATTTATTTATTTATTTACATCAGCACAAGATACTCGACAGCCCACACACACACACACACACACACACATATAACAACGTTAGGCTACAGCAACGTTAGGATTTCTTCATGAAAGCAGCACTATAATGAACCTTTATTTGACACATATGGTCACAAGTGAAAGTAACCGGCGAAATTGGCCGGCATCCTGCCCGCACGAACGTGCAACGCGACGACAACGGTATCGCTTCCTCTTTGGTGCGCGGAGAGTTGTTGGCGTTGAGGAAACGATCGCCCCCTGCCGGTATTCTACGTAGACGCGCGCGTGTCATGTACACGCCTAGAGGAGGCAAAGCGTGACACCGACACGCATCCGCGAGTGGACCGGCGTGTCTATTTCACGCCTCGGCGTGATATCGGGTTGCCATGTTACACATTTGACATGTTATTATTATTAATTACTATTAATAATAGTAATTAATATAGTTATTGTTATTACTATATTAATTACAATTGTAATAGCACAAGCAGCTCTACAAAATAATAACACAGACATTTTTTTTTGTTAATTATTATTAATCAGTAATTACCTATGTAAATACACAGAAACATGAACAAAGTCAAAAGTAACAGTCAGTATCTGGTGTGTCCACCAGCTGCATTAAGTACTGCAGTGCATCTCCTCCTCTTGGACTGCACCAGATTTGCCAGTTCTTGCTGTGAGATGTTACCCCACTCTTCCACCAAGACACTTGCAAGTTCCCGGACATTTCTGGGGGGAATGGCCCTAGCCCTCACCCTCAGATTCAGCAGGTGCCAGATGTGCTGGACGCAATGGAATTTAGATCTGGGCTCTTCGCTGGCCATGACAGAACACTTGACATTCCTGTTTTGCAGGAAATCATGAACAGAACAAGCAGTATGGCTGGTGGCATTGTCATGCTGGAGGGTCATATCAGGATAAGCCTGCCCGAAGGATACCACATGAGGGAGGGGGATGTCTTCCCTGTAACGCACAGCACTGAGATTGCCTGCAGTGACAACAACCTCAGGCCAATGATGCTGTGACACACTGCCCCAGACCATGACAGACCATCCACCTCCAAATCGATCCCACTTCAGAGTACACGCCTCTGTGTAATGCTCATTTCTTCGAAGATAAACACGAGTCCGACCATCACTTCTGGTGAGAAAAAACTGTGACTCGTCAGTGAAGAACACTTTTTGCCTGAACAGAGTAGGTGGTTTGTGCCCATAGGCGATGTTGTTGTCGGTGATGTCTGGTAAGGACCTGCCTTACAACAGGCCTACAAGCCCTCAGTCCAGCCATTCTCAGCCTATTGCGGACAGTCTGAACACTGATGGAGGGATTGTGCATTCCTGGTGTAACTCGGACAGTAGTTGTTGCCATCCTGTACCTGTCTCGCAGGTGTGATATTCGGATGTACCGATCCTGTGCAGGTGTTTTTACACGTGGTCTGCCACTGCGAGGATGATCAGCTGTTCTTCCCGTCTCCCTGTAGCGCTGACTTAGGCGTCTCACAGTACGGACATTGCAATTTATTGCCCTGGCCACATCTGCAGTCCTCATGCCTCCATACAGCATGACTAAGGTACGTTCACGCAGATGAGCAGGGACCCTGGGCATCTTTCTTTTGCTGTTTTTCAGAGTCTGTATAAAGGTCTCTTTAGTGTCCTAAGTTTTTATAACTGTGACCTTAATTGACTACCATCTGTAAGCTGTTAGTGTCTTAACGACCGTTCCACAGGTGCATGTTCATTAATTTGAACAAGCATGGAAAACATTGTTTAAACACTTTACAATAAAGATCTGTAAAGTTATTTGGATTTTTACCAAATTTTCTTTAAAATACAGTGTCCTGAAAAAGGAAAATTATGAAATATGGCACTGATAGGAGTGGTCATGTAAAGTCCCCATAACAAATTTGGGACCTCTAGGACAAACTCCATAGCGCCACCACCAGTTCAAAAATTCACTTTCCTTTTGCAAGTGTCTTTTAAACTGTTTGTCCTAGAGACACCATTCTTATTTGTCTGATTTGTTTCCTCTTGATGTCTCAAATGGACCTCCATACATTAAAACACCTCCCTTTACGGTGGCCGCCATCTTGGATTATAATGTTTATAGTTTAAAAGATTCACGTCCTTCAAACTTAGTGTGGTTTGTACAAACAATCTCTTCAAATACTTTCCAGACAAAACTTTCCACATAAACTAAGCAACATTTTTATATTCGCCTTTGTTTAAAAGTTACGGCATCGCAAATTGAGGTCAGTGTGAAAATGGATTTGAGGCTGTATGTCAGCAATGCATTGTCCTATTGAAACTAAACTTGGTGGTAAAAAGTGGTAAATGTAAACGGTGTACTTCATCAGGACCACGATCTGAGGGTACATCCAAAGTTTCATGACAGCACCACCTATAGGACCACCGTAACGTTTGAAACCCACTGTATGTGTTTGAAGGAGAAATTAATGACGTTTGCTATGCAACCAATTTAAGGGCTAAAAAATGTGTGCCTTCCACAATGACTTGGGCCAAGACTAGAGACTATAAATTCAAGAATTGTAAAAGCAGCTAGTCTGAATGATGTTTCTGCAGCCACTGATTGTCCTATGTTGTTTGGCCACATTTGTATTTCTTTCTGGGTAGTGGTTGTTAATTTTGTGAGGGAATTGTGAGTTAAGCTGTGGGTTAAGCTAAGTATTGAATTTGTGTTGTACTGTATCCTGTTTGCTTGTGTTTGCTTTTGCTTCCTGCTCTCACAGTAAGTGGTAAGTGGAACTGGCTGTTTGCACAGTAATAACAGTATGCAGACCTGTTTGTTTCTACAGTCAATGTGGAATCATTGTGTTCAATTATATTTAGTAAATTCTCTGACTTGTGATTTTAATCATAATGTTCCCAAATCTGCAAGAAAACAAACTAGTTTCAAACACAAAAACTCCTGTCTGCCATTGTTCAAACAACTATATTTATATTGGAACTACCCAAAGGTAAGAATGACAGAAACCTGGCCTGGTGGGTTTGCTTACCGCATGGACTGGTATTACACAAGATTGTGATTTCTCAATTCCTGTCAGTGCATTCACTTAGTGTTAAATTCAATTTAGAAAATTAGAGTTAGAATGAATTTATTCTACATTAGTGATACAGTACAATCTGCATAGAATCAGCACCAGTAAACAGAACATGTTATTACATAATATAGTCTGATTCTTCTTCTTCTTCTTTCAGCAGCTCCCGTAAGGAAGCGAACCATCCATGATCTTATTTGACTTGGCACAGGTTTTTTATGCCGGAAAAATAATTTAGTCTGATTAATGTTTACTTCAATTAATTTAAAATTTAATTCAAGTAAATAATCAGTGTCTTCATTTCTTAAGAAAATGTAAATGATTGTATTATTTTTGATCATTTATTTATAGTAAACGGAAAATAGTGAGATATATCTGAATGTCTGATATGTTGACGCCCTCAGCACAATTACTCTTTGTTTCTTTCGTTTTTATGTTTTCTGCTCACATTTGTATTCCTGTGGTGCTGTGGTTGCCATGGAGAGATCAGGCTGTTGTGTTGGTTACCATGAAGGCCTCTACTGTAGTATGCCCAGGGCAATCAAGCGAAAACATTTGAATGTGGTAAAGGCCTACTGATATTTGAACTCATAGCATTAGCAAACATTACAAACATCACATTTGAGCTGATTATACATGCAGTTTACATTTATTGTATTTACTTATTTGTTTTCTCATACTCATAGTGTGTAGAAGAATATTGCTGACACAGTATTCCATACAGCTGAACTAAACATAAAACACCATAAACATAAAAATTGACCGTATTTACTTTTTTTAATGCATGTTCCAGGTCTAATTGTGCACGATTCATCAAAAGAAAAAATGTTTGTCTTCATTATCTTTCGTCAAATTTTTATAAATTGTTCTGCCTTTGTCAATCTTCACTTTCACATTCTTATTCTTTTTTGGGGGGAATTCGTGAGAGAATTTTCATTTTTGGGTGAACTATCACTTAGGATGAGGGCAGGGTATTGATACAGAGTTTATTTGATTTGATTCTGATTCACAAACTCTAAATTCGATTGGATTCAGATTCTGATATCTTTAATATTTCATATTTAAATAATTCAATTCTCTCTTAATTTTACAAATTGTATCTTTTTTTTGTAGTGTTTCATCATTTGGTCACATTTTAGCTTTTTAAAAATGTATTCCATTTTGAAATTGCATATATTATTTTTAGTGCTGTCAGTCAATTAAAATGTTGAAAGTGCTGAAATGTGACCCTAGATATACTTACTTTCTTGTCAAAATGCATTTATTTCCATTTTAGGAAGAAAACAAAACAATATGTAACAAAATAATACTTTACTAACATGTTTCAAACAAAGCCTTCCACAGTATAAAGATGTAATAAAATAGCACCAATTCAAGTAACATTACATGCTTCCCAAAGTCTGTGTGAATTTGACTAAGTGAATGAGCTAGTTTCCCCATTGTTTGCATATTCATTGCAGTGGGCATTATATCTGCCCACTGATAGGCTCATTGTAAGAGAAGTTAAGCGATTCAAGTGCTACCTTCTCTAAGTGGATTGTGGGATTGACAGCGGTGTGTAAAAAGCATTGAGGGCGGCTTAGAGTATCAAAAATATTGAAATTCCCCTGCTTTATGCAAATGAAAAATGTTGGGCGCCAGCCAATCACCGTGAGTGATTGTAGTGATGTCTGTCATAAGCGCTAAATTAAGTCAATGCTAAAGTTTCTGCTGGATTCAGTGCTTTAATCACAAACTGATTTCAAATGATAATTGCACGCATACATTGTGACAATACTGTGGTTGAGTGAGACATGAAAGAGACTTGACATTGAATACTGCATGAATTCATTGTGACAATAATGAACCTGGATAAGAAAGTACAATAAATTATCACAGTCTTTATACTTTTGGCATTCAGAATTAAGGTTTGCTTCATTCTGACTGTAATCATGCATATTTATGAGGATTATATTGACCGTGAACTGAAAGCAATCATGGGCTGATTTCGAAATGGCATATTACATACTGCTCTTAATATTTCTGCCATGGACTGATGTAGCTGAAGTAAAGTAGTATGTGTTGTATAAAATTGCGACATTCGCATTCCACAGTCGCTGTACCACACCCCAAAGCGGCTGCTGTCTGGCATTGAGACCGACTTTGAGCTTTGAGTTTTTCCCATGCCAGTGGAAACGCGCGGACAAGCTGTGTTGTTTATTCGCATCAGAGCGTCATCGGCACTTTGAACTCACCATGAAAAGCGCTTACAGAAAAAAAATGTCTCATTCTGCGTTTTAGTGATAGTTAAGATTTGGTGTGCTTCTGTAGTAATTAAAATGAGCCTGAGGCTGAACAATATTTGATTTCTATCACAAGTCCCATCTTGTTTTGTACATCAAATAGTGCCAAGAGCTATTTTCTCCATCATGTTATCACTGACAGGTAAGCACTGTCAGAGATTCTTTTATTTACTTATATAACAACCTCCACGGCTCTATTACAGGAGAGAGCGTAACAGTCAAGTAGCGTGTTAAGACATTTTATTACTTCCTGTCTATGGTACCTCTGCATTATGCTAAGCTAGTAGGCTCCATTGGTAGAGGGGCTCTGACTTGTGTGTGTGTGTTTGTTTTTAAGTGTGCGTCAGTGTAATGACTCCCGGTGGACACATTACAAAGGTTCTGCCCTTCACACCAGTGTTAATCTCAATTAAGAAAAATTAACATTTTTTAATTTATCGCATGTAGCACTTGCCATAGATGTGGCTGTCTTGTCGGGCACTTCTCACGCATCTTACAGTCTAGCTGATCCCACAAAAGCTCAATGGGTTTAAGATCCATAACACTCTTTTCCAATTTTCTGTTGTCCAATATCTGTGTATCTTTGCCCACTAACCTTTTCTATTTGTTTTCCTGTTTCATAAGTGGCTTTTTCTTTGCAATTCTTCCCATAAGGTCTGCACTACTTCCTTTTCTGGCCTTGTTAGAGACAGTTATCCTTTGTCTTTGAAGACTGTAGTGTACACCTTTGTATGAATATTTAATTTTTTTTGTCAATTTCAAGCATTGTATAGTCTTCATTCCTCAAAACAATGACTGACTGAGAAAGTTGTTTCTTGTTTTGCCATTTGTGACCTAATATTGACTTTAAGACATGCCAGTCTATTGCATAATGTAGCAACTCAAAAACAGACAATGTTAAGCTTCATTTTATGTTAATATTAAGCAAATTAGTGCCTAACTACACTGTAAATGTTATTTCAGTAAGCTTTTAAATATCACAACCTTCCATGCAGAAGGTGTATTAAATGAAAAATAAATACACAATACTAGAAGAAAAGAATGTGCGTTAATAGAACACTAACATTAGCCCAAGACTAAATTAAATCATTTTTATAGCTTACTTTTGAAACATATTGGCAGCATTCTCTGGGTTTGATCAATTATATTTAAATTAAAAATATAAATGACCAAACAAAAATATATATAAATTACCAGAACAAAAACAAAACATTAATTTAAATCAAATTAATAAATTACCCAAAAAACAAAAAACATTATTGCCTAATTGCCTATTATTTTCTATTATTGCACTTCTTTTAATTAACATTGCCCTATAATTCTGTGAACAAACAAAAAAAACATTCTCAGAATGTTCTACACTTTTTTTAATCAAAACTAGATAAGACTGTCAAAACTATATGTCTAATGCAGAGTTTGCTTTTAGAAATATTAGAGTTTTTAAATCTTCCTCTATTCACATTTGCTGAGCTTCTTCATCTGCAAATGTATAACGCATAAATTAGCCTACAGCACTAAAATAAGTCTAGATGGCAATCGATTAAAGTCAAACTACACAATATCAACATGTTGATTAGTCCAGTTTTGCATCATTTTAAAGTTCAATCCTATTTTATGAGGAACATAATATCCTATAGTTAAGATTGAGATGCATTAGATTAGAATGTTGAAATGATTATTGAAAATATTTAATAGGGGAGAAATATAGATGTATGTATTACTGACCTTTAGATTTTCACTCCGCATGTGAACGGATTATCATCGTGGTTTTTGGACACGTCTTTTAGGATTTCACAACAAACCTTTGATCATGACAATCACCTCCCCACTCATGTTCTCCGTCGCCATCCCATCATTCATTTTCACTATATGCCAGTTGATGTGAGAATAAAGAGACGAGACACAAGCATGTAGTTAAGTCAAGCATTACCGCAAGCTTAACTCAATAATGGAGAGCGTGAAAACAAAGCGAAAGTAGCCTTCGTGCTGGAGGTCGAACATTACCAAGTACTGCTAGATTTTAAATAAGTTCAAATATTTTATTTATCATTTATTACATTTTTTATCACATTCTTTCTGGTTATATCAGAAATTCCATCTTTCCTTCATGCCAATAGTGTTTAACACTGCTTAACACATGGTGAATTATTGCATTAAGGTCAGTTAACAGGTGTTTTGCCAGTGATTGAGCATTAGTGGAGCGCTCTTGGAGCGAGAGAAAGCAAGGAAGCTTTGATTTTTTTAAAAACCCGCTCCTCGCTCTCAACACGCAGTAAAATGATCTGTGTGCTAAACTTCTTCTCCACTACATTACTCAATCACTGGTGAGTTAAATCTGAAAATCTACCAACCAATGGCTATAATCACACAGCGCAAAATGTGGTCGCATATGCTAGTGATTTTCTCGCATTGTTAGAGGGTTGTCCCTAGTGTAAAAGATCGTTCTTGAAAATTTAAGTATCAATATCGGGACTTTTCAAATGAAGATCATAATTAATCATAAAATCAGTATTTTTACCCAGTCCTATTAAGCATGTTAGAAGAAATGAGATAAGCTATGCCGAAACCATATTTTTGTCTAATTTGCTGATCTTACAACATCCATAAAGAAAATGTTTGCTTGACATTTGATATCTGATACCAGATATGTTCTCAGATTTAGGGCTTGGACAACTGGCTAATTTCTAGCCACATATAGCAAAAAGACAAGCGTCTCTGCGATTCTAATAGACTTGTTCTGTTCTGACAAAACCACACTTGTTATGCGCTAGATTGTGTGGAATGTATTTTTGGCCTTTAAAGTGCTCCTTCCTGCTCAAATGTGAATTACTGCTCTATCTCACATCCAGTCATAACCTGCTCTTGGAATCATTCCTCAAGGCAGCCACATATTTGGACAACACACTCTACATAATAAAGTACTCGTGGCATTCCCACGTTCAGAATTGGCACTTTTAAAGCTTGTAAATTACAGTAGGCTTTGTAAGAGATATTTTGCATATTAAAATCTCTCAGACTACAAATCATACCACAATGCAAATACGCTTTGCATTCTTAGCATTGTCGTAAGGGATGCTATAGCGAGCATTAGCATAAACCGTGCCATATTTTTAGGTGCCTGCTTCTCATCAGTTGTGTGAACAGGGTTGTTTGTTGGAATCCGGTTTGCCCTAAAAGCAAACATTCTTAACTTTGCTTTCTGTTTGATCTGTCTTTGACTTACTTGTCATAATATATCACTCACTGTCTCGGTGTCTAGTGAGCATTGTCCTAACACACTCACTGACACAATCACACAAAAAGCTATAAGCTTCTCTGCTCTCAGGACATATAAGCCGACATTTATCAGGTATCTGACTCTTTCTGATTGTGTGATCTGATCTCATTTTTACCTTGCACTTATTTGTTCGAATCAACATCGCTGTCAGCAGGAACAATCCAGCTTGCACAGGAGTTCTAGGATGAGAACGAATCTGACAGCCAATGTGTCTGTGATGAAATGAGTTCAGTTGTGCATGCAGTCTAATAAAATTGGGAGTAGAGGATGTGGAGTTGAAGGCAGTTGTTTAGAATGTCCTGTTAGATCATTGTTGACGCAAAGAATAATGTTGCATTTGTGTTGAACTAAATGCTTTGTCAGATTACAGATTCAGGCCATACAAGTAGACTTAAAAATAATTGCGCCTGGGAAATAATGCTGTAGTTTGTGAATCAGTTGCATTCTATAATGAGCCTCGTCATTTACTTAAAAGAGGAGGTTTGTTTGCGATAAAAAGAATGACAGTAGCTTAATTTAAATACTTACGACACAGTGTTATAATCGAACAAATGACGTCCGGTTATGTTGGACTGCGGGTGGTTTGTAAATAAGAGGCACAGTTTTGTACTGAAATACTATTCTGAAGTGGTGGCACTGTTTAGTGAATTCACCCCCCTCCCTCCATCTGTTGACTCTGGCAAGTACAGTTATTTTTCATTTTAGGCGGGATAGTCCGCCTAAAATGAAAATGTTACATACAAACCTGTATGACATTTTTTCATCTGTGGAACACAAAAACAGATGTTAGTCTCAGTCAGCATTCACTTTCATTGCATGTTTTTTTTTTTCTTCATAAAATGAAGGCGAATGGTGACTGAGGCTGTCATTCTGCCTAATGACTCCTTTTGTGTTCACTCACACACATGCAGTGTCACATCCCTGGAAACTAGGGGTGTTGAAATTAATCGTTTCTACGATGCATCGTGATGCGGACGTGGACGTTTCTGCTTTGATGCAGTAATAGATCATAATCGATTATAGCCTACTGACGTTTCTCTGATGTCATTGTCGCATACGCGCTTGTATAGCGTAAAATGGTGGAGGGCGGCGAAACACATAAGCGAGTAAAAAAAAATGCACCCACTATTTTAAAAGCCGACATCTGGGCATATTTCAGCTTTTATAAACAAACTGGTAAGCACAAACTTGACAAGACACATGCTGTGTGTAAAGCCTGCCACACACTAATAAAAAATATAGGGAATACCACTAACTTAAGAAACCACGTTAGCCGTTTTCACCCTGAGATGCTATCACCTGCCAGTGTCAAGACCAAAAATAGATCAAACAATATCAACTTTGCCGCCCAACTCTGAGAAAGGGAAGATAATAACCCGATCTGTGACAGCTTTCATAGCGAAGGATATATGGCCTTATTCTGTGGTGGACAACCCCGGGTTTTGCCACCTGTTGAAAATGCTGGAGCCGCGATATAAGCACCCTTCACGCAGCCCCTTTACAGAAAAGGATATACCTGAAATCTACCACGAAACCAAAGCACAGGTAATGGTGTCAATGTTCACAAAATAAGTAGGCTCGGCCTCTACTACTTATTTTGGTTTATAATTTCATGTTTATACATTTGTTAACATTTAAATATTTTATGAAGAAATACACTGCGCTATATATAAGTACTTATGTACAGTACTTGACAGTTTCATGTGCATTAAGTATTTACTAGTGTTTATTAGTTCGAAATGCTCTTGTTGTCTGCTGTGTTTTGTTTGATGTGTGCTACATTCAGGAAGTGTACTTTCTTGGAGCAGATGAAATAAAAAGGGAGTTCATGTAATGAGGAGGTCAGACGAGGGAGTAAGGATCCAAATGCAGTTTTATTAAATAATCAGAAAACACAAAGGCAGGAACAAAAGAAACCTCCACGAGGGGAAAACTAAAGAAATGAAAACAAGAAAACAACACGGGGGGTTTTGCAAAGAGGGCTTAGGCAGGAACACGGAACAAGGCTGGATACGGGACAGAGCTTCAGACATGGAACATCAAACATCAAACAACGACCGACAAAGGACAAGGTGAACATCAGGACCTAAAATACAAAACAAGGGAAAACATAAACCAATGGACAATCAGAACTAATAACAAGGTGAAGAGGTAATTAACTAAAACCAATGACAAGACTAGAACAGAGAGTAAAGTAGTTAAACAATAAACCAATGGGGAGCGGACACATGGACGAGGAGGGAGGACAGGACATGACAAAACTTCAAAATAAGAGTGCTTAAAACAGAAAGCAATACGGAACATAAAAGGTGCCAAAACTCAAAGAGTGCATAAACAAAGAACAATGTGGAACATAAAAAGTGCCAAAAACTAAAAGTAAAAAGGTAAACAAACCAAAGACGGTGTGGATCGTTACAGAGCCCCCCCTTTAAGGAGCGGATCCCAGACGCTCCTAATCAAAGGAGGGGCAAAACGACAACGAAAACGAACAGGCAGATCTAGGGAACACGAGGGGGACAGAGGGACAAGACGTGGACAGGAAGACAGTGACAGAACAGATGGGTGGTCAGGAGAACAAGGAGGCCGGGTAGGTGCCCAGGGGACAACTTGAAGGAGGGGACCGGGTCGGGGGGCATCCATCGGGCAGGGACTGGGTCAGGAGGCCGGGGAGGTGGCCGTAGGGCAGGGATCGGGTCAGGTGGCCAGGGAGGCAGCCCCATGGCAGGGACTGGGTCTGGAGGCCAGGGAAGTGGCCGTAGGGCAGGGATCGGGTCAGGTGGCCAGGGAGGCAGCCCCATGGCAGGGACTGGGTCTGGAGGCCAGGGAAGTGGCCGTAGGCCAGGGATCGGGTCAGGTGGCCAGGGAGGCAGCCCCATGGCAGGGACTGGGTCTGGAGGCCAGGGAAGTGGCCGTAGGGCAGGGATCGGGTCAGGTGGCCAGGGAGGCAGCCCTAGGGCAGGGACTGGGTCAGGAGGCCGGGGAAGGGGCCGTAGGGTAGGGATCAGGTCAGGGGGTCTAGGGGATGGCCACAAGGCTAGGGCAGGGTCAGGAGGCTTTGGAGACGGCCTCAGGACTGGGACAGGGTCAGGAGGAGGCCACGGGATAGGGTCAGGAGACCATGAGACAGGATCAGAAGGCCTGGGAGGGGGCCACAAGACAGGGTCAGAAGGCCAGGGAGGAGGCCACAAGGTAGGGTCAGAAGGCCAGGGAGGAGGCCACAAGGCAGGGTCAGTAGGCCCGAGAGGAGGCCACAAGGCAGGGTCAGAAGGCCAGGGAGGAGGCCACAAGGTAGGGTCAGAAGGCCAGGGAGGAGGCCACAAGGCAGGGTCAGTAGGCCCGAGAGGAGGCCACAAGGCAGGGTCAGAAGGCCCGAGAGGAGGCCACAAGGCAGGGTCAGAAGGCCCGAGAGGAGGCCACAAGGCAGGGTCAGAAGGCCCGAGAGGAGGCCACAAGGCAGGGTCAGAAGGCCCGAGTGGAGGCCACAAGGCAGGGTCAGAAGGCCTGAGAGGAGGCCACAAGGCAGGGTCAGAAGGCCAGGGAGGTGGCCACAGGACAAGGTCAGAAGGCCAGAGAGGAGGCCACAAGGCAGGGTCAGGAGGCCTGAGAGGAGGCCACAAGGCAGGGTCAGAAGGCCTAGGAGGAGGCCACAAGTCAGGGTCAGAAGGCCTGAGAGGAGTTGAGGAGACCCCCAGGGACGGTGCCATAGTAGGCAGTAACCAAGGAGGCTTGGAAAGTCCTGGGGTCTTAGTAGGCGAAGGCAGAGCCGTGGGAGGTGGAGCAGACAGAGCCGTGGAAGGCGGAGCAGACAGAGCCGTGGAAGGCGGAGCAGCTGTGAGTGGCTCAGGAGGCGGAGCTGCGAGTGGCTCTGGAGGCGGAGCTGTGGAAAGCTCTGGAGGCGGAGCTGTGGAAAGCTCTGGAGGCGGAGCTGTGAGTGGCTCTGGAGGCGGAGCTGTGAGTGGCTCTGGAGGCGGAGCTGTGAGTGGCTCTGGAGGCGGAGCTGTGAGTGGCTCTGGAGGCGGAGCTGTGAGTGGCTGTGGAGGCGGAGCTGTGGAAAGCTCTGGAGGCGGAGCTGTGGAAAGCTCTGGAGACGGAGCTGTGGAAAGCTCTGGAGGCGGAGCTGTGGAAAGCTCTGGCTCTGGCTCTTGGGCGGTCGAGGCTACAGGCGCGGGCTCTGGCTCTTGGACGGTCGAGGCTACAGGCGCGGGCTCTGGCTCTTGGACGGTCGAGGCTACAGGCGCGGGCTCTGGCTCTTGGACGGTCGAGGCTACAGGCGCGGGCTCTGGCTCTTGGACGGTCGAGGCTACAGGCGCGGGCTCTGGCTCTTGGACGGTCGAGGCTACAGGCGCTGGCTCTGGCTCTTGGACGGACGAGGCTACAGGCGCTGGCTCTGGCTCTTGGACGGACGAGGCTACAGGCGCTGGCTCTGGCTCTTGGACGGACGAGGCTGGCAACGCCGGCTCTGGGACGGACGAGGCTGGCAACGCCGGCTCTGGGACGGACGAGGCTGGCAACGCCGGCTCTGGGACGGACGAGGCTGGCAACGCCGGCTCTGGGACGGACGAGGCTTCCAGCTCGTTGGCCGTGGCAGGCGTGGGCGTTGGCTCGTTGGCCGTGGCAGGCGTGGGCGTTGGCTCGTTGGCCGTGGCAGGCGTGGGCGTTGGCTCGTTGGCCGTGGCAGGCGTGGGCGTTGGCTCGTTGGCCGTGGCAGGCGTGGGCGTTGGCTCGTTGGCCGTGGCAGGCGTGGGCGTTGGCTCGTTGGCCGTGGCAGGCGTGGGCGTTGGCTCGTTGGCCGTGGCAGGCGGAGACCGGGAAGCAGAAGGCCTTCCCCTTCTCCTCCTTCTCCTGGCGGACGGGGTTGTCAACACTGGCCCTGGGACAGACAAGGCTGGGGGCACGTTGGCCGTAGCTGGCGTGGAGGAACGAGTCATGGAAAGCTGGGAGGTGACCTCTGTGGGGGGAGAGATAGCGGCCTCCTCTGCGATGCCCACAGTCAGAGGAGAGCCACAGATCCTCAGGGTCACTTCAAGGAAATCAGAGAGCGTCCAGCCAGGGGTTGCTGGTGGTAACCGCTCCTTCAATGAGGTGTCAAGATTTGCCCTGAAGAAAACCACCAAGCTGTAATCTGGGAAATCCGACGAGTTTGCCAGCTCGAGGAACTCAGAGACATGGACCTCTATCGGGCGGTCCTCCTGTTTGAGGCCGAGGAGGAGGAAATTCGCCTGTTGGGCGGTGAGGGCTGCTGGATCCATTGTTGGTCGGTCGTTCTGTAATGAGGAGGTCAGACGAGGGAGTAAGGATCCAAATGCAGTTTTATTAAATAATCAGAAAACACAAAGGCAGGAACAAAAGAAACCTCCACGAGGGGAAAACTAAAGAAATGAAAACAAGAAAACAACACGGGGGGTTTTGCAAAGAGGGCTTAGGCAGGAACACGGAACAAGGCTGGATACGGGACAGAGCTTCAGACATGGAACATCAAACATCAAACAACGACCGACAAAGGACAAGGTGAACATCAGGACCTAAAATACAAAACAAGGGAAAACATAAACCAATGGACAATCAGAACTAATAACAAGGTGAAGAGGTAATTAACTAAAACCAATGACAAGACTAGAACAGAGAGTAAAGTAGTTAAACAATAAACCAATGGGGAGCGGACACATGGACGAGGAGGGAGGACAGGACATGACAAAACTTCAAAATAAGAGTGCTTAAAACAGAAAGCAATACGGAACATAAAAGGTGCCAAAACTCAAAGAGTGCATAAACAAAGAACAATGTGGAACATAAAAAGTGCCAAAAACTAAAAGTAAAAAGGTAAACAAACCAAAGACGGTGTGGATCGTTACAGTTCATATACAGTATATGACTGCTTGTATTAATTGAAGAAAATATAGCCATTTGCAGTAATATTGAAAATTGAGGATTCCTGCATCGCGATGCATCGAGTTATTGAATTGTTGACATGGTAATCGTAATCGAATTGAATCGTCAGACCACTGACAATTCACACCCCTACTGGAAACGCATCAAAAGAGTCAGAGACATCCATAGAGTGCATGTTTACATATACCAACAATTAACAATAATGCATGTATTATCCTCCAATTGGTGGTCTTAACCAAAATTAGACAGCCAGTCAAACTCTACGATCAAGGATTGAAAACTGAAAAATAACATGCATCAATACACAAGCATGAGATCTATGCTTATATAAAAATTCAATATCTATCAATATATATATATATATATATTAGGGCTGTCAATCGATTAAAATTTGTAATTGAATTAATTACATGGTGTCCCAATTAATTAATCGCGATTAATCGCATATACAAATATTTGCTGAGAAAGCCCCTCATATAACAATAACTCAATATATAATGTTTATACATATTTATATCAATATATAATTATACATAGTTATATTTAAATATTAAGAAAAAAATATATAATATATATATAAATATTCAGATTAATAAAATGCTTTTCATTCCTGTAGCAGAAGAGTTAATCATTGATAAGGCCATACAAAAAGTGGCTTTAGAATACAATGTATTGTTTACTACCATATTATTGATCATAATCATAGTCAATCATTGGCATACAGTTCACTGCAATCCATTTCACAAGTGAATTTGTCTTATCAGTTGGAGATTTATTATGAGGGCTAATTTAAGGGCCCATCAATTTACACCTATGTCAGACGTCTTGGGTGTGTTGCGTCATAAACATAAAATGTTTAGGTTACTGTGTCACGTAAAATATAGTTTAATGCTCAATCTTTAAACACATTTTGAGATCCCTTAGATCGTATTTGCGCTCCTTCGAGTGTTTTGAATGCAAGAACGTAACGCATGTTTGTGTTGTTCTGCCTACTGAAGTATTTTCTTCAGTGTATAATATATGGTACTACAAGCTTGCATTTCTCAGGAATCCTCCTTTTTACGGTCCGTGGGCATGCGATTAATCGCGTTAATTTTTTTAGCGCATTATTTTTTTGTCAAATTAATCGCTCTGAATTAACACGTTAAATTGACAGCCATAATATATATATATCGACATGAATTCGACACTAATATTATAATTACAAGACTACAACATGTTCTGAAACTAATCACTTTCAGGCAATGCTTGCAATGGAGCATATCAGGCGAAGACATAAGTTTTTAGCACATCTGAAGTGACTTCTCTAGAGTGCTTTACATACATTGGTGCCCAAAATTTTGAATAATGGACAGATTTTGCTCTTATGGAAGGAAATTGGTACTTTTATTCAACTAAGTGGCATTCAACTGATCACAAGGTATAGTCAGGACATTAATAACGTGAAAAATGACTATTACAATTTGAAAAATCTACTTCCTGGATGAAAAGCTAGATGTCATTATTGCACTAAATAAAGAATAAATGTCCAAAGGGCAGAACAGCGCAGATGGGCGACAGAAAAGTTTGTTGAGCAGTTTGTGCTTAAAACAGCAAGAGGCAGCAGCTGAATGACAGAAAATGGGGTCTCCTTTTCAGAGTTGTAACTTGACATAGTGTCTTTTAAAAGCAGGGCCAGATACATAACAGTGGTCAAAGATGTCTCTCTAGTGCATGTGTATACAAAGATAATTAAAAATTGTCCAGATGGGTCCACTTTGGTGTTCAGTAATAGCTAAGCCACACTAGGCCTGTCTGTCTTGCTCTCTCTCAGTTAACTAACTGAAGCACCAGTGGGCGGGGCCAAGGATGCGATGATTTAAAGCAGGCATTGATGTTTTTTCACTGTAAAGGTGGTCATGAATTAATAAGCCCCAAATGACATAGGGAAGTTGCGAGGGATTTTTGAAGCTTGGTTTCAGTAAATGGTTTTATTGCATTGGTGATTAAATTTTGAGTCATGAAATTTACAGTATGTTTTTATAGTAGAATGCTCTCTTATATGTCAAAATATCAAGGAAAATTTAATTCCTCATGACATTTCTTCTGTTCCACTGTTTGGTAAATTGCTTTGACTTTATAATCATGTATTTTCCTTAATTTTATTATCGTTTATATTGATTTTATGGTCATTCATGTTTGTAAGGCTGCTATTGTTTTATTCCCTTAAAAATTAACTTGATGTCTCAGTGCTTTGAATTATAAACTTTGGCCATGCTCGTAAAACATGTCGTAAAGAGCTATTTTTATTTTACTTAAATGCATGCGATTAGATTCGATTATCCCAAAATGTAATATATTCGATTATGTTACTGGTAGCAATTTGTGTCATGTAATTTGTAATCAGTACCTGATTACAATTCACAAGTAATCTGTCCAGCACTGAGGAACCCTTTAATATCTGTATTATCAATTTCAAAATAAGTCTTAACATATGTGTGTTGGCAGTGTAGATGTGTTTTACTGATAGGGAGTGCTCGGAATGGCAAGTTTGTGCAGGCAGAATGAGGTGATGTTTTACTGGCAGATGTGTGTTAATGACACAGTCAGCGCCCTCATACCTCTTGTTCACAGAATGTCATCCCACCCCACATTCCTGCTTTCACAGGAATTTACAAAGAATATTTAATTTACAACACTTTTTAAGCTTTTTACATTCTATATTTCATTTTATGCTTAGATAAAAAACTTAATTCCAGATTTATTAATTAATAGGTTAATGATTTGAAATGATTAGGCAATGTTTCCTTTAGAAAATAAATAAATAAATAAATAAATAAACTCAATTTTCTGAAGTGTTAAAATGTATGTGCAATGCATTTCCTCATTCAATATGAGTTGCCTGTGTCTCAGGGGTGTGGTCATAATAAGCAGATTAGACTGTTGATAGTGGAAGTTTAAGGCATGAAGGAGCATAGCAGCTGGAATTCATGTTACCTGAGGGACGAGAATCCAGCCAACATGTAGAGTCATTTGAGTACATGACTTGAAGGCACAGTACTTCCAAGACACAATCTCAATGAGCCCGTCTCCTCCATGATGCCTGAAGGTGGAATCCATTGGACTCAATGTACCCAGTACACTGACATTGCCCTGCGACTTAGTGGGTTGTCATTCGCTGTGGGAGTGGTTGAGGAGGAACTTAACACTTCCTACAGTGGATTCCATCCCAGCAACCTTGGTGCCAGAGTAGGGCGGGGCGATAAAATTATATCAATATTTATCTCGATAAAAAATCTCCATGAAATCGACGATAAGCTCAAGTCAAGTCAAGTCAAGTGGTTTTTATTGCCGTTTCAACCATATACAGTTAGTACAGTACACAGCGAAATGAGACAACATTCCTCCAGGACCATGGTGCTACATAAAACAACATAGGACAAACCCAGAACCACATGAGACTACACAGACCTAATAAAATACCTACATAAAGTGCACGTGCAAACGTGTGCAAAAAGTATGGGACAGTACAATAAATTACTAACAATGAACAGGACAATAGACACAGTAAGAGACAGTGCAGCGCCGACCAGTACACAGTAGTGCAAAAAGATGACAGTTTCTAATAATGCCAAATGTAAACATAACATACTATGAGATAGTGTTCTATAGACATAGCAGTTATTGAGGTAGCAGCCAGTTATAAGGTGACAATAATTAAAGTGCAACTCAGGACATGTGTGTGTGTGTGTGTGTGTGTGTGTCAAACCAGTCTCCGAGTATTGAGGAGTCTGATGGCTTGGGGGAAGAAGCTGTTACACAGTCTGGCCGTGAGGGCCCAAATGTTTCGGTACCTCTTGCCAGACGGCAGGAGGGTGAAGAGATTGTGTGAGGGGTGTGAGGGGTCGTCCACAATGCTGGTGGCTTTGCAGATGCAGTGTTTTTTGTAAATGTCTTTGATGAAGGGAAGAGAGACCCCGATGATCTTCTCAGCTATCCTCACTATCCTCTGCAGGGCTTTGCGGTCCGAAGCGGTGCAAGTCTCAAACCAGGCAGTGATGCAGCTGCTCAGGATGCTCTCAATAGTCCCTCTATAGAATGTAGTGAGGATGGGGGGTGGGAGATGTGCTTTCCTCAGCCTTCGAAGAAAGTAGAGACACTGCTGGGCTTTCTTGGTAATAGAGCTGGTGTTGAGGGACCAGGTGAGGTTTTTCCGCCAGGTGAACACCAAGGAATTTGGTGCTCTTGGCGATCTCCACAGAGGAGCCGTCGATGTTTGGCAGAGAGGGGTCACTCTGTGCTCTCTCTAAAATCAACAACCATCTCTTTTGTTTTGTCGACATTCAGGGAAAGGTTGTTGGCTCTACACCAGTCCGTTAGCCGCTGCACCTCCTCTCTGTATGCTGACTCGTCGTTCTTGCTGATGAGACCCACCATGGTCGTGTCATCTGTGAACTTGATGATGTGATTCGAGCTGTGCATTGCTGCAGAGTCGTGAGTCGGCAGAGTGAACAGCAGTGGACTGAGCACACAGCCCTGGGGGCCCCAGTGCTCAGTGTGGTGGTGGTGGTGGAGATGCTGTTCCCGATCTGACTGAGGTTTCCCTGTCAGAATGTCCAGGATCCAGTTGCAGAGGGAGGTGTCCAGACCCAGCAGGTTCAGCTTTCCAATCAGGTGTTGGGGAATGATTGTGTTGAATGCTGAGCTGAAGTCTATGAACAGCATTCGAACGTATGAGTCCTTTTTATCTAGGTGGGTGAGGGTCATATGGAGGGTGGTGGCGATGACATTGTCTGTTGAACGGTTTGGACGATACGCAAACTGCAGTGGGTCTAGTGAGGGGGGCAGCTGGGTCTTAATGTGCCTCATGACGAACCTCTCAAAGCACTTCATGATGATGGGTGTGGGTGCGACGGGACGGTAGTCGTTGAGGCAGAACACTGAAGACTTCTTTGGCATGGGGATGATGGTGGTGGCCTTGAAGCATGTTGGAACGATGGCGCTGCTCATAGAGATGTTGAAGGTGTTGGTAAGAACATCTGCCAGCTGATATGCACATCCTCTGAGCACTCTACAAGGAATGTTGTCTGGTCCAGCAGCCTTCCGTGGGTTGACTCTACATAGAGTTTTCCTCACATCAGCAGTGGAATGACAGAGCACTTGTTCGTTGAGAGGAGGGGTGGTCTTCCTCGCCACCATGTCGTTCTGCACTTCAAACTGAGCACAGAAGTCACTCAGCACATCTGGAAGGGATGCATCTTTGTCACAGGCAACTGGTGTTGTCCTGTAGTTGGTGATGGCCTGGATGCCATCAAATATTGTAATATTTTCATAGAAGATCCCTCAGACACCACTGCACTGGCTGTGTCTGGGCCCCCAACACAGTTTTGTAAAGACTATTTAGACTGTTTAGAATTTAGTTTTCTCTTCTTTTTTTGGAAATTCAAAAAAATGTGCGATGTGCAAATGTGATTGAATATCGTAATAAATATCAATATCCAATGATATGATAAAGAATATCGTGATAATATTTTTTGCCATATCACCCAGCCCTATGCCAGAGTCTCCCATCATGATAGCCACGGCACTGTTTCCAGAAGTTGCAGCTACGCCTGCAACAGACAGAGTTACTGTTAAGAGAGAGCTAGAGATCAGATCATATTTACCCAGACGAAATGCTACTTACATATTACATCATAGGCTGTGCTGTTTGAAAATTCTCAGTGGTTTAACTAATTTAAAGGGGTCATGAAATGCTCTTTTTTTAATCATTTTTATTATCTTCCCTGATGTCCACTGATAATGTTAGGAAAGGTTTTTAGCACCAGTCATATTTTTGAAATATATGATAATTTCCACCCTGTCTCTGGTCCTCTGTCTGAAACACTTGATTTTGGCTTAAGCGCCGCCTTAAAACTTTAATGTACAATGCAATGCAAGGTTGTATGTAAATAATAATTACATTGTATCAAATGCTTAAATACATATTAGTTAAAGAAATGGCTATACAGCATGAATATAATGCCAATATTAGTTATCTATTAGTAATACAAGGCATGTAAACTGAGTCGATATTGGGGGCAATGTTTTTGTCAGTGCAGATGTCAGTTGCTTACTGTGTGCCATTAGCTCTTGTGTCAAGTAATGCCTGAACTGATGATCTCCAATCTCAACATCCTTGATCAAACTCAGACAGTCACATTTCTTCCTCTCTCATACTAATTGAAAAGTGATACTTCAGTGCAAGTCATACTTTTTTCTATATAGTTTTTTTTAGTATTATTAGTGTTATATGCAAATATTTGCATATATATAGTATTTGCATATATATTTATTGTAAAAAATGTGTAATGATACAAAAGCCTAAAACATATAGGCATAAGTTAATCTAAATGGTTAAAAGCTGTGTAAATGGGGAAATGTGAAGACAGGCAGTTTAGATGACAAACGATTCTGCCTGGCGCCAGCCAGTGAAATTAAATTCTTTTCCCCCTCAGTCTTATCTGATTATGAGACCTGTAATGTCATTTTCTACATATCCTGCATGGAATGAAACAGCTGCAAATTGGTCAATGACATATGATTCTCATTTTTTGTTGTTCAGGTCTATTACTTTATTAAATGTCTGTCTTGAGATAAAAGAAAAAATATCTCATAAAAAATCTCAAATTCTTTGAAAATCAATTTTTAATCAAAGTCAGCATGCAGGAAGCCATTTTGTTGTAATGTAAAAACAAAATGATAAAATAAGCTGTGTCATAATATGCTGTGTTCCATTCAATGTGGAAAGTCAGACTTTCCAACACTCTACTAGTAAAAGAGCAATGGATGAACTTTTGAGGTCAGACTTGCAAGTTGGAAACTGGCACAGAAATTCTCAACTCTTATTATCTCAGAGATGATGTCACACAAACATGTTGGCACCCAATTAAATGTAAAACATATAAATATACATTTTTAAGCAAATAAAAAGCTAATAAAAAGCATCAAAGTTCAAAGTGACTCAAAGTTCCTACATTACATAATAATTAAGATTGTTTATCCAACGTTTGCATTGACAGGCATTTAAAACATGATAAATTGAACTCTTTTTTTGTTTTGTTTGTTGTTGTATAAACATACACCTGTAGATCATTTACATTTATGCATTTGGCAGACGTTTTTATCCAAAGTGGCTTACAGAGCCCTTATTACAGGGACAATTCCCCCAGAGCAACCTGGAGTTAAGTGCCTTGCTCAAGGACACAATGGTGGTGGCTGTCGGGATCGAACCAACAGACTTCTGCTTAACAGTTTACTGCTTTAGCCCACTACGCCACCAGCACTCCAAATGCTAGCATTGCATAGAATCGTATATCCTCCGGAATTTGGATGCTTGGAGACGTTTTTCTCTACAGCCAGTAGAGAAAAAAAAAAAAAAGCCAGCAAGTATTGGCAGTGACATAAATTTTGTGTTTCGCAAAGTTTTCTGCTTCAGTTGTTGTGGTGTTGATTCACATTGTTTCTAGATTATTGTGCAGAGTGATCAGATGCTTTTTAAATAATTGCAAAAAGCTTAATTGACCAAAAAAATTAACTTTATCACAAAAACCCAAATTTCACTGTTTTTTGGCCCTGGCATAAAATGACCAGCTAACATCATTTCACTAATCATATCAGCAGCACCTGGGAAAGTGTGAACGAGTACTAGTCAGGTGAAATAACTCTATCATTCTGATTGGATTCTAAGAGCAGACTGATTGCTACAAAAGGAGGAGAGAAGTGCTTCCAATCATCGTGTTCTTGTTAACAATGTTTTCCTCTAAAGAAAGACATGCAGCCATCATCGCTTTGCATCAAAATGGCCTCACATGCAAGGAAATTGCTGCAAAGAATATTACACCTGAAAGAACCATTTACTGGATCATCAAGAACTTCAAGGAGAGAGGTTCAACTGCAGGGAAGAAGGCTTCAGGATGTTCCAAATTGTCCAGCAAGCGCCAGAACCGTCTCCTCCTGAGAAGTCAGCTACGGAATCGTGTCACCACCAGTGCAGAGCTTGTTCAATATTGGCAGCAGGTTGGTGTGAGTGCATCTGCACGCACAGTGAGGCGAAGATTTTTGGACAATGGCCTGGTGTCAAGAAGGGCAGCAAAGAAGCCACTTCTCTTCAAGAAAAACATCAAGGACGGACTGAAATTCTGCTGGAAGTACAAGGATTGGACAGCAGAAGACTGTTGCAAAGTTATTTTCTCTGATGAAGCCCCCCTTCCGACTGTTTGGGACATCTGGAAAATCGATAGTCCGGAGAGGGAGTGGGCTCGCTCACAATTCTGCCCCAAAACACTGCCGTGAATAAAGTATGGTATCAAAACGTCCTGCAAGAGCAACTTCACCCAATGATCCAGGAGCAATTTGGTGATGATCCGTGCATTTTCCAGCATGATGAAGCACCATGTCACAAGGCAAGAGTGATAACGAAGTGGCTCGGAGATTATTACACTGAAATTTTTGATCCGTGGCCAGGCAACTCCCCGGATCTTAATCCCATAGAGGACCTGTGGTCAATCCTCAAAAGGAAAGTGGACAAGCTGAAGCCCACAAATTGTGATCAACTACAAGCACTAATAAGGCAAGAATGGATCGGCATCAGTCAGGATTTGGCCCAGAAGCTGATATCCAGCATGCCAGAGCAAATTGCAGAGGTTATGTAGAACAAGGATCAACATTGTAAATATTAACTCTTTGCATATATTGAATGTTTTTGCCAATAAAAGCCTTTAAAACGTATGAAATGGGTATCATTGTTTTCCAATATACCATAGAAACATAAAAAAAATAATCTACAAATACTGAAGCAGCGAACTTTGCAAAATACAGAAGACTTTTTATAAATTTTTATGTTCTGTTTTTGTTTGGTTTATGGTTCCTTTGTTACTTTCACATTGTTTGGTCAAAAAGTGCATTTGGGTTCATCACTACATCATGTGTCCGAATCTAGCATCTTACACAATGCTTCATGGGCCATTTACATAAGTGCTATTTTTAAATTCTGATGGGAAAGACAACAAGGCTATGAGAGACTTTTGTTGTTTAAAGTGTTTTGCTGATGAAACATTGAAAAAACATCTTTCCAATAAATGAGTTTTAATACTGAAGCAGCAAACTTTGCAAAATACCAAATTTATGTCATTGCCAATACTTTTGGCCACGGCTGTACACCTGCTAAGCTAAGCATTGCAATTTTGTTTCCTCAACATTCAAGCATCGAGCAATGGAAAGCCTTTATGGTCTAAGATATCCAGTAGGAATATCCCACATCAGACTTTGACTTTGAATGCAGCATAAGTCTCCAACATTTTTAAAACATGGTTAACTTTGTTCAGGTTATCAAACGCAACAAAATGGCATGGTATTCATGATGAAAAAATGCTTTTTACTTTGAAAACAAATTGGAAACTTAAAAACAATGAAAATACACAAACAAAAATGTATTAAAATGTGTTCACAAGTACACATGTATTGAATGTGTAAAGAAAATACACTCACCTAAAGGATTATTGGGAGCACCATACTAATACTGTGTTTGACCCCCTTTCGCCTTCAGAACTGCCTTAATTCTACATGGCATTGATTCAACAAGGTGCTGAAAGCATTCTTTAGAAATGTTGGCCCATATTGATAGGATAGCATCTTGCAGTTGATGGAGATTTGTGGGATGCACATCCAGGGCACGAAGCTCCCGTTCCACCACATCCCAAAGATGCTCTATTGGGTTGAGATCTGGTGACTGTGGGGGCCATTTTAGTACAGTGAACTCATTGTCATGTTCAAGAAACCAATTTGAAATGATTCGAGCTTTGTGACATGGTGCATTATCCTGCTGGAAGTAGCCATCATAGGATGGGTACATGGTGGCCATAAAGGGATGGACATGGTCAGAAACAATGCTCAGGTAGGCCGTGGCATTTAAACGATGCCCAAATGGCACTAAGGGGCCTAAAGTGTGCCAAGCAAACATCCCCCACACCAATACACCACCACCACCAGCCTACACAGTGGTAACAAGGCATGATGGATCCATGTTCTCATTCTGTTTATGCCAAATTCTGACTCTACCATCTGAATGTCTCAACAGAAATCGAGACTCATCAGACCAGGCAACATTTTTCCAGTCTTCAACTGTCCAATTTTGGTGAGCTCTTGCAAATTGTAGCCTCTTTTTCCTATTTGTAGTGGAGATGAGTGGTACCTGGTGGGGTCTTCTGCTGTTGTAGCCCATCCGCCTCAAGGTTGTGCGTGTTGTGGCTTCACAAATGCTTTGCTGCATACCTCGGTTGTAACGAGTGGTTATTTCAGTCAAAGTTGCTCTTCTATCAGCTTGAATCAGTCGGCCCATTCTCCTCTGACCTCTAGCATCAACAAGGCATTTTCGCCCACAGGATTGCCGCATACTGGATGTTTTTCCCTTTTCACACCATTCTTTGTAAACCCTAGAAATGGTTGTGCGTGAAAATCCAAGTAACTGAGCAGATTTTGAAATACTCAGACCGGCCCGTCTGGCACCAACAACCATGCCATGCTCAAAATTGCTTAAATCACCTTTCTTTCCCATTCTGACATTCAGTTTGGAGTTCAGGAGATTGTCTTGACCAGGACCACACCCCTAAATGCATTGAAGCAACTGCCATGTGATTGGTTGATTAGATAATTGCATTAATGAGAAATTGAACAGGTGTTCCTAATAATCCTTTAGGTGAGTGTATTTGATTACTTATTACACCACCTGAAATTTTAGATCCAAGAATGAAGAATGAAATCAACACACGTTGGTGTACAACAGTACCAAGATTTCATTTCTAAGAATTTGATGCATTTCTCATTTTCATCATTCAGACAGTCTTATTTGTCATTGCATACATGCTACAATACCTTCTTGCATTGGAGTAATTATTGCCATTGTCTAGCCTAATGTAGAATTCTTTCTCTTTCATCACAATTGCCAATCAAATTTGTGAAGCATTCTCTTTCTTTAAGTTTCTCCTCCAAAACTCCCTCCAGCTGTCTAACACTGTTGACTATTTCACACACCTCTCTTAGAGTCTTACAGTAAGCAGGCAATTTGCCCGGAAATTAGGGAGTGGAGATTGAAGCAGTTTACAGTCAGAACAAACCCAATTGCTGTGTCCCAAATGCTGCACTTACACTACACACTATGCACTCTGCCACCTAGTGTAATATGAATTATCAAAGTTTAGTACTATCCCAAATGAAACATTGAATTTTTTTTCTTACTACACAGAAACATTTACTGTTTAACAGATGAAGGAAGTGATGTTTCAGCTGTAATTGATGCTTTGCCTTTAGATTTAGCATGATATTTTTAATTGTATACAGTACATATCACACAATGTGGAGGGATGGTAAAACATTCATCTCACATTTGTAAGGTGCTTTCTTTACAGAAGCTTTATTCACCATTAATTACAGTTGTTTTGTGAGGTCAGCATTACTGCCCCATAATTCCGCCCCTTCTACTATGTAGGAAAAGTCACGAGTGTTGAGGTCACGACTGCATGATGTGGCCAGCATTCCACACTCTGTTATTCTGTTTAAAGAAGTACATCATCCTGGTTCTCGTAGTATACTTTTTTTAGTGCATTTCATTCAGCACAACATAGTATTCTGACCGCTGTCATACTATATACTTGTGTGTGATACATGAGCAACGTTTGATGTTAGCATGTTGCTATGCTAACAATGCTGTACTCTCAATAAGCCAAAACATAAATGGTCTGCGCTTATATAGGGCCTTTTTTAACCTTAACGGTATTCAAAGCACTTTACACTGTGACTCGTTCACCCACACATTCATACACCAATGGCAGCAGAGCTGACATGCAAGGCGCTAGCCTGCTATTGGGAGCAACTCTGGGTTCAGTGTCTTGCCCAAGGACACTTCGGCATGTGGAGTCATGTGGGCCGGGATTCGAACCACCAATCCTGCGATTAGTGGCCAACCCGCTCTTCCACCTGAGCCATAGCAACCGATTAACTGTTTTCCGTCATTTTTTCTGGGTTTCTGCAAATACTTGTGCTCCAATGCTTCTTGGCTCTTCCAATTTTTGCTGCATTTTTTGTCAAGCAGTTTTTTGTTTTTTCTGCTAACATTTTCATTCCCCATCATAAAAATGATACATTTATCTATATTATATACATCAATTTAATTATTTTTGGCAAGATATTTTTAAAAGGGTCAAAAAACATGTTTATATGTAAATTATATATTTATACATAATATACTGTATTATATTAATATAATATTATTTTATATAATAATTTATAATTATATTATTACTAGAGCTGTCAGAATCAATGCGTTAGCGCATGCAATTAATTCAAATTAATTATATGATTACACCTTTGTAATGTGTCCACCCAGAGTCATTACACTGATGCACAAGCCGCAGCGCCAGAGCCCTTCTACCAAGATGAGCCTACAAGCTTAGCATTAAACAGCATAACGTGGCAGTCCCATAGACATTCTATGGGCGGTAATGTTGTAACACGCTAGTTGACATTAAGCTCTCTCCTATGATAAAGCCATGTTTTTTCTATGATAAATAAAATAATCTCTGAAAACAGTGCCCTGTCAGTGATAAAATGATGGAGAAAGGAGCTCTTTGTAGTGCTTGTTTTGATGTACAAACAAGCCCAGATAGGACTTGTGACAGAAATCAAGTATTTTTCAGCCTTTGTAATTATGTATGTTTGCAAGCACTTTTCATGGTGAGTTCAAAGCGGCACAGGCGCTGACGCTCTGACGCAAATCATGAACACAGCTTCACGATTACTGTAACCAAGCAGAGAGCCACAGTCTACCGGAAAGGTTAATATTGTGAAGGAGGAGAGTTTAAGAGATTTAATGCCCATTACAATGAATATGCAACCTATGTGTGGACTAGTTCTTTCAATTAGTCAAACTTTCACTTAGGCTTTGGGAAATCTTTAATGTTACTTGAATTGGCGCTATTTTAGTGCATTTCTATCTTAATGTTTTGGAAGGCTTTGTTTGAAAAATGTTGATAAAGCATTATATTGCTACATATTTTTTTGTTTTCTTTACTAAAATGGAAATAAATGAATTTTGACACGAAAAGAATTATATATAGTGTCAAATTTTAGCACTTTTAAAATCTGCAATTAATTGTGATTAACTACAAAAAATTATGCGATTTATCATTATTAAAAAAAAAAAATTACTGACAGCTTTAAATATTTATATAATTATAATTATATATAAATTGAAAATGATTTTAAATACTGTAACAAAAACAAACAAAACTTTTTTTAAATAGTTTTTAATTTGCTATAATTAATTTGAAATTTTACAGCTATAATGTAACTTGAGTTGTAAACTTGCTGCAGATGATGAAACATATGGTGCAAAACATTGCTGATTTTTATTTTTAACCCATTCTAACTGATGTTTCCAAGAATATCAAATATTTTTTTATTTAATATAAAAATAAATTGCAAGTCATTCTCACAATTTTGACAAAACCTAAATCTATGTCAGCCAGCTAGATAACATACATTACATACAGTATATACTTAAGCACAGTTTGCATAACAACAGTGTAACATTATAGAAAAACAAATTTTTACATCTTAAGGCATACAAATGTTAATACATTAATGCAATACATAGAAACATGTTCATGATTGAAAAATATAAAATTGTTGGAATCTTAAATGGAAAGCACTGGCTCAATCGGGTCATCCTTATTGTTGATTCCTGGTTCATCTCGAAATTGGTACCTTTTAAAGCAGCATTTTGTCACTTTGCGATGGCTATGCGACATTCCACATAGAAATGTGAGTAATATGACAGCAGGTTGATATACTGCTGTCCACTCCTCTATTTGAAAGGCTCTTAAACTTTAGATAAACCTTTGAGTCAACTATAAATTAATTACGTTTCTGTTATTATTGTATTCTGAGTGAATGGTTTACATGATACGAGGTGTGTATAACTCAACACACTCTCTACACACCCTGGATTTTGTGCCAAAACTACAAACGCGCTGAAATATCCTTCTCATGGGATTACAGTCAGTAGTTAGGGGTCTTAAAAGTTGTTGTGTGGCATAAATTGAACTGAGCTCCTTAATGCTTTTCTGTCATTAGATTTGTGCTCTTAAGCGTGTTAGCTGACTTTGTTTGCACATTCAGTCAAATACTTTTACACTGCATGCTGAAATACTGTAATACCTGGAGAAATCAGTCAGAGAAAAGTCTAGAAAAGCTTTAAGCAAAAGAGCTGCTTCATACATTTATAGAGAGCTGTGTTCAGTCATTTTATTTGCTAGATTTGTGCTAAAGAAAAATTAGTCATGACATTAGAATTTGTCATTATTCAAGCATTTTTGCTAACATTCATTTTTGCTTCTATTTTAGTTTAAAGGGTAAATGTAAATATTTAGGATTAGGTAACATTGTGCTCATTTAGTGAATAACTGTGTAAAAAAAAAAATACAATATGTGCCAATATGTAGCAAAACGTCTCGGGTTACTTGTGTAACCCTTGTTCCCTGAAAAAAGCGGAACGAGATGCTGCGCTGCTAAGCGCTATGGGGAAACAATCTTATTGTGAGCTGCTCTGAACATGTGTGTAACACGTCAATGAAATTGACTGGAATTTATAGCCTCGGTTGGTGAGGATCACTGGACGCACCTGAGACCAGGCTATAAATAGGAGGCGTCACCAGAGTGGCGTCAGATTATTTTTCTGAAGAGCGGTCCTGGGACGTCCCAGTGCGGCAAAAGAAGCGCAGCATCTCGTTCCGCTTTTTTCAGGGAACAAGGGTTACACAAGTAACCCGAGACGTTCCCTTTACAAAAAGCTTTACTTTGAGGCTGCGCTGCTAAGCGCTATGGGGAACGAAATGCCCACGCCGCCGCACTGGGGCTGTCCGGACCACTGATCGTTGTGAAGTGTTTTCACAGAATGCGAGAGGTTCCAGACATGAGCTTAAGATGTCGACTCAAGGGCATAAGCCCGGAGTAGCAGGACATCTAACACCATAAAATCCGAAGAGTGTGTGCGGAAAGGATTAGCCTGCCGTAACACAAACCTGGTTAGACATGAGCTTGAGATGTCGACTCAAGGACATAAGAGTCCGGAGTAGCGGAGCATCTAGCCCACAAAGTCAAAAGATGAGTTTGGGAAGCTGATCCAAAGGCTCTAACTCAAAAGTTTGTACCATGAACTTGGATTTGGCATGAGCCCGGGATGTCGACCCAAGGACATAGTCCGGGGTAGCAAAACATCCCAGCCCATGTAGAAATTGTAGAATGTGTGTGAAGAGGACTAGCCCGCCACGTCACAAACTTGTTCCTGCATGAGTTTGAGATGTCGACTCAAGGACGTAAGAGCCCAGAGTAGCATGAACATCCAAACTATAGAATTTAATGAATGTGTGCGGAGAGGACCAACCTGCCGCATCACAAACTTGCTGCAGAGGGACCCCTCTAGCCAAGGCTTTAGAGGAAGCGACCCCTCTGGTGGAGTGAGCCCTGACACCTACTGGCGAAGCTTGACCGCGCGCCTCATAGGCCAGGGCAATAGCATCCCTCACCCAATGTGACATAGTCTGCTTAGTAGCGGCCGCCCCCTTGTTGCGGCCCCCATAGCAAACAAACAATTGCCCTGATTTACGCCACTGCCTTGTGCGGTGGACATAAATCTGAAGGGCACGGACTGGGCAGAGTCCGTGAAGTCTTTCCTGCTCCAGCGTTAAAAACGGTGGGGAGCAGAAGGCTTCTAAAGTGACAGGATGTATTGTCGAAAAAGGAACTTTAGGAAGATAATCAGGGTGAGGATGCAAAATTGCTTTGGCCATACCGGGGGCAAATTCTAAGCAGGTCGGCAGAATAGACAGAGCCTGTAGATCCCCAATCCTCTTGAGAGAGGTAATAGCCATAAGGAAGACCATCTTGAGAGTCAGAAGTCTGTCAGACGCTGACTCCAGAGGTTCAAAAGGGGTCTCGACCAGAGCCTCCAGGACTATAGTTAAGTCCCATGAAGGAGTTCTGGCCCTAACGGGAGGCCTCAGTCGCCTGGCTCCACGAATGAAGCGGGCGAGTAGAGGATGTCTCCCCATCAATCAAGGCGTGGCAAGCCGAAATGGCGGCCACATAAACCCTGAGAGTAGCGGGGCATATGCCTGCTGACAGTTTTTCTTGCAGAAACTCCAGAACTGAAACAATTTGGCAGTTAACTGGATCTGCATCATGTGAACTGCACCACCTTTCGAAGACACCCCATTTATTGGTGTAAATTCTTCTGGTGGAGGGAGCCCTAGCACTAAGAATGGTCTCAATAACCCCAAGCGACAGCCCTGTGTCCCTCAGTTGGTACCCCTCAGGGGCCAAACGTGAAGTTTCCACAATTCGGGCCGGGGATGAAATATTGTCCCCTGTGCTTGAGACAGAAGGTCCCTCCTGTCCGGAATCGCCCAGGGCGAGCCGTCTAGGAGAGACATCATCTCTGAGAACCAAACCCTGTTCGGCCAGCGAGGCGCTATCAATAAGAGGCAAGACCCTTGCTGGCGAACTCTGGCCAGGACTCCCGGGAGCAGAGAAACCGGAGGGAACGCATACAGGCGCATTCTGGGCCACGTATGCGCCATCGCGTCCAGACCCAGGGGGGCTGGGTGACTCAGAGAGAAGTAGAGGGGACATTGCGCAGTCTCTTGAGAGGCGAAGAGGTCCACTTCGGCTCTGTAAAATCTCTCCCAGATCTGTTGTACTACCTCGGGATGGAGTTTCCACTCGCCCGATGGTAAGATTCGTCTGGACAGAAAATCTGCTCCCACATTCAGGCGTCCAGGGATATAGACTGCCCTGAGTGACAGTAACTTGCCCTGGGCCCAAAGGAGAATCCGACGTGCCAGCAAATTGAGGTGGCGAGAACGTAGGCCTCCTTGATGATTTATGTAGGAGACTGCTGCTGTGTTGTCCACCCGCACAAGGACATGGCAGCCTCTCAAATGTTGGAGAAAGTATTTCAGGGCCAGAAATACTGCCATCAGCTTGAGGCGATTTATGTGCCAATCGAGTTGATGACTCTCCCATTCCCCTTGGGCTGGACGACCACTTAAGACCGCACCCCAACCCGTCAGGGAGGCGTCTGTCGTAAGCATCCTGCGACGACACAATGCACCAAGAGTGGGACCCAAGGTGAGAAACCGGGGTCTGAACCACATAGAGAGGGAACGAAGCACTGGGCGCGTAACCCTTATTTGCCTGAGGGGACTGGCCCTTGGATGAAACCCCCTGGCTTTTAGCCACAGCTGAAACAGTCTCATATGGAGAAGGCCCAAAGGAATCACCGTGGACGCAGACGCCATGAGACCTAATATTCGTTGGAACTGAAGAACAGTGCAAACTTGACCTAGCCTGAGAATGCTCAGGGAGTTCTGAATGGAGATGACACGAGCGGGAGACAACTGTGCCTGCATCGTGACCGAATTCCATATAACCCCCAGATAGGACATTTTCTGGGTCGGGGAAAGAACACTCTTTTTGGCGTTGAGTCTCAGACCCAGAGAACCTAGATGAGCCAAGACGATATCCCTGTGCTGAACTGCCAGTTCTTGAGACTGGGCTAGGATCAGCCAGTCGTCTAGATAATTCAGAATGCGGATGCCCTGGAGTCGCAACGGAGCCAGTGCTGCATCCATGCATTTCGTGAATGTGCGGTGTGATAGGGCTAGGCCGAATGGAAGGACCCGATACTGGAAGGTTTCGTCCCCGAAAGCGAACCTCAGGAACTTCCTGTGCTGTGGCAGAATTCCAATATGAAAGTATGCGTCCATGAGGTCGATCGTGACCAGCCAATCGAAACGTTGGAACTGAGACACGACAGACCTGACTGTTAGCATCTTGAACCTGAGCGTCTTGACCGAGCGGTTCAAGGCACGAAGATCCAAGATGGGACGCAACCCCCCCCCCCCCCCCCCCCTTCTTGGGGACCAGGAAGTATCTGCTGTAATAGCCAGACTTTTTCTCTGGAAGGGGAACATGTTCTATGGCCCCTTTCTCCAAGAGATTTTGCAATTCTACCTGAAGTAGACATGCCTGTTCCGGACTTACGGTAGTGGAAACCACGCCGTTGAAGCTCGGAGGGCGGCAAGCGAACTGAATTCTGTAGCCTTTTTCTACTGTTTTTAGAACCCACATAGAAATATCTGGCAGAAGTTTCCACGCTGCCAGGTTCTCTGAGATGGGAACTAATTTCAAGACTTCCTGTCGAGGGGGTGTAGAATGTTCCGTGTCCTGGAATATGGCAGGAAGCGACGGTACATTCAACATTTTGTTGGAAACCCCTGTCACCCGAAACACCAAGGGTGGCGGGAGTGAAGAGGTTTCGTGAGGGTATCGGGAGGGCCGAAGTGAATGATACACGCGCCCCGTCCCGAAGGGAACTACCCTCACAAGGTTGGACACAAGGATGTCAGGGCTTCTTTCTCTTGGAGATAACAGCCCTGAGGTCTTGTTTGGGAGGTTGCTGAGGGCGACGAGCCTGTCCCCAATCCTTGCGAGGGGGAGCACGACTTGCCACGCTCTGCTTCTGAATCTCCCTCCTCACAGAATCAGGGCGAGACTGGGTGACCGACGGCCTCGCCCCCTGAGTGCGACGAGGAAGGAATTTTCCAAAGGCTTCCTCATGGCTTTTCGCCTCCTGGAATCTGGAGATAACCGTGTTCATGGCGTCTCCAAAGAGACCAGAAGGCGAAACTGGGGCATCAAGAAGGAAAACCCTGTCCTTATCCTTGATGCCGGATAGATTCAGCCATAAGTGCCTTTCAGTGCTAACCAAAGCGGACATAGACCGGCCAATAGCACGGGCTGACTGCTTGGTGGCACGGAGAGACAAATCGGTAGCTCGACGAAGCTCAGAGAAAGCTTCATCGTCGAGACTTCCTCCAGCACTCAAATCTTTAAGCAGGTCAGCCTGGTATGCCTGCAAAACAGCCATGGTGTGCAGCGCAGCACCTGCCTGACCAGCCGCTTGATATGCTCTCCCGACCAGCATGGAGGTTACCCTGCATGGCTTAGAAGGGAGAGCAGATTTATTAAGTGATGATGCCGAACCCGGCGAGAGATAACCCGCAAGTGTCTCTTCAACCGGTGGCATCTTTAAATACCCTCGCGCCTCAGCGCCTATGATAGTCGAATATATTGACGTCGAGGGCACGTGAATGCGCGAGGTATAAGGCTTATTCCAAGACCGAGAAAGCTCGTCATGGAGATCATCAAAGAAGGGAAGGGACTGATGAGGTGTTCCCTTCCCTTGGTCACCAGACAGAAATCTGTCCTCTAACTTAGAGCGCTTGGGGGGAACTTGGTCACGTGGCCAGTCTATTTGAAGCCTGGCCACCGCGCGAGTAATCACATCGAGCAGCTCCTCCGAAGATTTAGAATCGCGATTGGAGCGCTCAGATGCGGTTAACTCTAAATCTGACCCAAGGGAAAGGAGGTCCCCCTCGTGAACTGAAGAGGCGCCGAAGCACGCTTCAGGATCACGCGAGGGACCAGCAGGATCTGGGGAGAGAGCGAGCGAAAGGGGCGAACCCGTCTCTCGCTCCTCAGCCAGATCCATGCGAGAGCCCCACGAATGAAGTGTGGGTGCCGGCTCTCGGAAGTAAGCAAGGCGAGCGCGAAGCATCCCGACCGAAAGTAGGTCGCAATGCGCGCACCCGCCCTGTTCCAACGCGAGAGTAGCGTGCTCTTCCCCCAAGCAGACAAAGCAAAATTGATGCGTGTCCCTGTCAGACATAGAACGCTGACAAGGAAACACGCATTGTTTGCCCTGCTTTTCCGCCATTTTCCCCTTTTTTTTTTTTTTTTTTTTTTAGATATATATATATATATATATATATATATATATATATATATATATATATATATATAAAAAGAGAGAAAGAAGGAAAGGCTTAAGATTTTTAAACAATTTCTAGCAAGAGTTTCGTGAAAACACACAGAGAAAGCTCTGAAGAAAAATGTCTGACGCCACTCTGGTGACGCCTCCTATTTATAGCCTGGTCTCAGGTGCGTCCAATGATCCTCACCAACCGAGGCTATAAATTCCAGTCAATTTCATTGACGTGTTACACACATGTTCAGAGCAGCTCACAATAAGATTGTTTCCCCATAGCGCTTAGCAGCGCAGCATCAAAGTGAAGCTTTTTGTAAAGGGAACACTACCTGTGCTTAAACCAGAAAGTATTTGACATATTCATCATAGGTGGATTGAATAATTAGACCATTCTGCAATGACATCAGACAAGTCATGTCACCATGTGACTGGACAGTTCTTCTTGTACCATTCACTTATTCATCCATCCAAACAGGCAGAACTTATCATATTCATGATGTCTGTATGAGGCCAGTGCGGTGTTGTTTATGTCATGGCATGGGATGACCAGCAGAGGGGGCTTCTCTAAAGAGGCTTCTCTTATACCTGTTTTCATTTCTAATCCGTAATGGATGTACAGCTACACCATCACAACACTACGGTGGTATATAGCCAGTATTTATAGTGACGAGGACCACAAACCACTGAAGTCCACAGGGCAGGGCTGATATGAGGCCAGACATTTTCTATAGAGCTCTGCCTCTGAGATACAAACTCACTCATTGAGAATAAGTCCATTGTTGTGGGTTCAGATCGCATTTGTGTTGTTCTTGAATTGTAAATGGCTCTATATTTGCCAAGAAGAGACAGGGATGAGTAGGTCATTGGACAGCATTGTAACTGTTATGGTTTTTGTTTTAAGCATTTTGACAATTTGGCATGCCATCTTTAAGTATACTGTGACTATACATAATGAAATGTCTGTGATTATTTACTCACCCTCGTGTTTACCAAACCTGCGTGACTTTGTTTTGTGAAACACAAACTGAGACATTAGGCAGAATGTTCATCCTGCTCTTTTCCAAATGAGGTAAGTTAAAAGGGTCTGGTGCTGTCAAACTTGAGGAACAGACCAAAATTGAAGTCATTAAATTAAGACCACAAATCTTCCCTTGACTGAAGTGCTAAAATATTATTTGCATGCTGATGAATTTAAACATGGTGGCTTAGGATGTGTTGCACCAGGTTTGATGTCAAGAATGAGACACTCGAAAGAAACAATAATGCTTGATATTATTGATGTGTTTTTGTGGTCAGCCTCCATCCCCTTTCACTTCCATTGTATGGGAAAGAGCATTATAAACATTCTGCCTAACATCTCCTTTTGTGTTACACAAAGTAATATAGGTTTAGAATATCATGGTGAATAAAAGATGACCGAATTTTTACTTCTTTTTTTTTTATTTTTCCTGTGAACTACCAGTAACTTGGTTGACTAATTGTCTAACAACCCACTTGGGAAAGTTGACAAAGTTTTGATATTTGTATCAGTAGTGCTTAAAGGGATAGTTCACACAAAAATGAAAAAAATCTCTCATTATTTACTCACCCTTATCCATCCCAGATGCGTATGTCTTTCTTTCTTCTGCTGAACACAAACAAATGTTTTAAGAAGAGCATTTCAGCTCTGTAGGTCCTAACAATACAAGTGAATTGTGATCAGAACTTTCCTGTTCCTAAAAGCACATAAAGGAGCATTCAAGTCTCCAGTGGTTAAATCTAAGTCCTTAGAAGCAATATGATAGGTGTGGGTGAGTAACAGATCAATAGTGGAGATTTAAATATTTATCTGTTTCTCACCAAAAGCGATTGCATCACTTTAGAAGACATACATTAAACCACTGGAGTCATATGGATTACTTTTATGCTGCCTTTATGTGCTTTTTGGTGCTTGAAATGTCTTGCCACCATGTACTTGTATTGTATGGACTTACAGAGCTAATATATTTTAGAACATCTTTGTTTTCTGCAGAAGAAAGAAAATCTTACATGGGATGGCATGAGGGTGAGTAAATGATGAGAGAACTTGCATTTTTGGGTAAACTGTCCCTTTAAATGATCAGGCTTATGGTCAGTGTTGGGTAAGTTACTCTAAAAAGTAATTATTACTAATTACTAATTACATTCTCTACGGTGTAATTAGATTACTGTACTAATTACTCTTTCTGAAAAGTAATTGCGCTACTTATTACTAATTTCTTTCTAAAACCATTATCAACCTCGACCAGATGAAAAATACAAGGATAAGCATGAAACGGTTCTTTTAATTCTTTCAAATATATCATATGAAACCAAATAAATGATTCATGAACTGGCCAAAGAATTTTAGGGGGCTGCATTAAATTAGAAACCATACATTTGAACATTTAGACGTTAAATTTCGATTTTAAATTCACTATTGTTTTATAGAATTGTTCTAGGGTCTATACAATATTTAATACAATTACATCAGAAGTAACTATAATTAAATTACTGAAAAATGAAGAGTAACCCCTTTACGTTTTAAAATGAAAAAGTATTTTAATTACAGTAATTAATTAGTAATGCATTACCCCCAACACTGTTCTACTTTAGCTGATCACCAGTTTCTTTAATATATTTGCCTTGTAAGCTCCCTTTGAGTGTTTATGTGCCGATGACCTTCTCTTTGCTCTAAATGTTGTGTAATAGTTTTGTTCCACAATACAGTGCACTTTCTCCTTCTTTTTCCATTTAACTTCTTATCCCATCCTGCTGTGCAAACTGGAAAAATCAAATCACATGCTTACCAGGAACATGCTGGTTCCTTTCTGTGTTTACAGTTCTCTAGGCAGAGGAGAGATCTCACAGAGACTGTATATTCCAGATAATTAACATTACGCTAAAATAGCAAGTGCTGGCCGAAAATGGCAGTTCCAATGAGATTGCCTTGCTTTATGCTACTTCCTTGGGATAAATTAAACAAATTTTATACACTTATGATACAATGAGCACTTTTGTGTTTGTGTGTGATCATGACTGCGACCAGCTTCAGTAAATGGCCTCTTGTGGTTTCCCAACGCTGTTAAACTTACACCAACTGAGTGAATTGGAAAGCACGCAAATTTGGCTTCTAATTTAAATGTCGGCTAATTTTAATATATCGATTCCTCAAATATATATCCATAAAATAACATGCCGATCAATAATCAATATATTGATATTTTATGACAGTCTACTCATTAATTATAACAAATCATCATTTCACGCTGGTGTATTATTGTTTTATAATCTACTTCAGATAAAACAGACCCTAAACGGCACATAAAATAAAAACAAACTATGATTGGTTGCTTTTCATATCAGTCTGACAGTCTCTTCCTGTCTACCTGGTCTACTATCAACACATTACTATACCTACATTTTCACAAAATGATTTGTACTGTACGTGGCTAATTGTATGTATTGCGGCAGTTTCCTGGTGGAATGAACACTAGAGCGCTACAACAACAATGACTTTTAATCACTTTCACACAAATCACGAGTAAAATGACACATTATCTGTTAAAAAAAACATACTTTACGCCCTGTTCTCACACAATGCTGACTTATATGCCAATATACACTCACCTAAAGGATTATTAGGAACACCATACTAATACTGTGTTTGACCCCCTTTCGCCTTCAGAACTGCCTTAATTCTACATGGCATTGATTCAACAAGGTGCTGAAAGCATTCTTTAGAAATGTTGGCCCATATTGATTGGATAGCATCTTGCAGTTGATGGAGATTTGTGGGATGCACATCCAGGGCACGAAGCTCCCGTTCCACCACATCCCAAAGATGCTCTATTGGGTTGAGATCTGGTGACTGTGGGGGCCATTTTAGTACAGTGAACTCATTGTTATGTTCAAGAAACCAATTTGAAATGATTCGAGCTTTGTGACATGGTGCATTATCCTGCTGGAAGTAGCCATCAGAGGATGGGTACATGGTGGCCATAAAGGGATGGACATGGTCAGAAACAATGCTCAGGTAGGCCGTGGCATTTAAACGATGCCCAATTGGCACTAAGGGGCCTAAAGTGTGCCAAGAAAACATCCCCCACACCATTACACCACCACCACCAGCCTGCACAGTGGTAACAAGGCATGATGGATCCATGTTCTCATTCTGTTTACGCCAAATTCTGACTCTACCATCTGAATGTCTCAACAGAAATCGAGACTCATCAGACCAGGCAACATTTTTCCAGTCTTCAACTGTCCAATTTTGGTGAGCTCTTGCAAATTGTAGCCTCTTTTTCCTATTTGTAGTGGAGATGAGTGGTAACCGGTGGGGTCTTCTGCTGTTGTAGCCCATCCGCCTTAAGGTTGTGCGTGTTGTGGCTTCACAAATGCTATGCTGCATACCTCGGTTGTGACGAGTGGTTATTTCAGTCAAAGTTGCTCTTCTATCAGCTTGAATCAGTCAGCCCATTCTCCTCTGACCTCTAGCATCAACAAGGCATTTTCGCCCACAGGACTGCCGCATACTGGATGTTTTTCCCTTTTCACACCATTCTTTGTAAACCCTAGAAATGGTTGTGCGTGAAAATCCCAGTAACTGAGCAGATTGTGAAATACTCAGACCGGCCGGTCTGGCACCAAAAACCATGCCATGCTCAAAATTGCTTAAATCACCTTTCTTTCCCATTCTGACATTCAGTTTGGAGTTCAGAAGATTGTCTTGACCAGGACCACACCCCTAAATGCATTGAAGCAACTGCCATGTGATTGGTTGATTAGATAATTGCATTAATGAGAAATTGAACAGGTGTTCCTAATAATCCTTTAGGTGAGTGTATTGTAACATTTACATTACATAACCAACTATAGTACATTTACAAGTTGTACTATGTTTTAACACAATCAAATTGCGCGGTGGCTCAACTGATGCACGTGAACCGAGTTACGACTCTTGAAGAATACGCGAGTCAACATGTGAATCGAAAGCATCATATAAACACCACAAAATGATGTGGTTGCTTTAGCAATTGTGTTTTTCATGTCACATGTGCTTTTTTTTAGATTTAGGGTAGGGAGGTAGAGCATTAACCTTAAAAACTCTGTTTTGGAGAAAATTTTACTCGCATTTAGCACCACACAGTGGACATTTCAACTCAGAAACCACGTAATATCATTTTGCACAAATTTTATTTATTTATTTATTTTTATTTTATATCAGACTCCTCCAGGCGGATGATTCTTGTCTAGAATAAGCTGTGATCTGGGCGAGACTTTATGCTATTAGTCAAAAGTCTGGCATGCAAGACTAACTGGCCAGTAACCTGACCCCAGTTGGGTTCGCCTATACAGTATATGTCTTCCTTTTCTTCATGGACCTCATGCATTTAATTAATGGCCAATATCAGCACGAGATGAAGTGGGTGCTATTCCCATCAGCAGGCTTTAATCAACCATTAATTAACAATTTCTAACAGCATCTTATTTGTACAGGGGGGTTTCTCCAATGCAATTGTTTTTAAGCCGCCCTCTTTCGCTCGCTCTCTCTCTCTCTCTCTCTCTCTCTCTCTCTCTCTCTCTCTTCCCCTCCCTCTTTATGTTTGGCTGCTGGGGAGAGAGCATGTCTTCTTCAGCACCATTTATTCTGTGAGTTGAGTACTGGTGAATCAGTAGAACCAACAGTGTTGGACAAAGAGGGAGAGAGAGAGAGAGAGAGAGAGAGGTGGGCAGCCGGGCCAGAACCAGCCCACGGATATCTCTCTACTCACACCAATAAAAGCTCCTCTGGTTTCTTCTCTCCTCCTACTCCCTCAAATTGACCTGTGGCGTGTGTAGGAGCTGGCACCAACCTAAATACCCAAGCAGCTCAAATGCTGTTTGAGGAGAGTTGTGTGAGTGTGTGTTGACATTGGAGAACAAGAGGGTGCCAGGTATTAGTGCGGCTCACTTCTTATGGACTTTTCTGGAGTTCAGAACCGAAATAGCCTTCTAAATGTTGGATTAAATCACTAACGGATCTTTTTATACAAGATGAGCGAAGACGCCAAGGAGAAAGGGACAAGCAAACAGGCGCAACGCAAAAAGAAGGGTAAAAAGGTAACAAGAAACCTCTTTTAACACAACCAGATTTCTTCAGTAAAGCTCTTAAGGCTTAAATATCATGTGGAAGAGTAAATTGTGCTTGTTTGTATATGTAAGTGGCTGTGTTGACTGAGGTGTGAATAAATTAAGGTTCTCTTTTGTTCTTGAGCTGAGTGGAAGGGGGTGTGTTGGGTGGCATGGGTTTGTTTTGGGATTTTATGGTGCCCTTTTTTTAGGGGGGGAAACCAAGAGCATCCATGCTTAGACACTGACTCCCGAACAGGTTCTTCTCTTTGTGTATAGTTTTCCACAGGGGTAAGTATTGATAGTGGTATTGAACAAAGACAGTCCTACATTATTTATTTACATGGAGATAATTCAGATATATTCATCTTTATCTGTTCTACTTAATATTTTATTACACTGTGAGAAAGCGAAAATGTGCAATTGGCACCTTAAAGAGCTTTTATTAACTGACGTAATCCTTAAAAGGGCTTTTGTTTGTGTAACCTAATGTAATCAAGTTGATTCAGACATATTATATGCAAATTCTGACTTGAATAAAACCAGTTTAGCATATTTTTAGGTATACATTCATTGAACAGATGTATGAAATAACAACATATAATGACTGAGATACAAAGACTATAATGCACCTCTAATCCTGTTTCTTTGTAAACATGATCTGGACAGAGATGTTTTTCTCTCTTTTTCTCTTTGTTTTTTTATATGTCCCCCTCTCTTTCTCCACCCACTCTGTCTATTCTCTGTACGAGCAGTATAATCTGCTTAATTGCAGCCATTCAAATGTATTGGCAGGAGCGCCGGATCTGACTCAGCGCATGGTGGTAGGATCTACGGATCAACTCCACTGTCAGTTTAACAAGTGTTTGTTTCAAATAATTCAGAGAATTAGAGGAATTACCTTTCATCCTGTGTCAATGCATTTGTTTACATTTTGAAGACACATTTTCTTATTTTGTGTTTAATCAGATCTATAAGTGTTATCTGTGTGAGAGAGTCTCTTGTGTCGCTTTATATTGCTTCAACCTGTTGCTATGCTCACTGGGTCTCTGTAGCAACAACACAGAAGTTGTTCAAATCCATAGCCCTTCAGAATTTGCATTAGTAATATCGATGCTTGATTAGTAGAGACTATTAAACAATAAAAACACTCCTCAGTCTAAATCCTAGTGTTGGGTTGAATGTGTTTAAGTATTATTTGGTCTTTTTAGGGTGATGGCAGAGGACAAACCCGTGCAAGGAATTTTCTTTGTGCAGTTATATTGTTAGAGCACAACAGGGCAGGGATTCAGGCATCATATGGAGATCTGTCACAGCTGCTTATCTGACACACGTCGTTGTCGAGGACTTACATTTAGAGAAACAAAATATCCCTTTCTTAATCAGGATTCATTTTCCAGCAAATATACATAAAAATCATTTAAACTATTATTATTAAACTTAAAATATAAACGTATTATATATTGAATTAAATGCATTGATTTCAATTTGGTAAATAGTTTATATATATATATATATATATATATATATATATATATATATATATAGTGAGATTTATGCAAGAAAAAGAGGTTTAAATCAAGAAAAAAACTATTTACCAATAGGGTAACTAAAATAGTCTTAATGGAATATTTTGTGTTCGACAGCATATTATTGATAACCAAAAAAATCTTTTGACTTGTCCCACATTTTCTTTATAAAATGCTAATTTTGAGGTTACAATGTGGCACTTAAAATGAAAGTGAATGGGGCCAAGCCATAAACGTTAAAATACTCACTGTTTAAAAAGTATTGGCACCATACATAAACAATGTGTGTGCTAACATAATTTTAGTGTGATAAAATTGCTTATTAACCCTTTTTGTGTAGTTATATACATATGTACAACTATGTTGCCATGACGAGATAACGCTGCAAAACCTGAAGCCCTAAAACAACTGTAAAATTACAGCTCAAATAATACAAGAGTTTAAACAGAAGACTTAAAGCTGAAGTATGCTATTTCTGCCACACTAGCGCCACTGTATGGAATTGCAAAAAGAAACATTTTCAAAACAACTTCCAAATAAGCCCCTATTCAAGAAGGGTCTGTCTACGTCAAGCAAGACTACTACAGACACACCCTCTACAAGGTACACCTACTAAAATTTACTCCCCCTTCAAATAACAGGCAAAATGCTGAAGTCTTGCAACAGTTAGATGTTGCATTCGTTCACTGTGTTTGATGTGTTTATTTGAGTACCACAGCAACCCTACACCTATCCCTACCCCTAAACCTAACCCTAACCACAAACATAAAACAATTATGAAATATTCCACAACATAAAAGTTCTATTTAATACAATAATACAGCCAGTATGTGAAGGTGGTGAAGGGAGAAGGAACTAGCATATGCTAAGCTAATAGGCTAACCGATTAAATGGAGAAAACAGAACAGAAAGATTTTTAAATAATATGATAATTTACATATTATTTTTAAGTTATTCTTTGTCAAGAAGAGTTAAGACAACATGAATCATACAGCAACTGCATAGGATTCAAAATAATTGCTTTCAAGGTGGGCATTACTTGGAGTGGGTGGCCCTGTAGGGGGTGTACCTTGTCTTCTTGCGGGATGCAGACAGATATACTTGACCTCATCTTTTGTTGTTCAAACATTCAGCTAGTCTCACCCCCAACTCACACCATTGGTTGAGTAACATTGTTGGGTGTGGTCTAAGTGGGTCCCTCAAAACAAACACAGGAATTTTTATAGTGCCACAGAGACACGGTGTTTACAGTTTTCATGAACGGCTTATCATTGTCTCTGCATATTAAGCTGGGACATGAAGAACACTGAAAAGGTTACATACTTTAGCTGTAATATAAATGCTTTTGTAAAATTATAAGCTGCATATTTCTGCCTTTAAACCCTCCAAAAATTGGCCCCATTCACTTCTATTTTAAGTGCCTCACTGTTGTTGTTGTTTTTTTTTTTTTTGAGAAAATAAGGGGTCAAAATTATTATTTTTTTTGTTGTAATTAACATTGTCCCAAAAATGTTGTAGATTGAGCTGGACTTGAATTGAACCCAGAATTTTTATTTAATTAAATTCTTCTGTGGAAAATGTTTATTTATTGAGTTGAATTTATATATTTATTTATTTATTTGCTTTAAAAATGACACTAACAAAATTTACTGAGATTTAAAGCAAGAAAAGTAATTTGCCAGTATGGTAAAAATAACTATACAATAAAATAAATTTAAAATTTCTTAAAGAGAAACAACAACAAATATATTTTGTTCTGACAAATCCAGACAAATCCATAGTGAAAATGCTGAAGTTTTGGATGGACGTTTTGCCTGTTTATGAGCTGAACCTGATGAAAGGATAGCATAGTATACATTGCTTTGTAAATGAAAAGGTGTAGGGATGGACACTATATAATATATCCATGATTTATTAGTAAAGATTTTCCTTGTGATGTAAAATTAAGCAACATTGTGAACATTAGTATGATCAAACCATTAGGTTTCCTAAAGAGCATATCATATCATATCATTTTTTACATATATATACCCTTTTTATCTCAATTTGGAATGCCATATTCCCACTACTCACCTCAATCCGGGTGGTGGAGGACAAGTCTCAGTTGCCTCCGTTTCTGAGACAGTCAATCCGTGCATCTTATCACGTGGTTCAGTGTGCATGACACCATGGAGACTCACAGCGTGTGGAGGCTCATGCTGCTCTCCGCGATCCATGCACAACTTACCACACGCCCCATTGAGAGCGAGAACCACTAATCGCGACCACAAGGAGGTTACCCCATGTGACTCTACCCTCCCTAGCAACCGGGCCAATTTCGTTGCTTGGAAAACCTGGCTGGAGTCACTCAGCACAACCTGGATTCATCCCCCCCTCCCCCAAAACTCTTTGTTTGCATTATCACTTAAAAATGTTCATGGAAGTCTCTGTGTGGAAGTGATCATACAGTATATTACAGTGTTTTCTTAAAAATAAATATAGGTAAGTATTGCTTTTGTACCACTATATTTTTTAGAATAGTGCATTTAAATGAAACAAATATAATTCTTCTTTGTGGTTAATTAGTGTTGAAAACATGCCATGATTATGATCTTGAATTCAAACATATCTTCTTGGCAACAATGGCTGTTTGGCTGTTTGATGGTTCCTCTGACTGCACAAAACATCCTTTTAAGCTATTTCAAAGAAAATCTATTTTGTAATTATCTCAAAATACAGTATTTTATATATTTGTCAAAACACCAAAAAAAAAAATTAGATATAGAGCTATAATTGTTTTAGCTATATCGCCCAGTCTTAATAGGGATTTTGTTTCAATTTTAGACTGTCAACATGGCTGGCCACCCCTCCCCACATGTTGATGGGTAGAAAATGGCCGTGTGGTACTGATTCACATCATTACATCAGAGAGACAGAGAGAGAGCTGGATAAAGGAAAAGAGAAACTGACATAACCAGAAACCCATCCATTGTTCTGAACGCTCCAGTGCAATTAAAAACGCTGCAATAGTGTGTAAGGGATGCTAGTGCACAAGAGATGCTTCTTTGGTAGCCATCAGATTGAGACTCAAAACAAAGCCATTACCACGTGTCATTTCCTTTTCACTGCTCTCTATTCAAGGAGACCCAGACAGGAAGTGATGGGGGAGTTTTTGGGTCAGTAGCAGTGAATAAGTGTGCATCTTAGCTTGAGAGAGAGAGCGAAAGCCGTCTAGGCACCAGGGAACCTGAATCATTGGCTGGTGTGTGTAATTGGTGTTGTCATGGCAACCGGCGTCCTGCTGAGGATCGGAGGAAGCTGCCGTTTAAAGGACTGTGCTCGGAAATCCATGCTGATAACACAACGAGTGTCTGTTTTTCTTGTCATAAATTTAGCATTTCCAATGCATATGTTTTAATCAGCATCGCTGTTGTTGCTTGTTTTTATTACCTTACTGTAATATTAACTAAATGTTTATACATTGGCTCTGTTTCAAAACCTAATGAACTGCCTTGCTGTCGTCTCTGCGTTTGAGGCAGAAACCTCATAAGAGTCATTTGTTTTAGAATCGGACTACACTGGTCGTGCTGTGTTTTATGATGTAGATTAAAAAGAGCTGGCTCATCAGAGTTATTTGTTTCGTAATGGGACTACACTAGTCACGCTGTGTGTTTCGTGCTGTAGATTCAAAAGAACCAGCTCAAAAGATTCATTCATTTCAGAATTGGGTTACACTGGACGTGGAAATCAGACTACACTGGTAGTGTTCTATGTTTTGTGCTGTAGAGCAGTAGGTTCAAAAGAAACAGTCATAAAAGTAATTTGTTTGGGGATCAGATTACACTGATAGTGCTGTATGTTTCGCACATTCAAAAGAATCGTCTCAAAAGATCCATTCATTTCATAATAGGACTACACTGAGTCACACGAGTCATTCGTTTGGGAATCAGGCTACACTGGTAGTGATCTGTGAATTTAATGATTTAGATTAAAAAGAATCGGCTCATAAGAGACATTCATTTCATAATCAGACTGCACTGGTCGCGCTGTGTTTTTTGCTGTAGATTCAAAAGAAACGGTCAAACGAGTCATTCGTTTGGGAATCAGACACTGGTAGTGCTGTATGTTTCACACTGTAGATTCAAAATATACGGCTCATGAGAGTCATTTGTTTGAGAATCAGATTACACTTGTCGTGATGTGTTTCATTAAGTAGATTCTAAAGAACCAACTCATAAGAGTCATTTGTTTGGAATCAGACTGCACTGTTCGTGCTGTATGTTTCACGCTGTAAATTAAAAAGAGCCAGCTCATAAGAGTCATTCGATTTAATTAAACTACACTGGTCACTCTGTGTTTTTCGCACTGTAGATTCAAAAGAAATGGCACATAAGAGTCATTTGTTTGGAAATCAGACAACACTGGTTGTGCTCTGTGTTTCACAATGTAAAAAAAAAACAAACAAAAAAAGCTCATAAAAGTAATTTTTTGGGGAATCAGATTATACTGGTCATGCTGTGTTTTACACTGTCTCATAGGAGTCATTCCTATCATAATCGAACTACACTGGTCGCACTGTGTGTTTCGTGCTCCTTTCATGCTGGAGCATATCCCAGCTGTCTCAGGCCAAAAGCAGGAAAACACCCTGGACAGATGCCAGTCCATCACAGGGTGTGTTTCATGCTGTAGATTCAAAAGAAATGGCTCATAAGAGTCATTTGTTTGGAATTGGACTACACTGGTTGTGCTGTGTTTTGTGCTGTAGATTCAAGAGAAGTATTTTTGTGTGGTGTTCCATCCGCGTTGGTGGAAATATGCTCATTCGAGAACCGTTAATGGTTCCAAAAGTCATGAAAATCATTCAGTTCTGGTATTAAAAATATTTATAAAAACTTTAACCAGTTCTGAATAAGAATGGATCTTGGTCCCCAACCCTATTTGTATGTATGTTTGTTCCATGGGAACTTAACCCATGAACTTGGCATTGATAGCTCTTCATTAGTTCTACATTGTCATGGTCTCGGAAGTAATTTTGCATTTGATTTGAAACATGGTTTTCAAATGCTCATTGTAAACTGAAGTCAGAGTGACTTCATTCACTGATTGGCATTGTTGTGCAAAGATCATTATATCAAGAATATGTTATAAGACTACTGTAAACAAGTACACAGGACTGAAAAGACATTCAGTTGTTGTTCACCCTATTACCCTTGCTGATAGAAGTTTAGGTTAAATGACTCCTACTTCCTGTGAATCTCAACTTGACTCCATGCAAAGCTGACATTTACAGTGTATTTGAAAGCTAATCTAGATCTGGAGCTTTAATTGGAGAATCATTCAGGAAGTGAGCCTTGGCAAGTCTCAGCAGTCTGGCAATGAGGAAACCACAGGGAGTGGTGGACTTTACAGATGCCAGACATACTGAGACCCCTCGAAGCTTGTCACTGATAAACAGATTCTCACAATCTAAATTAATCCACATTTAGTTTGAACAGCAGTAAAATGTCATGGTTTACCAAACTTTTGTACACAGCCTGATCTAAATACGTGTTGAGTAGTCTTGAAGAATTTTGTACTTGGACAAATCCAAACTCTAGACATGATGGCAAATACAACATTATGCCTACAGGCCAAAGACAATGAGCCTCTTCATTTTTTGATGGTATCATATGGTACTCTGGAGTGTCTCTTGCTTTTAGGTCATCCTACAGATGATGAAACACATTTTGACACTTTGGAAAATGGATTCCAAACTGTAATGGTGGATCGTCTGTGGCTCTTCAATGTGCTTGGGCTTCTGTGTTCTCTGTTCATCCATGACTGTGGGGCTTGACTTCTCATTTCATCCTGTTTTCTGTTTCTTGTACTAGCTCTTGTTAATAAGATAATTGGAAGTGATGTTTGTTTGCTTAGTGAACTTTGGTCTTGTCAGCTTTATTTAATTATGACATAGAAGTGTAATGAAACCTTGCTGCTGGAGGAAAACAAATCTATGATAAGCGATCCAGCTGTGAAAACTCTTCGAAAAGCTTTGTCACTTTAAAATTAAGAATTAATTTTAGCAACAGGTCAGCTATAGCAGTGTGACTACTTCTGAAATATAATCTGATACTGATAAAATACTAATTTAGATTGTTCTTTCAAGGTATTCAAATCTGATTGCATTTGGATTTCTTATTGCAGGTTTTTGGTAAAAATTTATTTTTTTTATTTATTAAGTTAAAAAAAAAAAAAATAGGTATTTGTCGGTCCCCATCCCCTTCATTGATTATTTGAAAGTTGAGACAGGTGCAGTTTGTTGAAAAACCATGTCACTGGCATATACTGTATCATCATAATATCATCATTGAAATTCTGTATCATCATAATTTCATCATTGAAATCCAGAAGACGGTTTAATTAATATCAAAAGCAGTCTCAAATTCTTAAACCGTAGACTAAAACCACAGAAAATAATTATTTTAATTAAAATTAACTAAATCAAAATAATTAACTGTACTGACTGTCTTATTAACTATTAATTATGTTAAACAATTAACAGAAGGCATTAAGATAAGCCGTCAAATACAGTATCTCACAAAAGTGAGTACACCCCTCACATTTTTGTAAAAATTTGATTATATCTTTTCATGTGACAACACTGAAGAAATGACACTTTGCTACAATGTAAAGTAGTGAGTGTACAGCTTATATAATAGTGTAAATTTGCTGTCCACTCAAAATAACTCAACACACAGCCATTAATGTCTAAACCGCTGGCAACAAAAGTGAGTACACCCCTAAGTGAAAATGTCCAAATTGGGCCCAAAGTGTCAATATTTTGTGTGGCCACCATTATTTTCCAGCACTGCTTTAACCCTCTTGGGCATGGAGTTCACCAGAGCTTCACAGGTTGCAACTGGAGTCCTCTTCCACTCCTCCATGATGACATCACTGAGCTGGTGGATGTTAGAGACCTTGTGCTCCTTCCATTTGAGGATGACCCACAGATGCTCAATAGGTTTTAGGTCTGGAGACATGCTTGGCCTGTCCATCACCTTCACCCTCAGCTTTTTTAGCAAAGCAGTGTTTGTCTTGGAGGTGTGTTTGTGGTCGTTATTATGGTGGAATACTGCCCTGCGGCCCAGTCTCTGAAGGGAGGGATCATGCTCTTGCTTCAGTATGTCACAGTACATGTTGGCATTCATGGTTCCCTCAATGAACTGGAGCTCCCCAGTGCCGGCAGCACTCATGCAGCCCCAGACCATGACACTCCCACCACCATGCATGACTGTAGGCAAGACACACTTGTCTTTGTACTCCTCACCTGGTTTCCGCCACACACGCTTGGCACCATCTGAACCAAATAAGTTTATCTTGGTCTCATCAGACCACAGGACATGGTTCCAGTAATCCATGTCCTTAGTCTGCTTGTCTTCAGTAAACTGTTTGCAGGCTTTCTTGTGCATCATCTTTAGAAGAGGCTTCTTCTGGGACGACTTCCATGCAGACCAATTTGATGCAGAGTGCGGCGTATGGTCTTGACCCCCCACCCCTTCAACCTCTGCAGCAATGCTGGCAGCACTCATACGTCTATTTCCCAAATACAACCTCTGGATATGACGCTGAGCACGTGCACTCAACTTCTTTGGTCGACCATGGCGAGGCCTGTTCTGAGTGGAACCTGTCCTGTTAAACCGCTGTATGGTCTTGGCCACCGTGCTGCAGCTCAGTGTCAGGGTCTTGGCAATCTTCTTATAGCCTAGGCCATCTTTATGTAGAGCAACAATTCTTTTTTTTTTAAGCAATTATTTTTTTCAGATCCTCAGAGAGTTCTTTGCCATGAGGTGCCATGTTGAACTTCCAGTTCACCGATGACACAACCATGGTGGGTCTCATCAGCAAGAACCAAGAATTGCTTAAATTTAATATTTCTTAATAATTAATCAGCACAAATATACATTTTCTGATGGTTTTTTTTTATGTTTGACATCAGTTTGTAAATGCAGTGAGTTTACTCACCCATCTCTGGTATCTCTACTGACGTCCCTTATCCTGTACAAATCACAAGTTAACATTACAGACACCCGCAGTAATAATTAATCTACACTCAGACATTTGTCCGGAAAACTAATTACTTCCATATAGGGCTTTACTTAATAGCACCATCTACTATTGGAAATGTATGCATTCAGTCTGACAAGAAACTGATTAAACGTATTCCCTCTGGAGGTAAAAACAAATTTATGACCAGAAGTAGGAAAACAAAATCCCAACATGACTCTACCCACCCTAGCAACCGGGCCAATTGGTTGCTTAGGAAGCCAGACTGGAGTCACTCAGGACACCCTGGATTCGAACTTGCGAGTCCAGGTGTGGTCAATATTTTGTGTGGCCACCATTATTTAACCTATATTGATTATGCTAGTTAAGAAGCCTGGTGGGACACCAGCACACCAGCAGTTGAAACAGAATATATGCTGGTGACCATATACTGGAGATGTTTGTCATTTCAACAGGATACCTAGAGAACTTGGCAGTTGTTATGGAACAAACCAAAGCCTCATTTCTGGGATTTCTACATTTTCTAGCCAATATTTTGCCTTCTTTTGTTGGGGCTTTCCACATTCTGATCTTGTAGTCCTGGTTGGAATGCCTAGCGGCAAGCATGACAGGACTTGGCCACAGATCTTCCTTTCCCAGGCTCTCTGATGTCCGTGGAAGCTGATACTTTCATCACAGTTCAGAAAGCAATGCAGGCTTGTGTCAGGAGAAGCACTTGTGAGTTTAAATGGACTCCCAGGCTTCTGGAGATGCCATTTCATAGCAGAGGTAACAGGAGACCTGTGTAAGGTCACCTGAGATGTTAAACTGACATATCACACAAACCATATGCCTGTTTACTTGGGAGATCTCAGCATGGCAAATAAAGCTGTTCAGTTGTAATCCTAAAACCCAGAAGAAAAGGAGCATTTTTTAGCCATAGGTTCCCTCAGGAGTTTCGAATGTGATTTGTTTTAGAAAAAAATAGTTTTTCGATTTACAAATAAATTATGGTCTGTGGTTAAAATTACTTGAAGAGACTTTCATGTTTTACTGTAACAAAATAACACAAGAAGTCAACATGTTGCTACCGAATGTTCTGGTACTGTGGAAACCAGCAAGTAATCGTGTTCACCTAATCAACGAGGAGTGTGAATCTTAGACATTTTCCCTCTAAGATTACATTTTTACCCCACTGATGGTTAGGTTTAGGGTTGGGGTTTGAGTGTGGGCATATGATTAATTAAATATGCATATCTGTTGATGGTATTACATCATTTACATCTAAAAACAACTCGCTTTTGGCTCCACTCTGTGGACATTTCACTCAAAAGCTATAATGATGATAGTATCATCTTTTAAAGCCAGAACATTGTATTTGAGAGTAGAAAAGTGGTTGAATACCTTGTGCAATCAAATAATTTATTGCATGAGTTATAAACAGATTGCTCATTTTGTCAAACCATATTGAGTTCTGCTGAGGCCAACAGTGTTCCTAATGTTGAGTTTGGCCAAGGATCATGGAAACAGAATGGGGCTGCAGTGTTTCTCTGGCCTGATTTCTCAGTTTAATCAGCAAGTCTAAATTTCACAACATATTTTTGCTATAACAGCAGAATGCATTGCCAAATGACAGGGTTCCACAGATATTACTAAATGACTTAGGGTTGCTAGGGGGCTCAGTGTGGTTGCTTGGGCCTTGCTGGGTGCTTGTTTTATTGATCGTGTAAATGCTAGGGCTTTGCTAGGTGATTTTGCTAGAATGTTCTTGGTGGTTGCTGTGGTATTGTTTGACAGTTTCTAGGGTTTTCCGTGTGCATTCTAAGGTGTTCAGTGGTTGATAGGTTGTTCTGGCTGTTTGCTAGGGAATGCTAGTGGTTGTGAGGGTACTCGTAATCCTAACCCAAACTCTGACCTTAATCCTAGGTCTTTGCTAGGTGGTTGCTAGAATATATTTTGTGGATGCTGGGGTGTTGTTTGGCAGTTACTAGTACTAGTTTTAGGTGGTTACGAATAGAGGTCGACCAACAGTGGATTTTGCAGATACTGATAAGATGGTGGAGAATGTAGACAATTAACTAAATGGCCGATAGTATCTCAAATTGATTTATTGAATGTTTAAAAAAAAATCTTAGTCTACTGTAACAGGCACAGATATAGAGGCAACAAGATTCAAAATTAATAAAACAGCAGATGCAATTTGTGCAAAAAATATCCCAGTAATATCTACAAAAAAGTAAATGGATAAAAATGTATAAGATTTGGAGCATAATTTGGGACTTTTGAGAGTGAAGTAATACGGGGACTCTTATTTTGAAATGTCTGTACTCTCAGCTCACACAAGCACAAAACATGCACGCTTACAATCATCTACATTGCATTACAATAAAAAACACTATATAATAACTAAACATTGTCAAGTAGGCTAATAAATACTGTATGAGCATTAATTCATCAACAATAGATCATCAGAGATCGCTTGTCATAATTATATAATAATATTTTTTTTTTCCTTTTCTCTAGGGAAAATGTCAGTCAAAATCAACATGAACATTAACATGAACTTATGATTAATGTATATCTACTTTACAACAATACCTCTTCAGAGCATTTTAAAAACTCATCGAATTTGCAGGAATCATAAGTGAAGTTGTTTATTATTAAAAACTGCTAAATAATACGAAAGGCAAGCAATTTCCACCCTTGGCTTTGTAACACGGTTTTAACCATTTTAAAAGCTAATGTTAGCATCCTTTCAATCTTGTTGGCAAACATGCTGTTCTCCAGTGCAGTTAAGTATGCAATTAGGTATAAAACAAATTGCCAAACCACATAAATTTAAATCTAGAGGCTGTTTTTATTAGAGGTGTGAATTGTCACAGACCTCTCAATTTGATATTACATTGATGTTTAGATGCCAATTTGATGAACAGTATTTAGCTGTGTTAACCCTTTTTTCTCATAAATAAATGTTTATTGAAATTACTGTTGTCTGACATGACATGTGTTTCACTCTGTAATACAGAATTGGCAGGTTAAAGGTAGGAATGTGCAATTGTCTAAGCTATTAGTCGACTAGTTGGTGTTAAGGAACCCATGTATAATTATGCTGCATTTTGTCCATGTCACCCTGATCAGAAGTGTTTCATTGGGCTATATGTTTGCTAAGCTCAGCCCTTTAACAGGTAACTAAAGGATATTTAACCAAAAATATGCTAAGCAACTTCATTACAGATCGGCACAAAAACTCTTATGTGTATCCGGGATGCAAAATGATACACTTCAATGTAACTGGAGCACTTAGAGTCACAGAGCGATCCCGGCTCCACTTTCAAAAGTACATAGCTGTTAGAATATAAATATTTCGGGGTCGCAACATGTGCTTCAATGCTAGGGACCCATCCCCTAAAATACGGGATCATCCCGCATTTAAAGATGAAATGAGGCATACCGTATCTAATCAATACCAGACAGGATTTGTCCCATATTAAGGCTGGTGAGATGCCATAATGGTGAAATCATTAATTTAACCTTGATATTCTTTGGAAATGTCGCCTACGGTGGGTAAGCAACTGTCTGAAAAGTCCACACGTTGTGCTAAAACGTGTTAAAACTGTGGAGGGTGAGGTAAGGAAGAGACGTTCTGAAAATGTCAGCCAGCTTGCCTTTACATCCAGCTTGACCGTTTCTCTCCTACACCTGGCTCGCCGCTTGCAGATGAAGTCCCTATTCTCCATACAGTAAATCCTCTCCCGAGTTTATTATGCACAGGATATACATTGCACGTAATTAATAAGCATGCACTGCTCCACACAATCAGTTTCTATAAATAATTATTTGAATTATTATGTGTAATTGATTTTGAATTGTCTTATTTGGGGCATATTTTGGGTCGATTGACAGCCCTACTACTACAATGTTGTCCAATTGTCTTGTAAAACTTGCATACACAAATTCACACATACTCACACAGAGACTCAATCACACACACACACACACACACATTACTCTTTCAGATTAGTTACACAACAGCCTTCAAGACACTGAAGCTGTAGGACATCTAACAATATGAGAATGCTCTCTATACTTGTTAAGTGCTGTGTCTGTATCTGTGCAAGGCCTTTCTAAGAATTAGTTTAAACTGTGCTCGATGTGCAGAACATCTCAATGTGAGAATGATGTGGGAAACTACTCTTCAGAGTTTACACATGCAGACCCACACAAAACTAGAACACTACTGATTTATACTTCTCTAGTGTATATATGTGTCAGAGGGGCAGCAATGGCCATTTTTTGTGCTTACCCAAGAGTTCTGGTAGTCGTTCTGTTATGATATGGATTAAGTCAATTAGTTTATATATTTAGATATGTACTCTATTTAGCTTTTTGGGTTTAGTGAAAATGTCAATTTTCTGATGAATCACAATCTTCATTGAAATGGTCTCGACATTGATCAATCTTTTACACTATGCACAACCCTCTACAATGCGAATGAATCACTCACGTACAGTATGCAACCAAATTACACATTATTTGGCTAAAAATGTCTGTGATTCCACTGGCTGGTAAATGTTCAGATTTCACTCAACAGTGACTGAGTAGTGTTGTGTAGTGCAGTCCATTGTTTTCACAATAAAACTTATTCTACTTAAAGCACATCTATAAATAAAAAGTTTTGGTGCCAATTGAGACTGGTAGGCCATGTGGTGGAGCAGACCGGACCATCATGGCATAGCCCAGGGACCTGCTGCCTTCTGAAGAGTTTCTCCGTCATAAAACTGCGGGAGGGTTCAGGGTCCAAGCCAAACATACATAGGTCTGTCTCTTTCTGGCCAGACTGATAGCACATTGAATTTCGGCAACAGTCTTTTGAATATTCTGCTGCTGAAATCAGTCTGTCCTTACAGAAATTCAAATACTGCCCCCAGTGGCTGAAGCTGGAAGTGTTGTTGAACATATGGGCAAGTGTGAGCTCCAGTTTCTGGGTGAAAGCTAGTTGTGTTTTAAATTGGAAATAATGTAATTCAGTCAACAGGAATGCATATTTTATTAATTGTAACCCCTAAACCAAACCTCAACCCTAAACCGAACCATCAGTGAAGTCAAACTATAAATTTAGAGTAAAACTGCAACCTCTGACTAGCCCTCACCATTGTTTAAATAAATGGGATTACTTCCTGCGGACCCAAATCCGTGTTGCTGAGGCTGTTCGCACAATGTACTATTATCAGCGCTAGAGGGACAAGTAATCATGCTGGAATTGGAAAAAAAATGTCTGATGGGGAATTTTCATTAATTTGGCTGTAAGTGGTTGATTTCATGCTATATGAAATTTCAGTAGCAACATGTAGATTTTGAATGTGATTAAGTTGCACTGAAGAAACTGAAGGGTCTGTTGGTTCATTTGTTCAAGCTCCAATAGGACATAAAAACACCATAAAAGCCATCCATATCAGCCGTGTGCTATATTTGAAATTCATGCAGTAGTGTTGTGTGAGGAACAGACCCAATTTGAATGTTCATTCCCTTCCTCATCCATTTGAATCTTGAGCGCTCAAAAAGCCTGAGTGCACCTGACACCACATAATGATACATGTCCACTGGACCGGAAAAAGCCCTGCCCACAACTCTAGAAAGCTGCTACTCCAATGCATGTTTGTAATGGGGAATGAGTCTGTATTGTCTATCATTGCTTTCTGTATATGAGCAATAATATCATCTTATCCATTAACAATCACAGTTGGAAAGATGCCAACTTGATTTCTGAATGCCTAAATATACAAACAAAATTTATTACACTTTTTCTCACCCAGCCACAGTTTTGCCACAATGAATGTGTGCAATCACCTATTAAAGTCTGAATTAAACATTAGGATGTGATTAAAGCACTGAATCTAGCAGAAACTTGAGCATTATCGACAGATTGTTAAGCGGCTACAACACAGGTCACTGCTTTCAGCTCACAGTGATTGGTTGGTGCCCAGCATTTTACGCTTCTCTTCTGCAAGAAGTTGAGCATTTCTCGTTTATTTTTCAAGAGCTGCATGCCCAGGACTGTTTTTTGCAGTCTTCCGTGCCCCATTACAATGCATCGGGGGGCACACCCCACTCTTTGTGGAGCACTGGGTTAGACTGAAATCAAGTGATATACTCACAGAGTGCATTTACGTAATTTCCCTTTTATTAAACTTGAAGTCTTCAATTGAACAAATGCAACAATTTTAAAGCTCATTTTATTATTTCATAAAGTTAAAGTGGTGGTGTAGTGGGCTAAACACTAAACTGTTAAGCAGAAGTTTGTCGGTTCAATCCCCACAGCCACCACCATTGTGTCCTTGAGCAAGGCACTTAACTCCAGGTTGCTCCGGGGGGATTGTCCCTGTAATAAGTGCACTGTAAGTCGCTTTGGATAAAAGCATCTGCCAAATGCATAAATGTAAATGTAATATAATACAAATAATATTTGAGAGCCCTATGTAAGGGAAGAGTGTGAATAATGACTGAATTTTTTGTCTGAATTGTGAAATGTTGGTCTGTTCGTCATATGACTTCAGAAGACTTTTAAGAACACTGTATAGTGCACATGGACAATTTCTGTACTTGTATGGTGCTTTTTGCCCCTGGCCACCAAATTCTTCTATTGTATGGAAAAGGGCAGCTCAGAACTTTCCTATAGATTTCCATTGGTTGTGTTAGGTTGCTTTCACACTAGCACTTTTGGTGTACACCCAGGGTCGAATGATGTCAGATTTTGTTTCATTTAGATAGTATAAACGTTCTTTTCCAAACTCTGGTGCACACCTGGGAACCACACCTGGGTCCGCTTGAAAAGGTGGCCTGGGGTACGGTGCATGAGAACTCTGTTACAATTCGAAGCTCATATGAACACAATTGTACCAAATCGCGTAAGTATACCCCTTATGATGACCAGGGTTGGTACTTTTGAAATGTATTCCATTACAGATTGCTGTAAAATGTCATTTGTAATGTATTTGTTAGAATACTCAAGGTCAGTAACATATTCTAAATACTTTGGATTACTTCTTCAGCACTGGTAGATTTTTACTTACAGTTACTTACATTTTGTATTTTAAATATGTAATCCCATTACATGTTTTTCATTGCTCCCCAACTCTGGTGATAATGTATAATTTGTGTCTTGCAATCACAATTATTATGGTATTATTATTATTTCTCCTCCCTGCTTGTGTCCAAATACACTGCCTTCAGAGAACAGCTCACATTCTTCACCTCTTGCAACGTTGCAGACAAAATCTAATTTTCATCACATCATTGCACATTCAGTGGATCTGTGGATGATAAACACAAGTGTTCTATGTACAGCAAGTGTTCGTAATGAATCCAAAGAGACAAACTTTAATACTTCAATTAACACAGTGACGTGTTCTCGAGTTGTTACCTAGTTACGGGGTAAACAGCTGCCACTTGTACGCACGTTGATGGGACCGCTGTTCGGACCCAAATAATATGATGTGACACAGACCAGCATGGGCAGTGGGAGGGGGAGGAAACAAACTCGGGTTCGGTCCAAGTAATCGTAGCAAGTGTGAAAGCACCCTTATTTAAAAGCTGGTTTGGCCACTTTTCTCCAGGATATATTTTAGCCAGTTACAGTTAGATGTGGGTGCGAGCAGCTCCTAACCTGAGACCAGTATCAATGTGGACGTATAACAGACAATGTCTAGCAAATTGTTATAATAGAGCGTTGTCTGCGTGTCATGCAATGCAGTGAACGGACATACACTTAAACTTCATTATGCTTTATTTAGGGAATTCTGACATCAGTTATAATGATTAGTCTTGGGATTAGTCCCAGTATCTGGGACCATGCTGAGTGAGTGTGTTGGTGTGTTAATGGAGCTTTTCCAAAGCCATATTTCCCAGATCAGAGATAAAGAAAGATTCTGGCAAGTAAGTGTTGGCTGCTAGAACATCTCTGACTCGGTAGCTATTTCCTTCCCTAGCAGTGCCTTGTACCTTGACCTAATTACCACACAAACACTCATATCCAAGATGACAATTTGACATAGATTGTCTTAACCAGGCAAAAAGTAATTTGTCTGTCCACATTGAGCGCAAAACTGCTGCACGATGTGGCATAATCAAAGCCAATCTGAACGTATCTTATGTTACTGTACAGTTATGAGGAGCAGGAATTTTAGCCAATGAGAGTTTGCGGTGGGCGTGGCTACCCTTAGCAATGCCGCAGAAATAGAAACCAAGCCATCGTCATATTAGTATAATTGAACTGTAATCGTTTAGAGTACTAGTTAGGCCTGTCATAATAATTAAATAATCGTCTCATTAGATGATGAGAATTTGAAATATTCATCTATGATTTACATAATGTTCTGTTGAGTGAATAAGATTAAAAAAGGTTGACCACAAAGGACCACTATTGCATTCGTGCAACATTTAGAAAAATGCTGAGGTAGAATATCGTGATGCTGAAATTAAAGTTCTTGGCCAAAACTGGAAATTCATGACACGCTGGTCCAAAAACTGCAAACTGAAAATAATTATTTTAAATGAGAATATTTTTCTAAGTGATTACACTTGTTTTAGTGCTTTAGACGATAAAACAATCTTGATATTTATCGCGGAAAAAAAATCCACGATATCGATGACAAGCTTTTGAGTCATTTTCAATATTGAGCCTGTTTTCTACATCTAGACAATCAGTTGTGTGTCACTAAAAATGCAAGCAGTTCGGCTTTCTCAGACTATTTGAAGTTGCTAATGTTAGCTGCCTTGCTAGCGATTAGGCTACGCCAGTCACCACGGTCCATGTCTGTTGGATTCCATCCGGACAGCAAGACATCATGATGACGGTTGCACCCTCTCATCGTCTCTAGTTAGCATTGCAACAAAACAACAGTGCTGTGTACACCAGCTCTGATCTTTCTGCACTGTACTTTTGAATATTTTTCACTAGCACCGAACACACTTCATTTATGCCCTGTCCCGCTCTGCGCGCATTGCCTCTTTTCCCCGCATGCGAGTAAACTTGAGGTGCCGCATAATTTAATGTGGTTCCAGAGAAGAGTATGTAAGTGGAGTGGAGTGGAGCAACAACAATTTCTTCTCCGCGCTCAAAGCATTCTTTAATCACTCTGCTCCAGCTCCATTACGGGTTGTCCATTTCCCGCTCCTCGCTCACTCCGCGGATTAGAGAATCCCCACTCCGTGTTTGCTCCATTGCAAAACTAGCACCTAACTACTTCTCCACTGTAAAGTTATTTCAGTAAGCTTTTTAATATCACAACCTTCCATGCAGAAGGTGTATTAAATGAAAAATAAATACACAATACTAGAAGAAAAGCTACAATGTGCGTTATTAGAACACTAACATTAGCCCAAGACTAAATTAAATCATTTTTATATGATGATTATATGATCAATTATCCTACGGCACTAAAATAAGTCTAGATGGCAATCGATTAAAGTCAAACTACACAATATCAACATGTTGATTAGTCCAGTTTTGCATCATTTTATGAGGAACATAATATCCTATAGTTAAGATTGAGATGCATTAGATTAGAATGTTGAAATGATTATTGAAAATATTTAATAGGGGAGAAATATAGATGTATGTATTACTGACCTTTAGATTTTCACTCCGCATGTGAACGGATTATCATCGTGGTTTTTGGACACGTCTTTTAGGATTTCACAACAAACCTTTGATCATGACAATCACCTCCCCACTCATGTTCTCCATCGCCATCCCATCATTCATTTTCACTATATGCCAGTTGATGTGAGAATAAAGAGACGAGACACAAGCATGTAGTTAAGTCAAGCATTACCGCAAGCTTAACTCAATAATGGAGAGCGTGAAAACAGAAAGTGAATGTAACCTTCACGCTGGAGGTCGAACATTACCAAGTACTGCTAGATTTTAAATAAGTATTTTTTTTATTTTTTTTTATCACATTTCTGTGATATATTGCATTAAGGTCCATTAACAGGTGTTTTGCTCATGAAAGAGCATTAGTGAAACCCGCTATTCGCTTCCATTACTTGCTCCGCTCCCACTCCAATCACATACTCTGTTCCAGAGGGCCTTTAGACCATAATGTTTTCCCCTTCTAAATTTAGCTTTATTAGTCAGCATGTTACGAGCCTTTAATAAGAAAAAAAATAGATTTCTGTTCAAATTTTATGGGATTAATTGATCATCTCAAGGAAATAAATATCGATATTGAATGGTAGGAAAATAATTTTTGACAATATGTTTGGCTATATTGCACAGCCCTACTTGTTCTTATTTTAGATTACTTTACTGCCATAACATCTGGGGTTCAACATGTATTACATACTGGATAAAAGAGCTGCACAATTATGGTTAAAATCATAATCACGATTATTTTGCTCAAAATTGTAATCACAGTGTACAATGAAGATTACTGTCATTTTGAGAACATTTTATGTCATTTCACTTCAACAGATTTATATCATGGCCAAAGTAACAGAACATGATATAAATAGAACATAAATGCTCACTGTGTTTTAAAATAAGAAAATGTAAATACTAGTCAAAATTAAAGTGGGCCTCTTTTTGAAAGTCTTGGGGGTCGATCTTCTAGTGTTCCCTCTTTTGGATACCCCTTACTATATAGATTGTACGTTGGCCTGCAGCTCACAAGCTACGCATAGTTCCTGGTAGTTAGACAGGCTTTGCAGGGCTTGTTCAGTAGCTTTAAAGCGGTTTTCCAACATCTTCTTTGGAGAAGTTTCATCCTCATTCACTTTCGTGTCCCCTGACTGTTCTGAGGAGGGCATATTCATAAAAAAGAGCAATGCAAAGACAATAAAATCAAGTATCACGTGACTGTATAGATTACAGTGTAACACTTAGTTTTTCATTACAATATGGTTTAGTCAGTGTAAACAACAAAAGCACAGATTAATGTAATAATTAGTACTATCTGCTACAGTATTGATCATCTCGGTTTTCAGTCTGGCTTGTATTCATGTAATATTGTTTTCGGTGGTGTAAGTCATCTTAAAACGTGGTTCTACAGTACAGCAGAGGCTGTGTCCAGAAGTGCCTGGGTTTGTGGGTCAGTGTATTTTTCATTTAGGTACTCCTGGATTCAAGTCTTTATCTTTTGATAGGTTAGTATCGTCATCCTCAACTTTCAAGATAATTCAGTTGAAAAGTTGAAGAACTGGCTTTATAAAATACACGCTAAAATACTTCTCACTGGACAGTGCATCTGTAAACTTGACTAGAGGGTGCTGGGATTTGTTGCCAGCATCCAGCATGCTAATGTCCTGCCAAGTTGGGATTTGATGTCAGGACTTCCTTTCAGAAGACAGGACATAAGCAATTGCCTTCTGCTTCTCAATGACTCTCTCTGTCATTGCATGGCATGATCACCACCTAGTGGGACACTCAGTCTTTAGTAATGGTGCGTTCAGACCAGAGGCGTCGAGAACATCAAACCGACCGTAAGTCATTCATTTTCTATTGCAGCAAGCGTCTCTTGGTGCGAGAAGCGGCGTGTCCGTGGCCGGCATGGTTTGGGGATGGTGGGCGTCAGAGGAAAGTTAAAGTGCGGGCAACATTACGGTAATGAGCTGTTGTAATATAGAAGTGTTCCACTCTGGCAAAGTCTAGAGAACACAGCAACGTAAACTTTGGTTCCCACCAAATAATAGTTCCGAAGACAAAATGGAGGAGAAACGTAATTATTGCCGTGGTGGGTTTTCCCGTAATACAACACTGATTTGACCCACTGCACTACACTACCAGGACCACATTTATTATTACAAATGTATTTTATTTTGTTTCTTTTGGTAACAAACAACCATCATTTTAATTACTTTCTGCCATCGATTGGTTTCTTATTTTCAAATGTAATAGATTTCATGAGGATATACGCTACTTGTGATAGGTCGGCAAAAAAATACCGGTCAACATGTCTGGATGGTTTGCGGCCCCTTTAAATATAGATGACAAAACCAAGCATTCCGAAAGAACGTTGCCGCCTATTTGAACTACGTCAGAGCGTCCATGAATCTTCGATAGCGTTGTTGGCAGGGCGGCCAGAGCTAATTTTTACACTCTCGCCACCTCTGGTCTGAACGCACAGTAAGTGGTCAGGTAGCTTCAGCTTCTTTTGTGCTGCAAAAAGCTCTCTTACAACTACAGCTGTACGAGAAAGTGCTCAGTTGATTTTTGCAGGGCCACAGCACTATGCTTGGATGCTCTGCAGAAACACATTTCAAGAGACATTGTTAAGTGCAAAGAAAAGCATAGCAACTATACAACCCCTTTTAAGAACTAATGTATGCCCCTCACCTTAATAAAGTCAACAGTTATTTTAATTGTTAAATAAGTATGTTAAAATGTTCAGTTTTTTATGGATAGATTTAACAGAATAATATAACAAAATAACAATGTTTAGTTTTCAAAAATCACAGAAATGTCTGTTGAGTGCATGAATGTATCGGCCAATCAGAGGCATTTAAGTTTAAGTTGCCGGCGCACTGGTGCAGAAGAAATCGACTCAGCTTGCATTAACGGACTGAGTTCTGCTGCTGCACTCTTGCGAATGATCTCTAGGTGTAGAAACACTATAAATAAGAAATTTATTGTGCAGTGTAGACAGCTTCATTGATTATAAAGGGAGTTTTGGCGAGAGTGCAGAACTCAGTCAGTGAGTTCACTCTGAACTGTAGTGATTGACAGCTTCAGTGATTATAATTGGTGTGTCCTTTGCTCACTTTTTGTATATTATAGAATCACAAATTGAATCACAGTTGTTTTTCATCCTTCTAAGAGGAACAATGTGAAGTTGACTGTTTAGTTACTGTCTTGATTTACTGATGCATAGAATAGCAATTAACTAATTCAGGAACGCAGTTCTCATCTTGTTTGGGATGTGTAGCTGCATAAATAATATGGCATGCAATACGTTTATGTTTATCAATATTATTAATAGCGATTACAATATCTAGAGAAATAATCAATTATCATTTTAGTCATAATCGTGCAGCCCTACTCCCGCCAACAACTCATAAAGTCATGGCCTCTACACTGCAGTTTTAACCATAAATCACTAATGATTGCTCTGTGTTGTTAGACCATATTTCTTGCACTTACATCCATATGATGAGTGATACAGTGCTTGTTGAAGCGTGCATGATGACACAGAGGCAGAAGTACTTGCAAATTCTTTGTAATGGTGAAGATGCTAGACCAAGAAACTGAGTAAGGAGACCCAGATCAAGACACTGAGTAATGAGACCCAGATCAAGACACTAAGTAAGGAGACCCAGACCAAGACACTGAGTAACAAGACCTAGACCAAGACACTGAGTAATGAGACCCAGATCAAGACACTAAGTAAGGAGACCCAGACCATGACACTGAGTAACAAGACCCAGACCAAGACACTGAGTAACTAGACCAGACCAAGACACTGAGTAACTAGACCAGACCAAGACACTGAGTAACTTGACCCAGACCAAGACACAAAGTAACGAGACCCAGACCAAGACACTGAATAACAAGACCCAGACCAAGACACTGAATAACGAGACCCAGACCAAGACACCGAGTAACTAGACCCAGACCAAGACACTGAGTAACTAGACCCAGACCAAGACACTGAGTAATGAGACCCAGATCAAGACACTAAGTAAGGAGACCCAGACCATGACACTGAGTAACAAGACCCAGACCAAGACACTGAGTAACTAGACCAGACCAAGACACTGAGTAACTTGACCCAGACCAAGACACTAAGTAACGAGACCCAGACAAAGACACTGAATAACAAGACCCAGACCAAGACACTGAATAACGAGACCCAGACCAAGACACTGAGTAACTAGACCCAGACCAAGACACTGAGTAACTAGAAACAGACCAAGACACTGAGTAATGAGACCCAGACCAAGACACTGAGTAACTAGACCCAGACCAAGACACAGAATAACTAGACCAGACCAAGACCAAGACACTGAGTAACGAGACCCAGACCAAGACACTGAATAACGAGACCCAGACCAAGACACTTAATAACTAGACCCAGACCCAGACACAGAATAACTAGACCCAGACCAAGACACAGAATAACTAGACCCAGACCAAGACACTAAGTAAGGAGACCCAGACCAAGACACTAAGTAACTAAGATACTAATTAACATTGACAAGTGATGAGATTCCATGTCATGTAAATATGAGAATTCTTGTGCCAGCCGAGCAACTGCCATTGAAATGAATGTGACAAAATGGGGGAACAATACCCACACAACCTTTAAAGAAGAATCAAAAAGCAAGATCTGTGTATGTGAGGGTGGGAGATTGTTCTTGAAAGAAATAAGAGTGTGAGAACATGGTGTGAGATATGTGTCGGACCCATTTACACCTCCCATTTCCATTCCCTCTCCTGACATCTCTTTCTCTCCTGGCACTACAGCTCGACTCATAAACATCTGCCTCTCTCCTTCCTGAAGCAGCCACATGTCGAGTTACCATGACAGCAGATGTGTCATCGGCATAATTTACATGTTCGTAACAGTCTCAGGTCTGGATCCATAGGCTGTGATGCTTGTGAAAAGTGCTGTTTTGTGTGGTAGAGGCCTCAGTACAAATTGTTGTCACAATGCTAGGTTGGTTGCTAGGGTGTTGCTGTGTGGTTGCTAAGGTATTCAGAGTGTTCATCCAGTCTCTTAGCCTTAGGTCTTAGTAAAGGATTAACAGTGCTGTGTGTTTGTGTATATGTGCTGTTCTATTTGTAGCCACTGTGTGCTCATGTCAGTTGCCAAGGAGATCCTTAGTGAGGGTCCCAGTGGGCAACTGGCGCTGACCTCGCTCATGAGGAGAGATGCAAGCAGAGCCGGGCATATCCGTCTACTGTGTGTGTGTGTGTGTGTGTGTCCTTCTGCAACATCCTTCCTCCTCCTGGGAGTTCCCGTTCTGTGACACACACCCAGACACCTGCTCTGCTTGGAGACACTGCTTGGAGAAGTGTGTGAAGGGGCTGGGCGATATATTTAATATTTTCAATATAACAAGCATTGTGAATATCAGAATGATTTTAATGGACTTTTAATTTTGCCATTAGGTTTCTTGAAGATTGTAGGCTATCCTTCCTTGCATGAATGAGCGTGTTAAAAAAGAGATGTTGTTAGGGTTCTCACTGTCATGGTAAACCTGGAAATATCAGGACATTTTAAAATGGTAGTTTCCATGGAAAAAAGCAGTGGAAACTAATAAATGTTTATGAACTGATAATGTGCCATCTTTTCTCGTGATTTCTGCAAAGGTGAAAGGAAGTCATTGTTGTTGTAGCGCACATGTTTAATGTTGTCTCGGTTTATTCATTTCTGTAAATCATTTTTTTTTTCTGTAAAACTGTCCATTTAAGTGAATCAGTTCAAATCTTTAAAGGTATATTCTGGGTAAATATAAGTTAAGTTTAATCGACAGCATTTGTGGCATAATGTTGAGAACCACAAAAAAAAGCTTAAATGAAGGTTACTGTGAGGCACTTACAAAGGAAGTGAATAGGGCCAAATATTGGAGGGTTTGAAAGGCAGAAATATGAAGCTTATCAATTTTTATAAGCGATTACATTCATTCTTCTATTAAAATGTGTGTATTATTTGAGCTGTTAAGTGGCTAAAATTTTTACTTTTACAGTCATGTTAGGGTTTTAGGTTTTATGGCATAATGTTGTCATGGCAACAAAGTTGTACATTTGGATATAACGTTACACAGAAAACATATTGTTTACGTCTTGTGGTTTTAATTTTGAAACAGCAAGTGTTTTAATGTTTACTGATAAGCCCCATTCACTTTCATTTGTAAGTGTCTCACTGTAAACCAGATTTTTATTTGTATTTTTTATTTTTAGAAAGGACAAGATACATTTTTTTTGTGGTAATTAACATTATGCCACAAACGCTGTGAGTTGAGCTTAACTTGAAAAAATGTTAACTGAAGTCCCTGCGTGGCATTATTAATATTTTTTTGTTAAACACTGAAATATAGGTACATATTGCTGTTTATATATAGTTGATTCAACACGTTACTTCATATATTAATTATATAAAAACAATGCGTTTAAAAAAATTTCAGGAAGATTCTTGAGCAATTCAAGCTTGAAGTACGACCTGTTTTCTCCGGGGGGCAGTAAGCAAAACTTCAGCTACATAGGCAACATACAGCTTATTTAGAGAATGAACAAATCCTTCAGAAACTTAGGGATCTCAAGACCTGTTTTTCTAAGTATTAAACTACATTTAACTTGACGTAGCATCCTAAAAAATGGTATGTTTATGACGCAACGCAAAAAGCATCCATCTGACACTGGTGTATATTGACAGGTCCTTAAACAAGCCCTCATAATAAATGTTAGACTGATTGACAAATTCAATTGCAAAATGGATTGCTGTGAACTGTAGGCCATTAATTGGCTTATGTTCAAAAATATGAAAATAAATAATACATTGGATTCTAAACACTCAAAAGCCAATTGTGATTAATTCGATAAAAAATGTTAATTGATTGACAGCCCCAAAAATTAAACCATTTCAGAGCAAATACATACATATCAAGATATACTGTATATCGAAATAGTCAAAAGGCTGAAAAATATCGAGGTATATACCCAGTGTCTATGTGTCAGCGGTAATGATTATTATGACAGTCCCATATTCTGTTCAATGGTTCCTGAGCTAGCGTTTACAGGCTAATGCCTACTTAGCTCCATGTTAATTTGTTAATAATTTTGTCCCCGTCTGTCGCTCACTTCGACATTGTGTCGAAGAAGTGACACTAGGGGTCTCTCTTGATCGGCGAATATACCTCTGATCTATGAAAAAAGCCAATGAGAAGTTGGCAGACAGAATTTGCATGTCCCACCCCCGGACATACGGTTATAAAGGTGGGAAAATACGTCTGTTTCTTTCAGAAATAATCTTCGAAGCCGATGGTCGTGTATGCAGCGAGCTGCGAGTCACACACCTGTTCCTCTTACCTCTGAGCAATCTGCTGTTGGATCTATGGCGCACTTCAGCAGCTTTCTCCTTCTCTGCACTGCAGTGCAGTTTGCCCCTGGGCGCTTCGACAGCGCAAACTAAAAGAGTTGTTTGGTAAAAGAGTGATTTTCTCTAAAAGAGTATTTTCCTCTAAAAGAGCAATACACAGCGGTGTTGAACGTCCTTTTCAAGACGCGTCTTTATAAAGATGCCTTTCCGCCCATGTGTAGTTCCTAAATGCCTACCGCATTACCTAGTGCTCTCCGCTTCAGACGGCTACAGGTGCTGTCTCGTGTCTGGGCTGCGATCACACCGAGGCAGCGTTTGTGGATGGTTCATGTTCTCACTGCGAGAACATGACCATGGCAACGTTGCGGTCGCGGCTTTCCTTCAACCGAAGGAACGCCACTCCAGCCGCCCCCCACGTCGCTCCTTCTTCCCACGGGATTGAAGACGACACAATACGCCCCCACGAACCACCTGCCCCCCGGCATGCTCGTTGACTCTCGTCTGGGCTCGAGGCAACAGCGGCTCACCTCACAGCCAGCCTGCCTATCCTCTAGAGCCCCCCGAGCAGGATTAGCTCGCCGCTGCATCGGAGAGCTGTCCGGCAGATGACTCATCTGGGCTGGCGCCTTCGGGCCAGCACGCCTAGGCTGACGCCCAGATGTCCGACATGCCCGTTTCCTGATGGATCGGAGCTGAGCTGAGCCTCTGTTGTGGCCGGACCATTTCCGGCTCCTCAGAAAAATCCGGAATGAAACGTATGACGTATTTCCCCACCTTTATATCCGTACGTCCGGTGGGGGGACATGCAAATTCTGTCTGTCAACTTCTCACTGGCCTTTTTTCATAGATCAGAGGTATATTCGGCGCTCAAGAGAGACCCCTAGTGTCGCTTCTTCAACACAACGTCTCGTTCCCTCCATCAGGGAACGGCGGTTACATCCATAACCTAGACGTTCTCTCTTTCTCTCTAAGTGGGCACTTTCTCTCTCACACACATGCACACACTGAAACATACATGTCTACACACCTCGCTCATCCCAGATGTGATCTGTGTTATAACACTTCACAGAACATTCAGTCGTGTAATTGCTTGAGATGAGAAATTGTAAGTCATTTAATATGAGATCTATAAGTATAGGTTTGTGGTGGGGATTTGATTTATTCATATATTCCAGTTCTCTGGTTCTGACAAGATGTTTGGCTTGATCAGTACATGTTGACTTTAATAAGGAATATGTTGTTTGTAACTACAGTAATACACGTTTTATGATGCAATATTATAACTTTAATGCTATAGATGGTTTATTTACAAGGTTAGGCACTCAAGGAATGGTTATCCCTGTTGTTTGAAGCTTGTTGAAGCATGCATGATGACACAGAGGCAGAAGTACTTGCAAATTCTTTGTAATGGTGAAGATGCTAGACCAAGAAACTGAGTAACTAGACCCAGACCAAGACACTAAGAAAGGAGACCCAGACCAAGACACTGAGTAACAAGACCCAGACCAAGACACTAAGTAATGAGACCCAGATCAAGACACTAAGTAAGGAGACCCAGACCAAGACACTGAGTAACAAGACCCAGACCAAGACACTGAGTAACTAGACCAGACCAAGACACTGAGTAACTAGACCAGACCAAAACACTGAATAACAAGACCTAGACCAAGACACTGAGTAATGAGACCCAGATCAAGACACTAAGTAAGGAGACCCAGACCAAGACACTGAGTAACAAGACCTAGACCAAGACACTGAGTAACTAGACCAGACCAAGACACTGAGTAACTAGACCAGACCAAAACACTGAATAACAAGACCCAGACCAAGACACTGAATAACGAGACCCAGACCAAGACACTGAGTAACGAGACCCAGACCAAGACACAGAATAACTAGACCCAGACCAAGACACTGAGTAACTAGACCCAGACCAAGACACTGAGTAACTAGAAACAGACCAAGACACTGAGTAACGAGACTCAGACAAAAACACTGAGTAACTAGACCCAGACCAAGACACTGAGTAACGAGACTCAGACAAAGACACTGAGTAACTAGACCCAGACCAAGACACTAAGTAAGGAGACCCAGACCAAGACACTGAGTAACAAGACCCAGACCAAGACACTGAGTAACTAGACCAGACCAAGACACTGAGTAACTAGACCAGAACAAAACACTGAATAACAAGACCTAGACCAAGACACTGAGTAATGAGACCCAGATCAAGACACTAAGTAAGGAGACCCAGACCAAGACACTGAGTAACAAGACCTAGACCAAGACACTGAGTAACTAGACCAGACCAAGACACTGAGTAACTAGACCAGACCAAAACACTGAATAACAAGACCCAGAGCAAGACACTGAATAACGAGACCCAGACCAAGACACTGAGTAACGAGACCCAGACCAAGACACAGAATAACTAGACCCAGACCAAGACACTGAGTAATTAGACTCAGACCCAGACACTGAGTAACTAGACCCAGACCAAGACACTGAGTAACTAGACCCAGACCAAGACACTGAGTAACTAGAAACAGACCAAGACACTGAGTAACGAGACTCAGACAAAGACACTGAGTAACTAGACCCAGACCAAGACACTGAGTAATGAGACCCAGACCAAGACACTGAGTAACTAGACACAGACCAAGACACAGAATAACTAGACCCAGACCAAGACACTGAGTAATGAGACCCAGACCCAGACACTGAGTAACTAGACCCAGACCAAAACAAAGAGTAACGAGACCCAGACCAAGACACTGAGTAACTAGACCCAGACCAAAACAAAGAGTAACGAGACCCAGACCAAGACACTGAATAACGACACCCAGACCCAGACCGGACGTTCTCTCTTTCTCTCTAAGTGGCCACTTTCTCTCTCACACACATGTACACACTGAAACATACATGTCTACACACCTCGCTCATCCCAGATGTGATCTGTGTTATAACACTTCACAGAACATTCAGTCGTGTAATTGCTTGAGATGAGAAATTGTAAGTCATTTTATATGAGATCTATAAGTATAGGTTTGTGGTGGGGATTTGATTTATTCATATATTCCAGTTCTCTGGTTCTGACAAGATGTTTGGCTTGATCATGACATGTTGACTTTAATAAGGAATATGTTGTTTGTAACTACAGTAATACATGTTTTATGATGCAATATTATAACTTTAATGCTATAGATGGTTTATTTACAAGGTTAGGCACTCAAGGAATGGTTATCCCTGTTTGAAGTATGAAAGTTTTGGATGTTGAGACAGGTATTGATTTTCTAAGTTAACTTGAGCTATTAAAGTTGGTTAAAATGTAATTTATGTTTATAGTCCCATTTACAAGTTATCTAAAATAATAATAATATTAGTAAAAAAAAACATGTATACAATGTCTGTACCACCCTATAGATATAAAAGAAATAGTAGTGCTGACAAATCAGACCTGTCTCTGTGACAACCCTAGACTGTAAACAGCAGAAAAACAAAAAAAAAAACAAAAAAACAATCTGACTATGGCTTGCATGTTTAAGCCAATATTAGAGGCAGTTCTTGGCCAATTGTGTGAGTTTTGGCAGGATTACTTGTTTGTCCAATTTCAGCCTTTTACAGTTCAGTATTCACACTAGGGCTGAAACGATTAGTCAACGTTATCGACAACGTCGACAATAAAAAACAAGGTCAACAAACATTTTCATTGTCGAATAGTCGTTTGATCTAATTTAATTTAACATGAGATCACATTAAACTGTAGAGATGAGAGCAGCACTGCTCGCGCCTGACTGAGGAGAGGAAGAATTACACAAATCACCAGTCCAGTCCAGATGAGCACCTCTTCTATGAGTAGCGCAAATGTACCGATCTAAGGGGGGGAGACTAAAACTGCACCCGGCTGTTGCACACTCTGTCACGGGTCGCTCGTCCCTCGAGCATGCATGCTTTCTGCAGCTAGATTATAACGTGATGGCTCACGACTTATTGAATCATAATATACCGTATGTCACTTTGCATTTCTTATCGTGAAGAAAATTGGCAATATGCAGCTTTATTTATAGGAGAGAGTTTTTTTGCGAGTTAAAGATGGATTGATGTGAACAGAAAGGTGAGAGAGTGTATTCTTCACCCCATTATACACTGCAACAAAATATGTTTTTGATTAGTTTTCGTTTTGGCTTGTTTTCCAATTAAAATATGTAAATCTCTTTTTAAACAAAATACATTTTCTTTAGCAGCTATACTGCAGAAGAAAAAATTGTTATCTGAGAATGTTGAATATAATATTAAAAATACAAATATTTAAAAATATCTAAAAATCCTTTAAAAAAGATGCATTCACCTGAGCAGCAGCTTATAAGATATTTATATTTGCTTTTAAAGAACAGATCTTGAATATAAATACATTTGGTCTTTACTGCACTCGCAGAAGTATGACCAAGTGAAAAAAATACACTTATATACAAAATTCACTTACTGTATATTTAAGATACATTCTCTTAAAGCAAGTCTAAATATCTTATATGTTTCTTCTCAAGTAAATGTATCTTGTTTTAAGGATTTTTAGACAATTTTAAATGTAAAACAGACAAACCACTTTAACAATATGATTTTTTGCAGTGAATTTCTTTACTGAATTAAACTTAATAATAGTTTGTTTTTCCCTTTAATTCAGTGAATGTCATTTAGAGGTATTTTTAAAAGATGATTTGTCCTCTTTATTGTTAGTAAGCACGTTTAATACAACCTTTTAAGTCGGGACACTAGCAGAATAATCGGTTAAAAGCTAATGATTAATCACTCTAATCATTCTAATAATCGTTCTAATAATCATTAGATTAATCGATTATCATAGTTTTCAGATCACTTCCAGAAAAAATAAGCAAAGGAAGCATATTTGGTTAATTTCCATGAGAAAATTTCAGAAAGCACACACTGACCTCCACCTCTGGTGTCCAGCGCAGTGTTTATTACACATAGATATCTTCAGTTGACATATACTCAAACTGTAAAGAGATGACAACAGATGTATGTTTTGATAGTGCCACAGAGACACACTGTTTTCAGGGAAATCAACCAACAAATGATTTTTTTTATTGTTTTATTTTTTGTTTGATATTTTTTTTTTGTCTTTGCATATTAAGCTGGGATAGGAGAGAGTTTTTTAAAAGGAAAAATTGCAAACCTTACCTTTCAATTAACCTTTTCTTTACGCATATCAAGGTTTCTTTAGGTTGTCAGGCTCATGTAACAGCAATAATTTTGCACCCTTGGTCTGATTCACATGTGAGTTTCATAATTGTGTTCCCTCAATCTGAGAGAGTAAGCACTTATTTCTATCAAAGCGGCACAAAGCCCTTTCCTACTGAACTCATAAAAGCAGCTTTTGAAATGCTGATGGGCTCAGTGAGGTATAATGTGAGGGTGTATAACTGTAAAAAAAAAAAAAGTAATATATTTTAGCCAGCTTATGTTTTTTTTTAGTACGTAAGATACTACGAAATGTGAATTACTAGGCATCTACATAAAAACACATGCTAGACCAACAATATTCCCCCAAATGCTGTCCCAACTAGTCAATGTTGAACAATGTTGCTGATTTACGAGTTTCAGCATGCATTGCGATATGAATAAATGATGAGGTTAGTGTTATAGGCTTATTTTTAATTGCGATTTTATTTGCTGTTTGCTGACTTTATTTATGCTGTTATTGTTGTTTTTTGTTGCCACTGTTAGATTATTATTGTGTGGTGGTGTTAATTGCTCATCTTTTATCTTAATTGATTGTTACCGTTATTGAGGTTTGTGTGTTAAGGGTTGATGTCTATTGTGTGTCTATGTCAAGCAATTGTACCTACTGTCTTGCCTTGCAAGACATCCCTTTATTCAGAGGCACAGGTTGCTGTTAACTTCATGTAAAATTAATTTAAACCCATACTGTATATAATACAGGGTGACAAATTGAATGTTCTCGTATTGCAAATTGATGTTGGCTGAAAAAGCAATTAGTAGTTCAACAAGAAATTTAGCATTTAGTGAACAAACTAATTCTAATGACTAAACAAAGCAATGTTACTGAGAACAACTATTAAGACAGTTGTTGACAGGGTTGCCACTTTTGGAGTTCAGTGTTTCCCCTAGGTTTACAGCTTTGGGGGGGGGGGGGGGGGGGGAATTGACACAGACACAAACACTTAAAGGAGTCATGGTGTTCATTTGTTTCTTTTAATGGCAACAGTGAATATATTAACTGAACAATTATTTGAACTGTACATTAAACTAAACATTGGAACATTTATTTTTATGTAATTTATCCACAAAGTGTGCAGCTTTTGTCACTGCAGTACATCTTTCTGGGCTTCTGGAAGAACATTTCCAGAGCCTCTTGATATGGGAAGTCAGAAACGTCTGGCCCATTTATTGAGATCCGTATGCATGCTGCAAGATGGTCTCCTTGCCGCCTATTGCGGATGTTTGTCTTGACCTGCAATTGCATTAACTGTTAAATATGATAGCTTAACATATAGCTAAAAGCAGCAAATCCTATTGTGAAAAGTTTGTATTACCCTGTTCATGGTTGAGAAGTCCCTTTCACAGTTTACACTACTGACTGGGACCGTCAGAGCAATAGAAGCCAGCAGGCTGTTAGTCTGAGCAGACAGTCAGAACAAATATGTGTGTGATTGAGCATTAAGGCCTATATTATTTTATTTTTTCGTTCTTTGAATTAGTTAATTATATTAATTTAAATCTTTTGATTGTTCATATCTTAATTTTTTAAAACATTTTTATTAATAGATCTGGCTCTTCTGATATGCGAGCCTGCTCCCAACGTCCACCTACAAGAGTCGGCTCTTAGAGCCAACTCGTTCGCGAACGACCCATCACTCTGAATAGCCCCAGACTCGGGGTCGACTCCATCACATGAATCGACTCTTGGTGTCGACTCTGTTACTGTGTCCGAAATCACTCACTTGTGAGTGTCTAATCCCTATAAAAATTATATTTTTGCAGTAAAGTCGAGTAGATTGTATATTTTTTACATTTTGAGTGTATTACTATTTGTTATATGTTGAATTAATGTGACGTCATATCACGACCGTAGTCTCAAAGTCTAGTGTATCCGCGGCATTACACCATGCCAGAGAGCTGTCGTAGAAACTTTGTATTTATCCTACATGTAGCTTGTAGCTTATCTCTTTAGAAATAGATTACAGTCATAGTGACTCTAGTTTGTAATTATGCATACCTCCATACCAGAAAGCCTGGAATCGAACACCCCTATGCTCACCTGTGTGCGCGCGAACGTGTTTGTGTGTGTGTGTGTGTGTGCAGGCGTGTGTGTGTGCGCAGAGGGGCGGAACTCTGCCGTGCGCGATACAGAGAGCTGAGGAGAATAGTAAACGTGCGACCATGTAGAGACAGAAATGACATGCCGTCGTGTAAATAAGATAAATAACTTAAGGGCTATTTAGTTTGTTTAATAAAAGAACAAGGTGCAGACCTGTTCTATTGGAAAGGTAACCTTAAATTACTTCTGTTGTGATCTGGCGCTATATAGAAATTATAATTAACTTTACCTTCAAGGGGGGGGGGCGGAGGGTGCCGTTGGGGGGGTGGGGCACCCCCTTATATAATGGCAGGGGAAACACTGGAGTTGTAAAATAAGGGACACTCTGTCTGAATGATGTTTTGCTGGCTGACGTTTTCAGATGGTCCCTTACCCACTGTAGGCAAAATTTCCACCGGCTATCCAGGTTAAATTCGGGACACATCATTTCATCTTTAAATACCTCTTTGCTCAACATTATTACATTTTTTTTTTTACAGTGAAGTCAGTCTTGAGAGTGAAAAAATCTCTTAAGTTTTATTGTGGATTTACTTTGTAGTTTCCACAACACTTGATACGATGCATTAACATGATCCTAAAAATGACATTTTGTCACTATCACGTTATTGTTGTTATGGGGAAAGTGTGGATTCAGAAAAAGGGGGTCACATGTGATTTAAAGGCTGGCCGTATGATGATGGGGACAGAGATATATGGTTATGACGGGGTGTTAGATAAGCTATGAGAGTAGAAATAACAGCACAAGATAGTTAGAGTGATGGCTGGCCTTTCTAGCATGACATCAACTCAGACATACACACACACACACACATGGTCTTGTCCATGTGACAGCCACACTCCCTCAGTATTGCAGCTGAGAGACTTAAACGACACGTTCTTTCTATGGTAATCATTAGTACATGATATCAAAATACTAAGTCAAAGAATCAGTGTATCATGGTATTGCACTGTACTTTTTTGAGAAATACAACCTGTGATTTTGTTCTACAGATTGTACAGAATGACTATGACACCATAAGATAATCGAGATTGATTTATTTGACCAGTTGCATCTGTGAAATAAATGAATTATTTTTGTAAAAGGACATACTTTAAAAAAAAAAGACATACTTTGCAGCAATTTGCAATATACAGTTTTCCCACAGTCCTGAAATATCCTGGAAAAGTCATAAAAAGTATTGCAATCTTGAAAAGATATTCCGATAATTAAAATGCATTACATTCTTGTGGCAGAAGAGTAATCATTGATAAGACGATACAAAAACGGCTTTAGAATACAATGTATTGTTTACTTCCATATTATTGATCATAAGTCAATCATTGGCATACTGTTCACAGCAATCCATTTTGCAATTGAATTTGTCAATCAGTCTGACATTTATTATGAGGGCTTGTTTAAGGACCCGTCAATATACACCAGTGTCAGATGGATACTTTTTGCGTCGCGTCATAAACATAAATTTTTTTAGGATGCTACGTCAAGTTAAATGTAGTTTAATACTTAGAAAAACAGGTCTTGAGATCCCTAAGTTGCTGACGGGTTTGTTCATTCTCTAAATAAGCTGTATGTTGCCTATGCAGCTGAAGTTTTGCCTACTGCCCCCTGGAGAAAACAGGTCGTACTTCAAGCTTGAATTGCTCAAGAATCTTCCTGAATTTTGTAAAAATTTTTAAAGCATTGTTTTTATATAATTAATATATGAAGTAACATGTTGAATCAACAATATATATAAACAGAAATATGTACCTATATTACAATGTTTATTCAGTTATCATGAACAATGTTGAACAATGGGAAAATCCATGCAAACAAAAATTTTGAAATTCATTGATCAAAAAGTGCAGGAACCCTGAATATACTGTAGCAATGTTTAATGTAAGTTTTATGCAGGTTAATGACACAATAAATCACAAGAATAAAGAAATTAGCTTATTCTGGGATTATTTCAACCTGGTCTCATAGAATCGCGTTATCACTTTTTTTTTTGTCAATGATTTTTCATGACTCGTTGTATGTATTGAGCCTGGTTTCCTGGGGAAATTAACACTAGAGGCACAACAACAACAATAACTTTTATAAGTGGCGGACCGTGCAATTTAAGTCTACCATCTTAAATCAGACCAGTTTAAATACGGGTAAAGTCGCATCCCGTATCGATACAGGGCACATAATTACATGTTTAAATATGGGATTATTGTGGATTTTATGAGATGGGTGGCAACCCTTGCTGAAATGTCATTGAACTGCCACAAAATTTCATGGTTGCATCAGCTATTGCATTTTTCATCTCACATTAGCTTTTATGACACTCTCAGATAAGTTTATGTTTAAGGTTTAAGGTTTTGGGTTTTGTTGATTTAAAACTCAATATAGCATTAACCCAAAAAACCAATTGATGTCGAGACACCTGCGTTCTGTTTCAGTCGTTGCACTGCATCTAGATTGCGATGAGTCTAGATTGTGTCAGTAAACATTTTGAATGTATTTGGCTACAACGGCTGAAATGAATTTAAAATCAATTTTATGTTTTGTTTTTTTTGTTTGTTTTTTTTTAAGCAAAAAATTTCAAAATGGGGTCCCAGGTTGGACAGTTGCTAGGGGCCTCAGAAATCATAAACCCTCCCCTGCATGTAATATCAATTTGCAAAAGTTAGACCAGGCTGATTTATTTTCTCAGACCATGTCGCTTGCTTTTCTTGTAAGATCTAGCAACAAAGACTTGGTCCATTAGCTGGTTCTGAGGCCCAGTGCAGCTACATCAGCAGGATAGCTGATTACTTTCATTCATTTAACTTTTCAGCCAATTTAGCTCTATTGAGTGTTAGCTCAGCACCAATATCCGCTTCACATTTAATTCCATTTTAGCCAGCAAACTAAATCTTTGCTTTATAGATGTACCTTGTTAGTGAGAGCAGCATATATTTCACCTAGCCTAGTTTTTGGTAACCAGCCAGATAGCAGAAACCTGTTTGCAAAGAAGCTTTGGTTTATTCACAGTTTTATCGCTATAGTTAAACCACATTACTATTGCTAATATTTAGGGGTTGGGTTTATATTGTAGGGGTTTGCTAGAAACCACTAATGCTAAGTACTGAACTTCTGTGTTTAACTTGTAAAAAAAATCTCCATTACCACAGTGATTTTTTGAGAAATTCACTATCTCTTTATTATTTCCTTATCTGCCTGTCTCAATAACTGCTTCTGAACCCTTCTAGCTATCCTCTTTGTTACTGACAGTGAGACCAGTCTTTGTGTGACAGATTTAATTAATTAATGTATTTATTTTTGGTGAAAAACAGGGTCACCTCTGTTTAGGCGACTTTGTGGATGGCACATTGCCATGACAATACCTCGAAGGTTCAGTCACATTTTCCTGCCATTTGATTGTCTTCGGCACCTCTTTTTGTGCTGATAAAAGAATTTTGGAGATGACAAGTCCTGTCTGAAAAATTAAACATTCGCAGACTTTGCAGACATGTGAAAAGACACTGGTATTGCATTGAACAAAGATGAAGAGGGTTGTGAGTGGCCTCTGCTTTCAATGGTCTGCCCAAAAGAGAGTAACAGTCACGTTCTGGAAGTAAAAATAGTATTCATTTCCAAACCTTTCAAGACATAGGACAACTAAGGTTAATAGCTGGCCTCTATGGGTGCTATGTAGTGAAATATTCAGTAGCTATGTTAACATGGGTGATATCATAATTTTACAATCAGCATCCTGGACCAGAAACATAATTTTTAGAAATTGTTACATTCCAACCTCATACTGAATGTATATTCATTGTTAGATGCAGAAAATGTAATGGATTACCAACATAAATGCAGTATTTTTGTCAGATTTACAGTGTCAGTGATTGATACTGAGGTGTTCTGAATGCTTTTCCAATGCTATCAGTGATGATCAGATCAGGGAGACTTGGCTGTGCATCAAATGCATCTAACTGAAGGGTTTTGCTTTAATCGTGTTATGGATCAACTACTCATGTGTCTCTGTGTTTGAGTTTTTTAGTACAATGGAAATCCACATTCCAGTTCCATTTGATATTTTTGAACACCATTTAACTCTCTCTATCAACAATCAACCAATACTATATTATTTTTGTATGCTTGTATTGACAACATTTTTATTAAAACCAAGTTACACTAAAATCTAATCAAGTTATATTTTACACATGTTTATATTGCTACATTGCTATTACAATAATGCATTTATTTTATCTTTTATAAAAGTCTTTTATCAGTCACTACTCTGTTGTTCAGCTATAATTAAAAATGCTCAATTTATTTTCCAACATAGTCTATTAGAATTAACGTTACTATAACTACATTCTTGCTAACAGAGTTTTACATGACACTTTCTACGTTTTGCTGCAGTTTCCTTGTGAAGTTAACACTAGAGGTGCTAAAACAACGGTACGTTTTATTCACTTTTACACAAATCACGGGTACTATGGCTGTCTGTGACTTCATAAACACTTATTTGACACTCTTTTACTCTATGTTCGAATATTGAAACACTTTTATTCTTAACTCATTATTTGAAAAATGATACATTTTAAAACACTTGTTTTACAGACCCCCCTACATTTACATACTTATTACAACATGATTTGCTTCCATGGTAGCTCACCTCATAGAGTGTTGAGACCGAGCCTCAAGCCAAGCCAAGGATGCTCAGAGTGAAAGTGCCATAGACCACAAAATTACGTGGTTGCTTCAGTAAATGTGTTTTTCATGTCAAATTAGGTTTTAAAACACTATCGTTTGGGTTTAGGCTACAGTTGAAGATTAAGGGGGTACGTTTTGCTCATTTACACCTCCATGTAATATTCACCTTAAAAACCTTGTCTGATTCTATGAGACCAGGTTGATCGCTTTTGGCGCCCCCCGCTAGACATTTTACTGGGAAACTGCAGCAAACGTGTAATGAAGCATGTAATTTTGGTTTGCAAATATGTTGCCATTCTCATGTAAATTTCATGTGATCAGACTTCTTTTCTGACCATTAGTTATCAAATCCTCTTTAAAAAAAAAAAGCAAAGGTAGGTTAATGATAGTTGCAGAAACATAGGTGAAGATTTAATTAGTCCGAGCTTAAAGGAATTTTCCCCTTCTGACACTCACTCGACGTTGCGTCGAATGAAGTGACACAAGGGGTCTTCCTGGGATGCCAAACGTACCTCTGAACCTGAGAAAATGCCAGTGTTATGTTGGCAGACAGAATTGCATGCCCCACCCCGGACATAAGGGTATAAAGGGAAGCAGGGAAGCGAGTGTCAGTCAGAATTTTTCTTCAGAGCCGAACGGTTGTGCAACAGTTCACCACTGTTTCACTCACCTGTACTGGCAAGAAGCACTGCTGTTGGATCTATGGCACGTTTCCAGCTGGCACTGTGCAGTCCACACCCCTGGGCGCTTTGACAATGCTTTCATTGCCTGAAAGAGTGTTTCTCCTCCTAAAAAGAGTTTATTTCCTCTAAAAGAGTTTGAGTTCCCACTCATAAATGAGCAATACACAGCAGGCGTTGAACGTCCTTTTCAGGACGCGTCTTTTTAAAGATGTCTTTCTGCCTCTATGTAGTTCCTGGATGCGGTTGATTTCTCTCCACTTCTAACGGTCATAAAAGCTCCCCCCCTCAGGGGTGTGGGGAACCTAATGTGACATCTCTTTGGATCGTTGGGGAGGGCTACGTGCAGCCTACACAGTTGCCTCTGGCACGCAGTAGCCTGCTTGCACCTGTCTCGACAGTTCACGTAACACGGTCAGTGCGTGGCGTTTTTAGATGGGACCCCTTGTGTCACTTCATTCAACACAACGTTGAGTGGTTACAGCGCAGCATTGTAACCTTCATTCCCCCGAGGGAAGGAACGAGACGTTGTGTCCTTCCTGCCACAGAACTAGACCTACCACTGTAAACGTCCGTACCTTATTTTCGGCTCCTCAGTGCAAAATCCTGACTAACACTCGCTGCCCCCCTTCCCTTTATACCCTTATGTCCGGGACGGGGTGTGCCAACTTGACATTGGCCTTTTCTCAGGTTCAGAGGTACGTTTGTCGTCCCAGAAAGACCCCTTGTGTCACTTCATTTGACACAACGTCTCGTTCCTTCCCTCGGGGAATGGAGGTTACAACAGTAACCATGATGTTCTGGGCTCTATACAAGTTAAACTAAATCGACATCATTTGAGGCACTCGTGAGGCACTTACAATGGAAGTGAATGGCGACAATAAAAGTGAACGAGGTCAATGTTTGGAGGGTTTACACATAAATTTGAAGCTTATATTTTTATTAAAGCAATTACATTAATTCTTCTGTTAAAACTGTGTATCATTTGCGATGTAATAAAGTCGTTTAGGAGGCCTTCAACTACTTTCTTGTGGGGGCCAGATTATCCAGATGAAATTTTTTTGTATTTATCTTAGCTAACACATTCATCACAAGTGATATGTTACTTAAAAAACACCCTTAATACTGTGTATTTATTCATATTAAAATAGTTACAGGGTATACTGTATACTGGCAATACATTCCTTCATAAGATCTGTCTGAAGAACAAACATGACTTGTACTCTTAACTAACAAATAATTTTTGATAAACTTTACTTTTTAACATCTTAACATAATTTTAACAATTTAGGGCTATTGTAATTTAGAGCTACTGCTAAATCCCTCCCCGCGACCCTGTACGCAGGATAAGCGGTTGACGATGGATGGATGGATGGATGGATGCTAAATCCCTCTCACAATATCAAACCACATATGAAAACATTGATCAAATAAAAATGTCATATTTACTTAAATTTATATTTTATTTTATTTTGGGGGAAAAATAGATCAAATGTCTATTCTTCCACGTTCTCTACAAAGTATCATCCTATTCAGTGAGGAAAAGATTTGTCCTGCAAATATTGTGAATTTGCACACAATAGCCAGATTTGTGTGTAGGTAATCATTGGCAAAAGAAGACCAAACTGACTTGATGCAGTTCTTGATTGAGAGGGCTGACTCACAGCTGTATAGAACCAAATATAATAAGATATTTGCAGGTTCAGTTTCACGTTATATAGATTTTTCCAAGCCCTACAGACCCTGAACTGATTAGACAAGCCAGTTTAACACTTCAAGAATAGTGAGTAAAAGCAAACTTTTCAGCACATTTCCTTTGTTCAGTTTTCATAATCGATTGTTTTTGTTGCCTAATGTGCATAAGTGCTGACACATTTTTTTACATCTGTAGATTTGACCACACTCCACACTACTAAGCAATTTTATATAAATATATCTGATTGAAAAAGATGATATCAAATGCTCACGTAAATGGTGTGATCCACGTAAAGCAGTGTAATTAAACTTTTGGCAGAAAAGCTTAAACACGCACTCCGGTCTGCACAACTGATGACGGCTGAATGCTGTTGCACGTGCCAATGAGTGTTGTTAAACTCACCGCTGATTGCAGAGGCTCGTGCCTATGAATGCTGAGTTTTGCAAAGAGAGCGCTCTGGTATTTCAGATGTTGGAGGGCCAGACAAAGATGATTGGTGGGCCGGATTTGGCCCATGGGCCACCAGTTAACTAGCCCTATTTCAGGGTTTTAGGGTTTTACAAAGTTGTAAAATTGGCTATAACTTTATAAAGTGTAAGTGAGTTTTTGTAAGTGATTTTATCACACTAAAATCATGTTTACACACATATCCTTTATGTCTTGTGGCTATACTTTTGAAAAAGTGAGTATGTTAATGTAAAAAAAAACTTGATGGGACAAGATGTTGGGCACTATCTCATTGACAGGTTAATCAGCCAAGCAAAGCGATGTTAAGCGCTGAATCCTCTCAAAAAAGACGTTTCACCTACAATTCCCAGTCACCCCCTCACATTCACTAAGCTATAGGACCTCAATAAGAACACAATTAACTTTATCTACTGGTCTCGCTCTTACTTTAGAAAAAAATAAGTACTTGACACTGTAGAGCGGAGGAAGGCAAGGCCGGGCTGGAACGATGCATGCCCGGTCCCACCCTCCTCCGCTCTACAGACACCCAATTTGATTTTATTTAAAGGCACTGCCTCCCTTGCCGCTGCACTGGCACTAACACACACACACACACACACACACACACACACACACACACACACACACACACACAGATACACATAGACACACACACACTTGCGAACCAATTGGGTTAATGGGCCGGAAGGTCTGTGAAGTGTCTCTATGTGCCGCTCATTGAAGAATCTGTTCTTTGCTGGCATATCCTGCTGTTTTGCTTCCTATGCTTTTGTCCCTGATTGAAAAACAGCGGATAACTGTATTTTGGCAGTTAATATTTCCATGTTACTTATAATAACAGCTCTGTATGCTTAAAAACTTAACAAAAAGCTTCATAAGTAGTGAATATCATTATGAGTAATGAAGTTTTTTTTAACTTTGTTTCTCACACTCACTGTGCAATGATGTTTCTTGCTTTGCACATTTAGTGTTTCAGAAACGCTCTGATGCACATTCAGATGCTAGTTTATTTTTTTCTTCACTTTATGAACAATGTATTCTACATAGTCACTACAATGTTTCTAAAGTTAAACCATGGTTGCTCTATAGATACTACAGTATTACTGTAGTGAATCTATGGTTAATTGTGTCCAAACCACGGTTTCTGCATGGGGAAAAAATATGATACAGTCATGATTACTGGAATAGTACTATAGTAAAATTATGGTTTTCGGAAATAAATAAATACATATAATACTAATGGTCTTGATAAAGATGTTTAACAGTTGTTAATTAGAATCCGAGATTATTTAGCAGAGATGGGCCACTTCTATTTAAATGAATGGGAGGAATTGGAACGCCCAATCAAGAAGCTTTAGCGCCCAACGATCAATGGATGTAGAAAGGAAGTCGCACCTTACAGGTAAAAGAGCCAATCACCTTTTAGATACAGACATCGCCTGTCAATTAACTCGCTAATGCGCATGCCCATGAGCTATACAAATCAGGAAAATTGCTTGTTTTAGCATAATATGAGGTAAAGAAGCACAAATGATGATTCCAATATTTTATTCCTGATTTGAAATATGTGTTTTGATTGAGATCTTTCCACATTCAAGTAGATAAGAGCTGCGCTGGCATGACTGGAATTAGCCTCCCGAGAGTGTTTCAAAGATGGCCGACAGTGGACTGACTTAGTTAGTATGCTTTCCAGAGGTTCAACTGTAATTATAACATGGTCTGTTTGAATTCACAATTCTGATTGGCTGGAATGTTTTAATTACCGTTCGATATTAATGTGCTGTTTGTAAACCTAGCAACATAACATTACAGAGCAAGCGTAATACTCACACATCTTTGTCTCAAATATTGAAGAAGAATCGCTGTTGTTTACAAAATACACAGCATTTTGCAGTGAATCGCTACCGTATAATGGACATCATTAATTCAGTCAATCGTTCAGCCTTTATTGATACCATATCAATGTCTCAGAGGTCCAGATCTGCAGGTTCAGAGTTTTTGAATGGGTTTCCCGTTATTAAACACTAAGTGCTACTTTTACTGTCACTGCCATGTTTGTAACGTTTCACATTAATGTGAAAATATCATTGAATAAAAATGTAATAATCAATTTTTTCTGGAGTGCCAAGCCCTCTACATTCTGTGGATATTATTATTTCTGAATTGTTTATTTAAATTCACAGATTTGAGCAAGTGTGTTTTAGCACTCTGCATCTGATTTAGAACAGGCGGAACTACAGATCCAAAACAGCCCTTAAATAAAATTAAACTACTTCTTCTTCCAGAAAAAATTGTGCTGCAAGAAATATATTATAACGGTAACTAATCAATTCTGGCAAGTAACCGAGCGGTTCCGGTGGTTCCAATGGATTATCCCTAACATAAACAATTCCCAACTGTAACTTGTTGAGTTGCAAGTTTTAGAATTGTATATATTGGCCCAACTCTAGCATCAAGTCTTTTGCATATTGTGGCATTATGACTAATGAAATGGTAAAAGTGCTATTACTCTTACATTAGATCTTTTTGCTGATGGAGTAATAGAGGGTGCAAAGTTCTACCTCATTTAGAAATGCACAATTGCTGCTGATTGATGCTCTCTTTGTCTCCGTGAGCTCCCCATGAGGTGTCTGACTGTCGTCAAGGTAGCTAATTTGACTTATTCTGACTTATTTCCATCCAGATTTGGAGTACCTTGTATCTAATGGCGGTCAGGGTTCTCAGTGAGCTCATTAATCAAGCCATTATTTCCATTACTCACTGCTATCCTCAAGAGAACAGACACGTCTTGTGATCTCATCAAACAACATCACTCTCCTAGCTTAACCCCATCTGAAAGCCACCTGTATGCTAGCGTCCTCCTAAAAGCTGACATTTAGCATTTAAAATTGTCTCTCCTTGCAATCAGGGGCTTAAAAATGTTTGTCCAATAAAATGGTTTCTAAAATGAGAAAGTCCGTCACCATAATACCACCTGCCACCAACTAGCAATAACAAGTAGCAAATCACAGTTTATCAGTATGTTTTTGGTTGTGTAGACACCCATTTTGACCCATAATAAGCTTACTGCTGCCTCCTAATGGTTAAATAGTGATGTTGAGTTCTCTCTCTCTCTCTGTACAGGGACATCAGTGGATGCAGTTTAATATAATTTTAAAACAAATTAACCTTGTTAAAATTCTACAATGACCTCAGTGAGTGAAAACTATAACAGTTATTTCACAGTTCTTTCTCTATGTCTGTGTAATACTTTACCCAGTACTGTCAAAATAATAATATATGGGCATATTGAATTATGCTGCATTTCCATGAGGCCCTTTCTTAAAGAAAATACTATGGAGGACTGTTGTGGAGTATTTAGGTCTCTTTTGGCCTCTCAACGTATCAATAATATTGAGATATGATCAATTGAGGGCATCTCTGAGGGTCCCACAAGCCTTTTGCATCAAATACTATTGTGTTATCATTCTTACGTAAGCAGTTTTAATTACATGATCAGCATTAAGAGCATGAGCTGCCAAAATATCTTGTATATGTGAAATGAATTGTGCAGTCCTTCTTTGTTATTGTTTGTCATGTAATGTTGTATTTCTCACGTTGTCCAGAAGAGGGATTCAGAGACACTCACGAGGGATTGTCTTTGTCTCCACTAGTGATCATTCTTACCTAAAACATTGAAGATTCTAGACAATGTGTTTTGGGCAATGCTAATACTGCTAGTTATGTCAGTATCATGATGTACTGATATCGAACAGAACATTGTTCAAACCATTTGTCATTGTGTGGCATCCTGGTGTCTAATTACATCACTCAAATGGGTGGAGCTTATCATTTTATGATGATGTCATTATATTCAGAGGGGTTCTGTCTTCTGTAATACAGCACAATTAATCATACAAACAGATACAAACAGACAAGTCTGTTTGGGAAATGTAAGGATTTTTTTAAGCCCTTAATTTACCCTGCTTAAACAAAACTGCTGAAACCAGTTTAAGGTTTTCTGGTCTTAGATAGTCTCACAGCCTGACCTGGTCAGGCTAGGTAGGAGACCATCTAAAGCTGCAACCAAGCATCTGTGTGTGTGTTTGTGTGTGAGGCCACTGCCCCTAAAAGTGACACTATCTGGGGTTTGTAATAATAAAGATGCATTGGCATTAATGCTGTTGTTGTGTCACTGACTGTTGTTTTAGCAGTGGCAGCCTTTAAGCAGACCTGTGCCATGTTGTGTAGAAATATCCGTGACATTTTCTATTCACAGAGTATTTTCTTACTGTGACCTACTTCTTTAAATGCAGCTTTAGCACAGATATCAGCAGCACTGAACTCTGCAGTCTTCAAGAGTTGCAGTACTACATCACTTATTTATTGTTTCTACTCCACTTCTGCTATTCACACATACACTACATCTGATAAGCCTGATGTAAAATATGTAATTACTACGATAGATTGCCTTTTGTTTTACCAGCCAATTAATGAAACATCTAACCAAACACTGTTTGGGTGGTAGATGCTAAAATATTAGACAAACTGCATCTCATATGATTTTAATGTGGAACACAGTTCTGTTCATTTCAATATGGGACGATTATGTATTATAAGGAACTGTTGGCAACCCGAGTAGCAGAATCTGGGTGAACGAATGAGCATATGATTAACTTTTTTGGCTGTTGTTTAAAAATTTAATGAAGTCATGCTTCACTAGACAGTTTTGGTCATAGTATATTTTTAGGTAATTTCTGACTGTGTGTGTGTGTGTGTGTGGGTGGGTGGTGTGCATGATGGATGTAGTTTATTTTCTTTCTCTTAATTGTTGGTGTATGTAGACATTGGATGTATGTGTCTGACGATTGTTTTTGGCTGTTCAACATCTCCATGTTGTTTTCAGCTTAGTTTGACTTTTTAAAGTTCTTCCCAAGACACTGCGTTCTGATCCATTTAGTTGCGCTCCATCAACCTTTATTAGTGCGAGTACTTGTGTGGAAGGATCAAATAGAGAAAGTTACTTCATTGCAAAATAATGGGACAGTTTTTCACCCTCATGTTGTTGTATCAAATATGATACAAAATGTTTAATGGCTCCTTTTTTACTCTTTGTTCAAGCTGACGACCCAAACAACGTATGATATGTACGTTTCAAATGTTTATGGCCCAATCTAGTGGTTATTTGTGAAAAAAGAGATTTCAATGCTTATATCGATCTATTTAAAATGGCTGCGGATTTTCGCAAGAAGTGATTCTTATGTTGGTATAAATTACAGCTTATTTTAATAACGTAAACGTGACAGTAATGATTATATTGCTACTGATATTTTAAAATTAGTATTTGCGTACTGAATATAAGCAACTTGTGCTTGGATCAATTTTTGGATATTATTTTATTGAAAACACCATTGAAATCCATGTATATAAATATGATACAACAGACTTTTGAGGTATATCTCTCAATCACCATAACATTCCATTCATGCACACCACAAAAATCACAGATCTTTGAACATTCTGACATTTTAAAAGATATATTTATAGTGTGAACTAATTTTTCTGTGTTTTCATATATTCAGCCTGCTCTGTCATGATAAATATCTCATTATTTTACATTACAAGGTATTATTACAACATCTTACCATATGTATGATACAGCGATTTAAAATAAAATAAAATTTACAATTTCCCTATTTTAAATGTCAATTTAGTGTCTGGGGCGGCACGGTGGTGCAGCGGTTAGCACTGTCGCCTCACAGAAAAAGGTTGTGGGTTCAAACCTTCTGTGTGGAGTTTGCATGTTCTCCCCGTGTCTGCATGGGTTCTCTCCAGGTGCTCCGGCTTCCTCCCACCATCCAAAGACATGCAGGCTAGGTTAATTGATGTCTCCAAAAATTGTCCTAGGTGTGGATGTGAGTGTGAGTGGTTGTCTGTCTATGTGTGGCCCTGCGATGTACCCTGCCTTTCGCCCAATATTAGCTGGGATAGGCTCCAGCCCCCCCTGCGACCCTGTACACAGGATAAGCGGTTGACGATGGATGGATGGAATTTAGTGTCTGGTTCATAAATAAAACATATAATAAAAATTATTTATTGAAAAAATAATATTTTATTCATATTGTACTTGATGTGCTGAATTGAACTGTGATGCATTTTGTTAGATATTTATAGACCACGGAGAGGACGTTGTCATGGCCAAACTCAGATATTCAGATTTTAACTGAAAAATTACTTAAATTTTAGGATTTTACATGTGTCATTGACAAAAGTATGTCCGAGGTGATTAAAAAAGAAAATAATTTTAAATCAGCTTTGTGTTAAGTTCGTAGAAATGTAATCTTTGATTCTATATTGCTTTCATTTTTGAAAACTATTTATAGCTTTTCTACCAAAACTCTTTATTTAAAAGGGGTCTTCCTATTTTAATATGTTCATTGAGGTTCACTTATAATGTTAGTCATATATTTGTAAAACGATCATTTTCGACCCTCATTCTTACCCTCTCCAAAGTCCTTTTCAAGGCAAGTCAGTCCACTTGACATACTATTTACATCATTACAACAGTCCATTGAAAGATAATCTGACCTCCACTAAATTTCAGTGATACAATAAATGATAAACAATAAAATGAAAACAAACAATTGTGTTAATTTTATTATTTTTCTGTTTGTGATAATTCCATCTTTAACCAATATGGTGCTGACACTTTTCCTTAAAGATTATTTTCAAAAAGAGGATTATTTATCACTCATAGCCTTTTCTGATTACTGTAAATTAAGCCGTTGATCGTTCGCAATATAATGAGATCTTCTGCATCTTCATTGTACAGCAAGAGTTGTAGTTTCTCTTCATTGTCAACCAAACTTGCGTAAAGTTTCATGTTGATTTTATTTTGTAAAAACATGATGAACTGATATTGTGCTGTCTGTCTCACTGCCATGTTTGTAGTTTTTACACATATGATAATTGTAGTTCTGAAACAAACGATCAAACTACTCTTCTGTTGAGCAGGGGATTATAGGCAATATTAGCCGAAAAAGTAATCTCTTGAAGACCTATTATAAGTCTATTATAATGGTAGAGTCGATAGAGAAGTCTTCTACACCAAGGATAACATTAACATGATTCACTTTAATCTGAGCCAGCCAAAGATTATATCCTCATTAAAAGCCTAAGCAGTCTTTCCTTTGAAACCTGTTAATATACTGGATAGATGTAATAAGATGTAATTATTAAAACACATTTGCTTGTGAGCTAGATTTAATATCTCTGTCTGTCTGTCAGAAAACGGTCTGCTCTAAATCTGTCTTTGTAAGTAACAGAAGAAGGAAAATGTGATGAAGATGAAATTTGCCCAGCAACATACTGGAATTAATGTTGCAACAGAGATATAGAGTTAATGTTGTTTCACTTGGTGGTGTCTGGTGTTGCAAGTCTCACTTCCACTCTTGTGCTCTTCAGCCAATGGCAGTGCAGCTCTTCCTCATTCATCCATTTAGAAGTAGGCAGCCCACCCTCTGTCGCTTCATTAATATTCAGTGACTGCAGTCCCTCATCGTGGGCTCAGGTGGTGCTCAGAACAGAGCGGGAACATGTGAACAGTGTGAATACATAACACTCACAGAGCTTGCGTCCAATAGGAGGAAGGTTCTAATCTTGCTACATGTCTTTCATTAGAATGAGTTTAAAAATGGATCATATTGCAGTTCTGATCTCCATGGATCCTGCATTGTTTTATATATATATATATATATATATATATATACATTTTTACAAAAATGTTAGGAGTGTATTCACTTTTGTGAGATACTGAGTATATCTAAATAATATATATATATATATATATATATATATATATATATATATATATATATATATATATATATATATACAGTATCTCACAAAAGTGAGTACACCCCTAACATTTTTGTAAAAATTTTATTATATCTTTTCATGTCACAAGACTGAAGAAATGACACTTTGCTACAATGTAAAGTAGTGAGTGTACAGCTTGTATAACAGTGTAAATTTGCTGTTCCCTCAAAATAACTCAACACACAGCCATTAATGTCTAAACCGCTGGCAACAAAAGTGAGTACACCCCTAAGTGAAAATGTCCAAATTGGGCATATTTAGAACAAGATACATTTATTTGAGAAGAAAAGTTGTAAAGATATTTGTTTTCAGAGAATATGGTTCTGTTCCAAAACCTATTGAGCCTCTCTGTATACTCTGTATACTGCACAGGCCTTAAAATTAAACCCATCCCTGACAACGTGTGGCCCGACCCTACCCGGCCTGAATGATACCGTCAGATTATAAGACCAAATCTGACCTGAAATCATTCACTTTCTTTAGCATTTCTTCTCGTAACAAGTGCTGTTGCAATAGGCTATACTTTATGTAAGAATATACAGTATGCAACATTCGTAACAGTACTGAAACATACAGTATATGGTTTTAACAAGGCATGGCAGCGCCTTAGTACACTAGAGCAGAAGGGAAAAAACATTGCCTTACCATTTATGTGCTGAAACTTAACCTGGTGCAGAACAATCTGGAATAATATGAAAAAATGTAACAGTCCCATCAGCCTGAACTTGTTAAGATTGTTGAGTCTTTGTGACAACTGTGCTAAAAACAATCTAGATGCAGTTCAAAGAATGGAACAGAGCGCAGGTGTCTCATCATGCGTTTTTGAAAATGTGTAGTTCTTTTTAACTTGACACAGTGTTTAAACAGTGCCGGTCCTGTACGAGATGCTGAAGAAACAGCGAGACATGGTCAAAGACATTGATCCAGCATGTGTTTACATAGGAAAATAATGGGAAAACAGAACAGATGTGCGCAAAAACACATTTGGTGTGAATGGCCCCTAACTCGTCTGTTCGCGTGTGAATGAGAGTGTGTGTGCAAAATAAGTTCTGTAGGCCTGTTTATTTTTTCATTAATTACTACCCAAACCCGGCCCGAAATCCGGGTTTGCAGACCTCTTATTGGTGTCATATATTCCCTGTCTTTGTCTATACTTTTGTTTAAATTCTTGTTTAGTTCCCTGTTCCTGTTTTCTGTGATAGTTTTGTAGTCCTTATTTCATGATTGATTCTCCCTGATTGTTTCCCCTGGTGTTCCTCATTCCCTGATTGTTTCCCCAGGTTTTCCATGTTTTCCTTTGTGTATTTAGCCCTTGCTTCCCTTGGTTAGTTTGTCAGTCTTTGCATGTATTGTTAATGCTCTGTGCTTGGTTCCCTGTGTTTTGGTTTTCTTTTTATTCTGAGTTAGCTTGTTTATTTTTATGTTAATAAAGCTGCATTTAAATCCTCCTCCCTCGCCTGCCTTGTTACAGAAAGACTAACCACAGAAATGGATCTAGCAGCGATCTTCATCCGGTTGAGCCGAGCAAACCTCCCTATTAGAGAATACTCTCGTCTGTTCAGCACCATTGCCAGATGCACAGGATTTGCTGATGCCCAATTTAAGCACCAGATCGGCCTCCTTGCTCACGAGTGGAAGGAATTGCCGGAGACTGGGAATATGGGAAGAATATAAATTTTAGAGATGTTTGCTTCAGAGAAACCTCATAAAGAGCCAGCACCCACACCTGCCATGGCCAACGAACTGGAAACCTCATCTGTCCCAGAGCCAGCATTGCCTGCCTCGTCTGTCCCAGAGCCAGCGTTGCCAGCCTCGTCTGTCCCAGAGCCAGCATTGCCTGCCTCGTCTGTCCCAGAGCCAGCGTTGCCAGCCTCGTCTGTCCCAGAGCCAGCATTGCCAACTTCGGCCATCCAGAGGAAGAGGAAAAGAAGAAGGGCTACTGTTCCCAAGTTTCTGCCTGTACTACCTTCCATGGCTCTGCCCCCAGAGTCTTCCTCCGGTGGCTCTGCCCTCAGTGTCTCCCGCAGCTCCGCCCGCTCCCCCAAAGAATATTCATTCCGTGGCTCCGCCCGCTCCCCCAGAGACAATTGCTCCAGCGGCTCCTCCCGCTTCCCCAGAAACTTTTCAACCAGCCGCTCCGTCTACTTCCCAGAGACTCTTCTGCCAATGGCTCCGCCCACTCCCCCAGAGACGACTCCTTCTGCGGTTCTGTCAACCTTACCAGTGCCTCCTGACCCTGTCTCAACCCTGCGGCCCCCTCACAGGACTCCTGACACTGTCTCGGCCCTGCGGCCGCTTCCCAGATCTCCTGACCCTATCCGGGGGGTGGCTAGGAGACCAAGCCTCCTGACCTCCCTGCGGCCACCTCCCAAGTCTCCTGACCCTGTCTCGGCCCTGCAGCCGCCTCGCAGACCTCCTGACCCGGTTCCCACCTTGAGGTGGTCCCCTTGGTCTCCTGGCCATCCCCCGGATCTGCTCTGGTCCCCTTTGTCTTCCGGCCATCCGCCGGATCTGCACTGATCTCCTTGGTCTATTGGCTGTCCCCCGGATCTGCTCTGGTCTCCTTGGTCTCCTGGTCATCCACCTGATCTGCTCTGGTCCCCTTGGTCTCCTGGCTGTCCGCTTGATCTGCTCTGGTTCCCTTGATCTCCTGGCCATCCGCCAGATCTGCTCTGGTCTCCTTGGTCTCCTTGATGTAGTGGCCGTACCCTGGATCTGCTCTGGTCTCCTTGGTCCCTTAGCCGGCCAACTGATCTGCTCTGGTCCCCTTGGTTTTCTTGCCATCTGCCTGATCTGCTCTGGCATCCTTGGTCTCCTGGCCGTCCCCCTGATCTACTCTGGTCTCCTTGGTCCCTTGGCCATCCACCTGATGTGCTCTGGTCCCCTTGGTCTCCTGGCCATCCGCCGGATCTGCTCTGGTCTCCTTGGTCTATTGGCTGTCCCCCGGATCTGCTCTGCTCTCCTTGGTCCCTTGGCCGCCCACCTGATCTGCTCTGGTCTATTTGGTCTTCTGGCCACCCCCGATCTGCTCTGGTTTCCTTGTCTCCTGGATGCCCACCTGATCTGCTCTGGTCTCCTAGCCACCTGCCTGATCTACTCTGGTCTCCTTAGTCCTCACTTCCTGCTCGGTCTTCTGAGCCCCCATCTCCACCTCAGCCCTCTGAACCTCAGGTTCCAGCTTGGTCGTCAGAGATGCAGCGTCACCCTGGCTGTCTATCTCTCCAGCTCTGCTTAAGTCTCAAACCTCCCTGTTTTGCTATGTTCCTCTGCTCTCCCCAGGTGTTCCATGTTTTCTTTGTGTATTTAGCCCTTGTTTCTCTTGGTTAATTTGTCAGTCTTTGCATGTATTGTTTATGCTCTGTGCTTGGTTCCCTGTGTTTTTGTTTTCTTTTTATTTTGAGTTAGCTTGTTTATTTTTATGTTAATAAAGCTGTGTTTAGATCCTCATTCCTCACCTGCCTTGTTACAATAGGCAGCTGCCAAAAAATTGGAAACTTATAAGTGAAGTATTTGTAACGCTCTATAGTTACAGAAACACAACCAGTGCTCAACACAGGACGAATCACAATTGATTTCAAACAAACTTAACTTTAGCATGATGGTATGAGGACAGTCTACAAATATAGGGTAAGTAGTCCATTTATAACTAGACTGACAACATTTTTTAATGATATTGACTTTTTATTCATATTAATTATTGCCTATTTGTAATGACCATTTATCTCCCTTCACCTGCCATCTTGGATAATTTTTTTCATTAAGCTCCTCTCAATGCATTTTGGAATTTTCTTGTGTTCTCATATGATGCTTCCTTAGAAAATTCACTGATTGAGTTTCGATTTTCACTGAGAATAGACATGGGTCTCAAACATCTTAAGTACAATTATAAAACGTATAGCTCCTGTCCTGGATGCTGATTGGCCAAAAGCCGTGCTTTATAAAATCAATAAGGTACTCGAGGCAGTGTGATATTGTGAATATAGTCATGGCAAAAGTATTTGAAGGCACTCCGCTTCACATCGTGCCTAACAATACCCTTCAGCCATGACTAAATTCACAATATAGCACAGCCTCGAGTGCCTTATTGCTTTATTATCTATTTTTCACATGAATAGCAAATTAAGTTTTGTGGCACTTCATTTACATGTACCTCCCATATCTTTTCATTAATGCACCTACAGTTTGCATATATATATCTACATGTATATACACCCTTACAAAACATGTTGAGTTCTGACCAACTTGCTGCAAACTTGTAACTCAATTGTATGTGAAAAAAGTTAGGTGCGAATATGGCACAAATTTGAGAAAAGTTTGGCAGAACTTTTGAATTATGTAAGGGCACTTACAATGTTGGGTAAGTTACTCTTTAAGTAATTTGCAAAAAAAAAAAATCAGGTTACTTTGCTGATTACTTTTTTGAGAAAGTAATTACATTACTAATTACTTGACTTTTAAATGACTTACTAAAACAAAATTTCACAAAATGTTTTTTTTATTTTTTTTTTATGCTCAGCTAATTAAAAATTATGCCTGTGCTTCCTGCTTGTTCATTCTCGCTCATCCTTCAAATGCAAACATATAAATAAATGAATGACATTATTATATATAATATTCCTCTCATATATACATGTTACCCAAGTAATGTACTTAAAAGTAATTGCCTTAAATGAACGTCAGTAACTGTAATCTAAATAAAATCATTTTAAATTTTTTCAGAGAAACCTCATAAAGAGCCAGCACCCACACCTGCCATGGCCAACGAACTGGAAACCTCGTCTGTCCCAGAGCCAGCATAAAAATCATATTATATATTTTTGTTACACTACTTTTTGACTAAAAAGTAATTATATTACAGTAACTAATTACTTTGTAATCAGATTTCACCCAACACTGTAGCCCAGTCCCTAACATGTCTTCTTAAGTAAATTTGATTTGTTTTAATGATGTCATCATATTTTTACAAGCAAAAATACTGATTATGGAAATTTTATTGTTTTTTTTACAGTGTAGGTTTTAGAACAAAGCATATATCTTGAATTACATTTATATCCATTACCCACAATTTTTTGTCTTATTTTCAACATAAATCTATCAAGATTTATTGAAGTTTGCATCATGTCCTAATTAGGCATGTTCTAATTAAGCTTTTAAATAAATAACATAATAAATGTTTTTCCTAACCAGCTTCGACCATAATAAGCAGCAAGTGATGAGACATGTTGGTGTCATTTGTCTTTTAGATATTTTTAGTGGAAAGAATACAAAAATTTTGATTAAGCAAATATTGTTTTTGCAGTGTGATTGCTGTGACCAACACAAAGATAATTTCCACATAAAGCAGTTAGCGCTGCACAATAAGAAGACTCTTCTTATGATGACAATCGTGGTTCAATACAGACACCACAACAACAACATCCCCCTATCCGTTTGCATATGTTTTCAAGTGTGCGTATGTGAGGGTGTGTTAATCCGCACACACAGCCCATCAGCATCAACACCCCCCCCCCAACCCCCCAATCCTTCCCGCACTTAGACACTTCCAGCTGGTAGAGAAGGATACGCGCATGAGATTCTCCATCCCAGCTGCCCTCCACCCTCTCTCTTTCTCTCATCCCATCTCTTTCTCAGCTACACTCTGTCCTGCCTAACTGCACGGAGGGGATGGATTCAGGTAGGGCTAGAAGGAATTGGAAGAAAAGCGCCAAGCGGAAAGCCGCGTCTCTTTGAACACACACATTTGTTCCCAGCCTCTGCTCCTTGGTGGCTGTGCAGAGGAACATATAGACCCTCCAGTGGGTGAGACATTTTGTGGTTGTCTTTTGAGGGATACGGCTGAATATTTCTTGGGAGGTGGGAGACACCTCACTTTGTGAAAGGATATCTCACTTGAGACTTGCGTTATGGCACACGCCGCGTCCCAGCTGAAAAAAAAAGCTGATTTAGATCTTACGGCCGCTGAGGAAGAGAAAGACAAGAAGAAAAAGACAAGAAAAAGACCACGGGATCCAAAGAAAAAGGTACACATATGTCAAGACTCACAAAGCTGGCACCTATTCAACCTAGACTACCATGTAGTCACGCATGCATGTCTAGAAGAATTGAAAAGGTTTGGGGTGTCATATACAGTACAATTTTTTCTGAGTTTCATTTATTCATAGGGGTCATAGGAGAAAAAAGGGAAATTAAAATGAAGAAATATGAGTCAGGCTTTAGCAGGCTTTTCAAGTGGCTTGCTGTTAGACTGCAGTGCATCCTGTATGGACAGGAGAACCTTATTCTAGGACATACATGTGCCTCACAAAGAAAAAAGACAGTTATTTGAGGGCAGTTTCTCACATTTTTACCATTTTAATCCTATATTATATATAAAATGCCTATAACGATGTTTCTCATTCCTGGTTAGAATATATGCCATAAAATTACTCCATAAAGATCTTTCAGTTGGTTATTTAACTTGTAGGGCAGGACCAGATTTGAATTGGCACATCTTGTTGCATTTAATGCACATTTAAAGCAATAACATTAGAGCAGCAGTTGTGCTTTTCTGACATGCGTGTGGGTGACTGTGTGTTTTTGTCTTTGATCAATGGTGGGGATTCGTTCTCCACGCTGATGCGTGACTGGTGTCATTTTTATCACAGGCTCTGGATGCATCCAGACCCCCAGGGGCTCACGAACCCTCTCCTATGGGCTTTATGAAAGATTACCCCACCCACCCCCTCCGCCCCCGCCCCCACCCCCACCCCCACCGCTGTCTCTGTATCAGCCAGCCTCAATAAAATTACAAGCTCACATCAACCCATCTCATCAGTATCTCTCCTACCTATCTGCATACAGTACATGCCTGCTTGTATCTCTCACAGCATGCAGAGATTTGTTCCCTTAAAATGGACCAAAAATGGATCTGAAATTCTTCCATTTCCACATATGTCAGGAAATGTCTATGTTCCTGCAAATCTGAGTGTCCCATGTTTTGTTATGGAGTTGTGGAGACCGTTATGGGAAATTCATAATGTTCTTGCTTAATTATTGACAGCTTGTGACTGCAGTTGCATTTGTTCATTCACAACGCCTTTGCTAAAGTCATGTTTCCACCTTCAGAGGTTTTTTAAGTTTTACTGATCTCACCCCAGACAATACATACATTGACATATAGTTCCTATTAAATTGTTTTAAATAGCTGCAATATCATGAAAAATATAATGTAGTTCACTGCAACCTGGAATGTACCTCTCCATGGTCCTGAAACAGTGTTAATGGATGTTCGACAGTGCTGACGGTAAACATTTGCTCAGGGTATCAATACCTGAGATGGAAGAGAATACTCCCTGTATGTCTGTGGTCAAGGAAAGATGCTGCTAGGCTATTGATTGTGTGAAGATGTGTGGGGCTCTCAAATGGAGAACTGTTAGCCAAAGCACTAGTTCACCACCGGACTGGACTAGTTCATCAGACTAGTGGGACGTTTATGGATGTGCTTCTACAATGAGCTCAGTCTGTGATATTTCACATTGATTAGAATGTTGCTATAGTCTTCATTTGTTTAGTTGGAGTTTCAAATTTACAAACTAGTTTTACATTTCTTGATCAAAATGTGAGTTTTATTTGCCAACGCAAAACTTTCCACCACAGTGCTAGGACGTTGTACAGTAGGTGGTTGCCAGGGCGTTGCTTACTAAGATGTTCTGAATGTTTTTAGTGTTTTAGTGGTGTGTTACGTCTTCTGTAGTGTGTTTTTAGGCTGTTTTTGATGGTTTCCAGGGCATTGTTAACCCTTACAAAAATCTTGAATTCATGGCAAATTTGTCGCAAACTTGCCTCAAATTCGCCACTGATTATTTTCACATGCAAACGAGCTTTGCTGAAACTTGTGACAAATTGTTAATTGTTGCCAAAGGTTTGCTGCAGGTTCACCACCACCGGTTTCACAAGCTCATTTGCATGTGAAAATATTGAGTGGCCAATTTGCTTGTTATGCTTGTGTGATTTGTCTTTTTGGTTAAGTTCATTATTAAAATATTGTTTATGTTGTCAAGCTGGTTCGCGCCCTTTCCATTAATCCCTATACACTGGTGCTGAAATCCGGGAAGGAGGATGGATGTGCCATAGTGGAGTTCTCGCCGCTACTATCCACCCCATAGGAGCAGCCGTGGCCATCCTCCGGAGATCGGAGGAGCCTGGCCGCCTGGAAGCGGAGGAACGGTCGCTCCCAGGGGCGGGGGAGACCCCTACCATCCAACAAAAACGCGGCAGGGTATTCCGTAAACATTTCAAAACGAGAGGGATGAAAATAAAAGTAAATCAGTAAACAACATCCAGTAGAACATGTAGTCCAAAAGTGTGTATATGTAAAAAAATATTGATGAATTCTCATTTGTTAACTTCATAAAAAACATTATTATTCATGTCCATTTTTCAGTAAATTACGCGATATGAAGTGCTCTAATACTCCAATATGGTGCGAGTGCTATTCGCTAAGGAAACCAGGGGGCGCTCACGCTCATATTTCTTGAAAAATGTTCCATAAGGTGTTTTAAAGTTATCATCCTCATATTTCAAATCGATAATTTTTAGACTTGTGGATTTAGCTCCGTTACTATGCATCATTTATTAATTTATAATAAAAATATGTTATAGAAATAAATTACTGATCACTTTAACAAAATATTAGCCTTTCTACCAATTTTTTTTATGACTCTTATTTGGTTGATTTGAAAATTAATTCATTGTCTTTGTATAAAACGTTTTGTGCTCAATGCCCTGCTAGAAGAAGCATAGTAAGTGGTATAGTAATACTACATGATATCGTAAAACTTTAGCAGGTATATCGTAACATATGAATACAGTATTCCCCCAGATCTCTGATCCATGATATTCTGGTCTGATTGATTTCTAGATATGGGTTGGGTTTGTCCGTCAGCTGTAATCATAAGTCTCTCCTTAACACGCCACATGTTTTGAGGTATCACTCATGTCCATAGCACAAGGAGTGAGGAACGAGTTACAAGCCGAAGTTTAATACTTAAATACCTCAAGTATGAACAAAAGTAATGATGCTTGCCTTAGCAAAAGCTACACTGTTACAGTGTAGTTATCTGTTAGCCAGACACGAGCTTTAAATTCTATATTTTGCATTTTAAACATGTTTGATTGTTGTTGCTCAACTGTTGGTTGAACTGATGCACCTATAGAGTTACCAGGACATGAGGGACACACTGTCCTCTTAGGCTTCAGGCTTGTACCTGTCCCAGGATGCTGACATGACAGCAGATGATGAGTGGTTTATGTGTGTATGCCTTTGCCAGTGTATCGGGTATCCTACTCAATGCTCAGTTGAAGTACATGGGCAAACAAAAAAAAGGAAAATCCATACTCCAGTCTGCTGCTTTGGGCTGTTGGCAGCCCTTCACTTTTCACTTTAACATATGAAAAAAAAAACACTGGTTGCTGGATAACTGCCTGTTTGCATTAAATAGTAACATTTGATTTTCCTTGTTTCCGGTTCTGGTTTTATTATTGTGTATCTTAAGTCCCAAGTAATAGAAATTACTAGTTTATAGAACCATTTTTCCCTTCAAGCAGGTTGACAAATAGCATTTGTGTTCGATGAACATTTCTGTTTCATAGTTCAGCTCTAAATCATGTCCTGTTGGCTGCTTGGCAGGTGCAGAGTAAACTATCATGTTATACTAATTAATGCATATATTTTATAAAATCTGTTTGCTACTTGGCTTTTCACTCGGCTTACATCTATATCTGAATAGTTATTTCTCTATATAGACAAGACAAGAGAAATTCTTCAGTTTGTAAAAACATGAGTACATTAGTGCACTTAAAATGGAAGTCTTTGAGGCAAGACAATCCAGAGAGCTTAAAGCACTTATATTAATTCTTCAATACAAACATAAGTGTTATTTGAGCTGCAGAGTTGTCGAAATCATCCTTTTAAGCAGTGGGACTACTTTTCTAGCTGGATGAACTTCCATTGGATGGATTTTTCTCTGTGTTACTTGGCTTGTCAGTTTTACATGTCCATGACAGGAGTTGACCAATTCACTGTTGTTTTTACAGAAAATTAAACTGGCAGCTGTGGTTGCCAGAATAATTATGTAAAAAAAATACAGTAAAAATGTAAACAACTTTACAGAAAAACCTGTACGTTTTACAGTTTAAAACTGTTGTAATTTACATGACCACGATGAGACAGATTATATTTACGGTAAAAAAACTACATATTAAATAACAAATTAACCTTCTAAAACTATAAAAATCTACTTTTTACTTTATAAGATATTGTTAATCACCCTAAAAATGACAGAAGAGCACATGAGGACATGAAGTTCATCAATAGTGGCTCTTCCAGGATCAATGACCAATAAACCTATAGAGACTGTGCTCAGTGTCACTCACACAAACACTAAACACCATCAGGGTAACACATGTAATTTCAATAATGCGGTAAACATGAACTAAACTACATTAAATATGAAACACAACACTACAATGTACGAAACTGATATTAAAAATAAGAAGAGACATAACTGTTCCCATAAAATATAATGTAATATAATGGGTCATGCAGAGAATTATTGTTTTTTACTGTAATTTTTATAATAATTTACTGTAAAAAGTACATGTACTCTCTATATGTTTACCATTAATTATACAAGAAAATCATACTTTTTACATCTAAAAATTTTTATTGTTAAATAATTACTGTATTGTCTTTTAAAATATCTAAAAAATGTTTACTGTATATTTTAGTTAATATTCGTTAATCAATTAAAATTTTTTACAGTAGCATTTTTTTCAGTCTTTTACCGTTAAAATTACAGACATTTTTTACAGTGTTGGTTTACTGCAATGCCTGCCCCATGGACTTCCATTTTAAATAAATTACTGTAAACCAATTTTTTGTTGTAATCAATATTATGCCACCAATGCTGTCGATTGAGCTTAACTTATTTTGAACTCAGAATATTTATTTATAATATTTACTATCCTTATTACTAACAATTTTATAAGCCTGATTGCTTCAATTTACATATAAAAGAGTGGCAATTTCAGTCAGTTGGTTATACCACCAGCACAAAAACATTTAGGCATTGCTGTTAATTAATTTTAATGGGATTGTCCTTCACCCCAACACCCCCTCCTTTCTTTACCGCTTTATCTTTTTTAAAGTGGGTGGGATAAGGGGCAATAAATTTTAAAGGGGGATGGGTTTTGAACCCTACAAATACACACATGCACACATGGTGCCACCAGCCACCTCATCACCCCCCCACCTTTTTTGAGCAAATAAGCCAAGCTGCTCCATTAATCCCCTGTCACTTATTAAGGGCCAGCCTAATTTTTCACAGTCTCCACCTTGCTTTCCATCCATTGTTTGAGGAGAGAGAGAGAGCAGCAGGGTCCCTTGGGGCATCTGTCCCCCTTGCTTCTCTTACCCTGGGGGCTGATGGGTTACTTGTCACCAAATACTGATTCTCATTATCCATCATTCATTCATTCAGTCTATAATTGCAGTTGGAAAGGTCAAACTTTTCTTCACCTCTGGCAAATAATGAATTGAAATTATAAGCATTATGCAATCTTTTTAATCACCCTGGCCTTTTGCAATAAAGTTTTAATTTATACATCTGAAATTTATACTCAAATAAAGTACTATATAAATCTCAAATACAGCAGTAAGCCTTCACAGAGCACAGCAAGACAAAGACAAAAAAAACTGTATTCCCTGTTGTTTTGAGCATGTTAACATGGTAGTTCTATGGTATTCTTTGAATTACCATGGAACTACCATGTTAACACAATGGTTTGTGGAAATGGAAATCATTCAGTGCCATGGTATATACCAAAGTAGAATTGATAAAATATGCATTCCTCTTCATTGTATTACATCCTGTATAGCTTAAAATAACTCGCTTCACAACTAGATTTCTACGACCTATCCTGGACATAAATGGAGCTCACATGTACCTTTATGCCCTACAGCACTTACCACATTGGCCAGTGGAGGCAGTGTTTTCATTTTTGGTAAGCATATACCTATTTTTGCTAAAGAAAAGTCAATATTCTCTTTCCGATTTCACTGTGAGATCAGGCTGAAAGTGACATGGTATTACCATCAAATACCATCTCTATTCCATGGTGCAGTCATTTTACTTTTTTTGTAAGGATATTCTAGTCATGATTTGTGACATAAAACGACTCTCCTGAACAGAGCAGAAGTACAAATGTTGTATACTGCACATACAGGCAAATAGTAAACTGGTTGTGAATGCACTTTAATGTTCTGATATATCTGAACTCCTCAAAGAAATAGTTCTCCCAAAAAATTTAAGTGACAGGTATTAAAAAAATATGCATACAGTGCACGGTACATATTATATACTGCAGAAATAGTAGGATGTTAGCATATTCAGCAGAGCATAGCCAAAGTAGCAATGTGACACAGTGGAGAAAGAATTATTTGCTGAAATAAAAATGGGGTTAAACCTGAAATGGGAATGAGGAGAGAAGAAAGAGATTATAAAACAGAAAGAGTTGGAGGCTCTCCCAGCTTCACACAAATCACAGAGGAAAGAGAGCTGACGCAGCGTAAAACACAACACACAGGTACATCAAAGAATGAAGATTCATCCCCCAGTGCTCTCACACACACACAGACACACATCTTTAATAAGAAGTTTGGATATATTGTAGGATTCTGCATTATATATAACTATTTTAAAAATGTTTTCACTAGTGGCCTCACACTTTTGGAAGAAGCTGTACATCACATATGAATTGCATGCTGAAGATGAGTGAGATGACAAAATATTCAGGAATAGTGGGAGTGTTTTGGTGCAATAAATGGTTGTGATTTGAGATGCTGGTTAGATTAGACTGACCATAAAACTGAAATTTTTCAGTTTGTTGCTTTTATCTATCACTGGAGATCAGTGTGGTTTCATGGAGAGCACAGTCGAATCAGTACTGCAAGGCATCGTTCTCCAGTGCTCGTGAGATCAGCCCACTTTCTGCTGAGCTCCACATACATCACACAAGGAGGGATAGAGATTGCCCTTATTTTTTCTTCCTGCAATAGTGTGCTCTTCATCATCAGACATGAACTTCAGCAATCACCTTCCTGTGACATGTCAGGCTTCTCAGAATATAATGAGCTGTGCCTGTATCCTACACTGACAATAATATTCCAAAAGTCTTTCACTCACGTAAAAGGCATTCCTGAATGGACATCATGTTTTTTTATTTGTATTTATATCTGGTGTTTAAAAGTTTGCAAACATAGTTTAGTCTCTAAATCAAGTGTTCAAGGGTTTGCTAACCTAGTCTAGACTCTATATCGACTCTATCTCGTTTGGAATACTGCCATACCACTCTTACTATTTCTGCAATAGACAGAAATGTCAGAAATAGGAGGAGTAGTATGGGTAATATACCATTCCAAACTCACCCCTAGTGTTCAAAGGATCTCTAACTTAGTCTAGTCTCTATATCTAGCATTCATAGGTCTGCTAACCTTGTCTATTCTTTATTTCCCGCGATCAAAGGTTTGCAAACCTAGTCTAATCTCTATGGGTGTGTCTCAATGCTAAGAATGCAGAGATTAGACTTGCGTTCTCATGAAAACAAGCTACCTTGGAATAATTTACTCGGAAATACAAGAGGACATAGAATGCATGTTTTGCGAGCTTTTAGATGCTGTGTTCTTCCTGTAGCGCAGTTGCCTTTTCCTACCACATTTGTAGCCAGTGAGGGAACTACTGGCATTTTTGTCTCACCATTGAAGTTTTGCAGGACTAGTGACATGTTAAAAGAATAGTCTGTGTGACAGGGTGGAGAGCGGGCTAATCAAGCCTCATAGAGGGATAAAGGCCAACTGGAAGCTGCAGTGCGACAGAGAGAGATTTACGGACAGCTGTCCGACACCTTTGTGTGTTTGTCTTTTTGTTTCAGTTTTATATTAAAACTATTATTTATATTGTCAAGCCGGTTCTCGCCTCCTCCTTTCCATTAATCCCTTTACACTGGTGCCGAAATCCAGGAAGGAGGAGGGATGAGGCGTAGTAGAGTCCTCGTTGCTACCATCCACCCCAACAGAGCAGCCGTGGCCATCCGCCAAAGGAGGGAGGAGCCTGGCTGCCTGGAAGCGGAGGAACGACCGCCGACCGCGAGGGGAAGAGGGGCTCCCAACTAACCGCCTGGGAGTGGTTACCGCTGCCAGGGGCAGGGGAGACCTCTACAGTCCACCTACAATGCGGCGTGGCTTTCCGTCCACCAGGGGCCAGAAGCCTGCCTCCGATCCGTCCGGGGAGGCATGGCTGTCTTCCCCTTGGCCGAGGACCAAGCTACGGCGTTTCGGAGAACCGGCAAGTAAGTGTTTTTTTTCTCTCTCTCTCTCTCTTCCACTGCCGCCCCATGTTGGCCTTTCCCTTTCCCATCCAGGTAGACGGGCATGACCTGCCGGCAGACGGTGCAGAATGCACGCCCCTCCCCAGGGGCTACCTGGTCTGAGAGAACGAGGGTGAATGTGACAGGGCAGAGGGCGTTAACAGTTGTTTCCTCAATGTGTTTAGTATTTCATAAAAATGATAACCAACAAAAGAACAAATGTTGACAGAGTATGACTACTATTCACGAGCTGTCAGATTTTCACAAGGTTACAGCGTGAAACTGTTGAGGGAAAACACAATGATAAATGTCCTTCCTCTGCCACCATAGTGGCGCTTTGATTTAAAATGTGTTCTTGCCCATGTCACCATCTGATGCATCCATGCATATTTGGCCTGAACAAGAACACAACTCTGCAATTTAATGCATCCTCAGTACTTGCGTTCTTGAGTATTGGAATTGAACTTGGGCAGTGGATGATGACTTTGAACAAGTCCATGAGAACATAAGAACACATAAGAATGCACATTAAGAAACTCAATGAAACCCTATAACTTGTGTTCAAAGGTTCTCTAACCTCTTCAAGTCTTTATATCTTGTGTTCAAAGGTTCACTTCAAAAGATCCGCTAACCTAGTCTAGTCTCTATGTCCCACATTCAAAAGTTTGCTAACCTAGTCTAGTTTCTATGTCTTATGTTTAAATGTTTGCTAACCTTGTCTAGTCTTGGTCTCGTGTTCAAAGGTTCTCTAATCCTAGTATAGTCTCAATATCTCATGTTCAAAGGTATGCTACCTAATCTAGTTTCTATATCAATTGTTCAAAGGTTCACTAACATTGTCTAGCCTATATGTATAATGTTTAAAGGTGCGCTAACTTGGTCTAGTCTCTATGTCTCATGTTCTATGTCAAGTTTTCAAATGTTCTCTAACCTAGTTTAGCCTTGATATCTCATGTTCAAAGGTTTGCTAACCTATCCTAGTCTCGATATTTCCTGTTCAAAGGTTCGATAACATAGTCTAGTCTCTATATCTTATGTTCAAAGATCTGCTAACCTAGTTTAGTCTCTATATCTTGTGGTCAAAGTTTCGCTAACCTAGTTTAGCCTCTATATCTCATGCTCAAAAGTTTGCTACCATAGACTAGTTTCTATATCTCGTGGTCAAAGGTTCACTAACCTAGTTTAGTCTCTATATTTAGTGTTTAAATGTTTGCTTACCTATTCTAGTCTCTATATATCTATGTCTAGTGTTGAATGGTTTCTCAACCTAGCATGTTCTCTATAAATAGTGTTTAAAGGTTCACCAACCTAGCCTTGTCTCTTTATCTAGCATCCTCTATAGAGACTAGACCTTTTCTAGTCTCTATATCTAGTGTTCAAAAGTTTGCTTATATTGTTAAATGACAAATGTCATTGACATCAAACCTCACGTGACATGTCTAGCAGTGCCATATTTAGCCATTCAAAATAAAAACTGTATTTTGTTTTCTATTATGCTCTTGTCTGTGGAGAATGTGTTTTTGTACTTTCACTGCTCCCTGCTGTAAAGCTCAGCATGTCTGGTCACCAGCATATGTTGTGTTTTAAATGATGGTCTCCAGCAAACCAGGCATCTTAACTATGTCAACCAATCTTCTGGCTATATCTATGCTGGTTCACCAAATAGACCAGTATAAAACCAGCCTGGAACAGCATACAAATTCATGCTGGTCTATGCTAATGCTAATGTCAGCATTGTTTTCCTTCCCATGTCAGTCTGCTACGAGGGACCCCAGACTGATGTTACAGGGAACAGAACAATTGGTCTAATCGGTATCTGGTCTCAGTCAGAACGTGTGTGAATGACAGATCTAAGCTCCACTTTTCCCTGTGAATAGAGTTCAGAAATAACTCTTCCTGTCCATGGTGTCCTGAGAGAATCCAAATCCTCTCATTACACCACTGCTATATGTGTCACAGTTTCTTTATAAAAGGTCCTGCTCTTTCCATACTGTGCGCACTTGCGGTCTTTAAACTATTTACAAATTCAAGATGTGCTCTTCCCATCTGCAGTGGTTTTGTAATGTGTCTACTAAAAGAAAAGTCTTTATATCTGTACTAAATATTCTTATTTAAAGGTGCAATAAAGATTAAGATGTGTTTGATGTATGCTAATTTTATTTTCTTAGTTTTAGAGATTTTATATTTAAGATGATCATTAGATGAAATGTTGAAAATGATATACAGTGCATATAGAAAATCATCATACCCCTTTGTAATAGTCACTTTTTTCTTACAGCCTGAAATCAAACCCTTTAAAAAATATATATTATTATTCACAAATTGTGCCTTACATTGTGCATTCAAGTAACGAAAAAAACATTTATTAATGGGTAAAAACTAGAAGGCCCAAGATTTCCCTCAAGAAATTGGGTGTACATGGCAGTATCCATTTTCCCTTCAGTCCTGACCAATTGCCCAATCTGTGCTGAAGAGAATCACCCTTACAAACAAAATGTTGCCACCTCCATGCTTCACAGTTGGTATAGTATAAACCCTGGGTTGTGTGCTGTGTTGCTTTGATTTAAGTCCAAAAAGTTGAATTTTTGTCTCATCTGACCATAAAACCTTTTGCCACTTGGGATCAGAATCCTCCAAGTGTTTTTTAACATAGTGCAAATGAGGCTTAGTGATGCTATTTTTCAGAGGAGGCTTCTTTCTTGTCACCCTGCCATACAGGACAGCATTCTGTAAAGCTTGGGATATTGTTGTCACATGCACAGACCGATCAATCTCAGCTTGTAAATCTTAAAAAGTTGCCTTTGGCCTCTTGATAGTTTCTCTGATCAACAGCCACCTGGCATTATCATCCAATTTGGAGGGACAGCCCAATCTAGGCAAGTTTTTGTAGGTGCCATGCCCCACAGACACCATACATCAACCCATAAACCTAACCCTTACCTTCCCTTAAAAAAATTAACCATGGTTTTATTTCATTAACCATGGTATCACCATGGTATTTTTTTGTAAAAATATGGGAACGACAAAATTACACATGATTACTATAGTAACGTATTAACACCATGGTTAATTTGATAAAAAATGTTACTTCAATGTTACTATAGTAAAACTATGGTTACCCTGATCAAACCTTTCTCTCAACTCCCCAACCTTCACTGTGACCAAATCATTTTGAGGCAACCAACTTTTATATGAAATTTGATTTAATATTATAAGTAGTATAAAGAAGGAAATATCAATAGTGGAGACAGAAAACAGGATGGGGGGGAGTGAGAAAAAAGGGGGAAACGAACCCGGGTCTTCCACATGAAAAAAAGCGAAGCCACATTGTATTTACACACCACACCACTGCAGCGACTCTTGGGGGTGCAGTTTGTCCTTTATTTCTGTGTTTTCACCAGACAATTTGAGTGCAAATAGCCATGCTGTGTGGCAGGTGCTATTTATACCTAGTGCAAATAGTCATTTTGAATAATTGTTCAGAATATTTCCATGTTATTTTCACTTTGATGTTGACGTTTATAATGTGTAAATACAGCTGGAAAATGTTAGATTGAATTTACTTTAATTTTCTGGATGTAATGTGACAAATGATAAGGATATTGACATGGTATGATGTCTCTCTGTAGGCACTGCAGCCTGATGAATTGCAGACCAGACATGTGTGTGTGTGTGTGTGTGTGTGTGTGTGTCTGAGCAGTAGCTTGTGAAAAATGGCAATTGTGATTGGGTGAGAGAGGGCTGTTGAACCATGACTGCTCCATCTGTGATTACATAGGCAATTTCTTTACCACACACACAGAGCTTTGGTTTTGACGCACACTTTACTACTATTCATACTCGGATAGATATCCTGAAGGTATGTGTCAGAAACAAGAAACATCTGACACCAGACTTTTTTCATTTGAAGTTATTGCTGAATGTTAGACTTGATTGTGGAATAATTTGGATTTTTGTTTTGCATTCAGTAGCAAACACTACATATATGAACAAGTGCTGATTTGTTTGCACTGAATTGATCGAATCAAGTGTGGAAATTGCTTTTAAGAGCAAAAGCGTTCTAATGTATTTCAGAGTTCTGTTCCGAGTGTCAAACAGTGACTGAGGTACAGTCACTTACTAAATGATATGCATTTTTGAACTGCACCAGTTCCCTCAGATACTCCATTATGGGTCCCTGGAGGGTTTGGGTGGGGTTTTATTTGTTTTTATTTCCTATGACCTTAGGAGTCTGAAAGGAGGGGTCATGAAAATGTCAGTGCCATATTGAGTCCATACAGTCAGTATGAATAATGTAATAATTCTATATTGCATCAGGCTCTGGTGGACAGCTCTGGCTAATATGAGCTGATTGTTGTTTATTAGCTGCTGGGACTCCTGCCATCTCTTGAGATGGGGTTAATGAGCTTTCGTGCCTCGAACAGGGTCTCCCACTTACATGACACTATAATCCACCCAGGACAGAAACATTTCAATAATGATAATCGCTCCTAATATGTTAAGAATATAACCAAAGAGGGGCACTGTAAAATCTAGGAGATAATGATCATGTGATCAGGGTCTCAGCTTCATCAGCATGACTTCATGTGTAGGACTGAAGTGATATGCTATAAGAAGAGATTCCATGTTTACAGGTGCGGAGTTTGCATGAATACAGTAGAAGATTTTCTATTTCAGCTCTCCTTTTTTCACTTTTTAATGAAAATAATTTTTGTCATTATTTTTTAAGAAATCCTCACTTTGTGTGTGTGTATATATATAACAAGTGTTCAAAAGTCTGATTGCTTGGGGGAAGAAGCTGTCATGTAGTCGGCTGGTGCGGGTCCTGATGCTGCGATACCGCCTGCCTGATGGTAGCAGTGAGAGCAGCCCATGACTCGGGTGACTGGAGTCTCTGATGATCCTCCGAGCTTTTTTCACACACGCCTGTTATATATGTCCTGGAGGGAGGGAAGCTCACCTCCGATGATGTGTCTGGCAGTTCACACCATCAGTTTGTGTGTATATATATATATATATATATATACACACACACACACACACAGTATATATTAAGAATGACTGGACTACTATAACTCAGCTTCAAAACAAAAAGTTTATCTTATCTCCTAATAATTATATCAAAGGACAATCGACTGATTAACCCTGAACTATTGTAGAAGATCCATACCCCACTACATTGTCAGTTTCTGGGACCCCAATGTCCTCATGCTTGTCCTATTATGAAGATACTATTTTGACTGTTTAGGTTTTTTCTTCTTCTTCTTCTGTCACAGAGTAGGCTACTATTTCTGCCAACTTGGAAATGTATTATATATATATAAAAAAAAGCTTTTCTTGTATTCTATCATAGCCGTAATGTCTACTGACACCTTGTAAGTTATTATTATCAGGACCTTTGCGAGGAAGGACATGTCGAGACTGGACCTCCTGGAACTTGAATTGAATACCCCTTGCCTAATGTATCAAATATGATACATAAAGAAAATATGTGCAATTTTTTATTTTTTGTACTATTTCATTTTATAGTTTGTCTAATGGTACTAAAACAGTTTAATGTCAGAAATGATCATTTTCAGACAATTCTTTTACATGTCAGGCTTTTTAAGTGGAGCAGTATTTTAGACTACTGATATTCTTCAGTGGTTAGAGCTACCCAGCATGATGCTGCAGAAACTGAAACCAAGAAACTATTTTCCAATTTTCAAATACAAGTTTTTGCTAGTTGTGCTAGTTGATTTAGTTAATGGTTAAAATAACTTTTTATTGATGTTTTTTGTGATCTCAGTGGAGAAATAAATGGGAAAAGTCCCTGAAAAAGTGGGTGGTCACAGTTGTGCTCCAATATTGTTTGTACACAGGCCAATATAAGATTGTTCAGTACGTGAAGCTTGGTGTGAACATCCCTCTTAATTCAAACACTACAATCCTGCTTAGCCTAAATTTTTTGCTGTTGTTGTTGTTGTGCGTGCCATGAACCTGCAGGCGCCCCTTCATGATATCCCTTAATAGCATCATACATTTTCTATTGAGAGTCACTACTGATTGACCTGACTTGCATAGAGAGGGCAAAACTGTGCTGTCAACCTCTCATATAGTAATCCTACAGACGACGTCATAACTCTCCGATAACACAGAATAACACAGAAACAAGGTGTGCCCTTACAAGATGAGATCTTGTGTCAATTTTCTATTCCTGCTCATTTTCCTGTGTGTCCTAATGGCCACCGTCAGTAAGAGTCTTAGTCTGTTTTAAGTGGGGGAAGTGAAGGGGACACAGTGTACTTACTGAAGTTGATAACTGATTGTCCAAATTGATAAAACCTCCTCTCTAAACACTGGCTACTAATTGTCTTAAATGGAGAAAATGGCAGAGAGTGAAGAGCGAGGTCTGGGCAGAGAAGTGCTATTTTAAAAGGGCAAGGATTCATAACGATTGGCAGAGAGTGAGAGATGACTATTAGCAGATGGCAGATTGTTTTTCAGTTGTATAGTGTGTTGATACACACATAATCTAATACTATACATTTTCAGAGTCGAATTAGACCTGTGTTTGTTATTTTGTTGTATGGAAATGCAACCCAATGTGCCAAATTCCAGAACAGTGCCACCATGTGACAAATGATCATTCCCTGAGAATCATCTGTGCTGTACCTTAACATCAGATCCCTTCTGAACTCTGGCTAGTGAGATCCAAATGTAAAAGAACTGATATTGGTCTCAGTACTGTTATGGTTAGGGTTAGGTTTAGATTTTGGATTAGGGTTATTTATAGTATATAAATTAGTATATTTATGTATGTAATGACTACTCATATTTATCATTAGGATAACATGCTCATGTCTTGTGCTTGTGCAGTGTGTTGCGCATAATTGTGCATGCCTTCAACTGTAGTTCTAACTTTGGCCACAAGGGATGCAGTTTGAAAAAGCTCAGACTGATTTTAGTAGACAAAAGATTTGACCTGATGAGACACATTGACATGCCTTTATTCAATCTGGCAAAGATGTGAATACATTTTCAGAGCTTTTGCTGAGGGGAATATTGTCAGACTTAAATTTTGATCTTTTTATTTTATTTCAAATTTTCATCTATGCATTTGAATGTCATGGGGGCCCCAGAATATAGAGGACTTAGCTTGTATGACAAATCACATGTGTATGTGTTTTTGTGCAACGGCAAACTCAATTTCAGGGTTCACATCCCCTGGAATAAGGGATCGGTTGCTATGGCAACACTGTAGTATTGAGAAGACATAAATGTACAGATCTTCAACTTGTGTCCCAATGAATTTAATCCCATGTTTTTTTAGGTCAGTGTTCTGTAAACAAAAACATGAGCATATGAGAGTGGATTGGATTGGTGGGAGAACACTGGTGGCAGGTTTGTGAGCTATTGACCAATCAGAACAGCTCTACCCCAGTGTATTGAAACTATAAAACCTAAAATTAATTAAATTGGTTAAATTTTGATGCTCTGATACACTCACAGGAAAATTCTTCTCCATTTTTCACTCAGAGCTAGAAAGAAGGTTGAAACAACTGCGCAACGGTATACTATTTACTATTGACAGGCATTTTGAGGAACATTCAAATCCGAGATGCACGCTATTCTTTTAAAAGAATCATTAACCAAATATGACATTAAAATGTGTTATCAATTACTACATGCCTCATTCTATGAGATACCAAAAGATACTGTTTTTACCACTCAACAATGATTTAGAGTTTATATATATATATGTACAGTAAATAATGTGTAATTTGTTATGTATATATTCTACATTCATAGCACTAATGCTAATGCTAACACACCATACATGACCATAATATGCACAGGTTACTGTTAAAGTATTTTATAGACTGTTGTGGACTTAATGATGAGATTAAAAAATGTGATACGTTTTTGGAAAATATCTCTACCTAAACAATCATCCAGCTGTAGCTAAATTTGCACCGGCTTAGCTACTTTGAAATGTGTTCATGTTGACTGGTCTCGACTGAGTGTAGAAATCAACCGAAAAAAGGTGTTGTCAAAGTAGTTGGAGCACCCGGTCACACCCACCAATGACATGGACCAATGGAGGTGCCAGAGCTGGTACAAAATTTCTTGAAAGTTTGCACTGGCGAGCTGTTTCAAACCACCACAACAAGCTTAATTTTAATTTTGGTCAGATTGAATTCAAAATTACATCACACCTGTATTTCTTCCTTTATTTTGCTAGAAATATATTGCCACCTTCACTGTTGGTCTGTTGGTTTACTTTTGTTATATACATCATATGATTTGATATTTCACGAGTTGTTCATACAACCCATGACTGTAATACAGCCCTTACAATAGTACTGTGGTGGTACCATGTACAGGAATGGTATTAAATGGTACACTGATATTTATCATGGTGCTCATGGGTAGGATATTCTTATACAATGTTATTTACATGATACTGCATGGCGATGGTAGAAAAGTGTCAACTGGTAAAGATTTTGCTATATTAAATATATTTGAGGGGTTATCAGTGGACAGAACTGCTTTATGTTATTTATGAATTAAAGCCATTTGTAGGTTGATTTCCCAAAAAGGTGTAAACACTGCAACTCTCTTTAAGAATTCCAACCAGATCTGATGCAGCAATATTGTCTCAACCAGTGGTGAGAGTTTGGGGTAGGACTATCTGTTGGTCTGACCAGTAGCAGGTGGGAGGAGTGTTCTGGAAGCCTGTTCGAAAACAACTATTTTTCTGTTCAGTTTGGTGGCACTAGTGACACAGAAATAACACACTTCAGCTTAATATATAAAACATTTAGTTGAATGTCGATACAATTCCTAAAGTGTGATATAGTCCTTTACTGTAATATAAAATGACACATACTCATTCGATTTTGTTCATAAGTAAACCTCAAACCACTTTCTATTTCAACTTGGAATGAGCAGATTAGGTTATTTTAATATCTACAATGAATTATTGTCAGCAGCATTGATTTAATTAATGAGATTGGCGACTGAGATTGGTTGCGATGATGGTGGTGCTGTAATGTTGCTGATGCGGGCAGAGGCTGCTGCAACCTCCAAGAGCAAGTGAGTGAGAGAGAGAGAGAGAGAGAGAGAGAGAGAGAGAGAGAGAGAGAGAGAGAGAGAGAAATCACAGAAGCAAACTAGTCTGGTCTGGTCCAGAGGCACTAAGGTGCTGATTGGCAGAGCCCGTGATCTGGGCAACACAGCGCAACACCCTGACTGCTCATAATACCTGGTGAAATGCCCCCCAAATCCCCCTTAAGCTGGGCAGCTGAACTCCAGCATGGCTGACTGACTCCTAACAGTAGTGGCTGGCTGAGTTGTGCTGAATCGGGCCACCCGTGCCGGGGTATTTGTGCAGCACAAGGGGCTGGAGGGGGGGGATGTAAAAAGAGCTGATAAGCAGGATAACAATATGACTCGTGGAGGACAGATTCCAGTCGGGGAGGCCTGCCACACAGAGGGGCCCGCTTCTATTTTAGACCATCAGATCATGATTACACTCTACCAGAAGAGAGACCACTAGTGCCTACAAATATGGTAAGTGAGGAAACGACAAAGTCATCCCATCAGAGCAAGTATGCAGAGCTGGTTGGAGAAAGGGACAGCTGGGTAGGGGAGTAGGCTAACGGTGCTAACATCCGTATCAGTGATAAAGAGGATTTGTGCATATGTAGAGTAGAGTAATGCCCCTGGATTGCAACCAGGACTGTACTATGTTTCTCTTTGTATAGTCATAGTAGCTAAAAGTTAAAAAGGGCATGTGTTTTTTGCTTTAATGTACCTTTAATGCACCTCTGGAGTGTCCGATCCAAACTCTAGCTCATTGATTACCGGGATCATTTCAGGATTGCAGGTCAAAAGTGGCAATGGAGAATGAAATTAATCTAGAATCAGTAAGTGCCACTTTCAATCAAATAAGAAGATTGTTTGAAGGGTGTTGGGGTTATTATGGCTTGGCGATAGTGAGTGAGATGGTCAAAGGGTGGTTTAGACGAATCCAGATGGTGTGGTGTTTACGGGTCATGTCAGGACTATAGTGGTGCATTGCTCGAGTGGGGTCCGGTTTCAGCTTTTGAACATAACTTGAAGGAAGTAGGATATGATTGAAAGCTTTTAATTGAGATTTATAGTCACCAACAGTTAAATGTTTGGACAACCTTGACTGAATTTATATTTCTGTTCTTAATTTTGCATACGGTTTGTATGATTTTCTGTGCAAAAATAATTTTTTTATTAAAAAGAAAATGTGTAAAACAGTAGGCTAATAATGAAGAATGAGTACTGTAGGTGTGTCTAAACCTTGGACTGTTAGTGTAAATGTAACTGAATGTATCACAATGGGAGCTGCTGATTGTGATCTGTTTGAGCATGAACCCAATTGTGTGGCCGAATGGAAGATGAGCTTACTTGTGGCATGTTATAGAATAATGGGTGAATTGTGCTTTCGTGGTTCTCAATTGTTTTTCCATCAGAATGTACTCTTTTTGTGGTCTATTCTCACAAGTTTTGGCTTGCATAACAATTTCCACAAATCATTTACAGTATGGCTTTGTTCAAGATCATTTAACATGGAATTGTGACTTTGTAGAGTTGAAGCACACATGACTGAAGCGGACACATGTCCGCCTGGAAGCAGAATCATGTTCACAAGGTTATGCGTTAAGACAATGAGCATTTTGAGGACAAAATAATCCCCAGATTTGTCCAAGTTTGCCTGGTTAGTGACATCAAATCTTTTGAGGATATAGGCCAATCCTCTGCCAATGTCACCATTTAGTAGAAACTGCACAAACATTAAACATTTTATTGGATTGTTGAAAAATTATTTTGAGGCCTTTTGTAGATGGCTATGGCTTCAAGGCATCAACAGAACTGACTGGACTGAAGAGATCATTTCAACTCACAACTTTGCAGCAAACATTTATTGCAAACATTATGGTATGTTATTAACTCATATCATTATAAAAATCATGTATCTACAAATATTTGTGTATGTATGATGATTTTGTGTCGTACTTTCATTTAATCATCTAATCTGTCAAATCTAGCACAACAGTTTGCTGGCTTTCTGCCACCACTTACTGCGCACGCACTGGAATTTTTGCAAACATTGAGATTGGTCTATTCAGAGTTTCGTTTGAGGCACGTACTGTAGCAGAAAGTAAAGCAGATATCCACGAGCAGAGCTGTATATTCTGCATTTTTTGCTTAGTTATGTGTGTGTAATACTCTGAGATGGGGCTTTCTCTGTTTTACTTAAACTGTAGATTGTACATATTTTCCGCCATTTCCGTGTTTTTGTTTTGTTTCTTTTTTTGTGCAATCGCTCGCAGAGACTCGCATGCCTTTACATTAATTATATCTACCCTGGAGTAGTCCACAACAATAAACAAACTCATATTCAGGTCTGGCTCCATTCCAGTAAGAAAAGCCAAAATATGAAACTTTTCACCATTCAACCAATTCCCGATGGATGAAACCAAGTCCCGGTTAAAAAAGAAACATCTCAGAAACGAGGTTTAAACTGAAGTATTTAATATCTGCCCCACTTGTGGCCTGTAATGGAATTGCAATAATACTTATTGTTTTCGAACAGGTTTCCCCGAACACTCCGCCTGACTTTATTATTTTTTAGCGCTATACAAATAAAATTGACGACTTCCATTGGTCGGCCAAACAAGCCAATCTCACACCACTGGCGAGTTAGTGGTGCTGTGTCGGGGTGGTCAGTATGCAGGTTGAAGAACCACAGTATTTATGCACTTTTTTAAAGTAAACCTACAGTACAAATGGCTTACTAATACTTGTCTCTGCACATTAAACTGGATTAGGAAAAACTATATAAATACACACTTCACCTTTAAACTATTAAAATGAGATATCTGTTTAAAAGAGGATTTTTCTGTTTCGACAGATGCATACCTAGAGTTTAGGTTCATGCTCAATGCTTGTTTTGAAATATTGAGAAGGTGATAATAAGGCTTTATCGTCATAAAGCGTGACACAGATTGCTGCTTAATTCTGCAGTCACACTCTATCTGCACTCCACACTGAGCTGTGAGGACTGATAAAACACACACACTCAGCTCTCTTCATGTGTACGCTGTTATTTGAGTATGCTGTGATAGTGTGTATACACTACAGTATGTGTGTGCAGTGTCAATTCACAGCTTTTCTCTGCGGTTTTAAACAGAACACTCAGAACCGACCATCCCTGAAAGCGAGTGCCATTATAAAGACAAATAGCATGTATGTGTTTGTGTAAAACAATGACTGCATGGTGCACTCATCTGACTCTATTGCTTGCAAAAGGCAAGGCATACTCGATAATGCCAATGCCTCGCTCTGAAAATCTGAGCTTGTCTGTCAACCACCAGCACATTTCTGCAGTTCATCAGAGGCACATGGTTCAGCCTTTGACTTTGCAGCTCTGAATCGCTTTCCTCTTTCACGTTTGAAGTGGTGCATTGATCGCATTTCACGTTTTCTCCTAGAACAATCTTGTTTTCAAAATCTATGCATGAGACTTTGATAGCCATACCCTGTGATGATATTGAACAAATCATTTTGTACCAGTTTTTACGTAAGCATCACAAAATACTATATGACACGGATGGTTAAATCAACGTGACCGTGCTTGTGAGGATTTTCTGGTGTGGCGTATATCACATGTCTCTAGGGAAGAAATGAAGAAATAGACACAAGATGTGTGTGGTGTGTTCACACACTTCCAGAACACACTATATAATCCCAGAGAAAAAAAGAGAGATGAGAGAGAGAGAGAGATGTTCAAAGGGAACTCCCACACACTGCAGAGGTTGAGCCCACACTGCATCAAGAGAAGATGGCATTTCTATTATGACATAGAAGAGAGACTAGGATATAGCCAGAAGCAGAGAATGATGGAAGGAGGTTTACGGAATGATGACTGATTAACTGGACTTAATTATTTACACCATCATCTGTAGTTTGTTTGGGTGTATTTTATATACCGCCTCCAAAGATTTATTTAATGGTTTATTTTAAGCTGAATCGTGTAATTTCTGCATCACTAGCATCACCAAATGGAGTTGCATTAAATAATTGATCATGTCTTTTTTCAGAAAGGGTTCCTCAGACCTGTGCCCTATATACCATTAGCCGAACAAACAGATAATCCCGCCCCAAACTCAAGCAATTGGTTTAGCTCTTCTTGCTGTGTTGGGCTGGTGAGAACGATGTTTTGATAGCACCACACTTAGTATTTTGACATTTACAGTTATAATCTAACTACAGAGTTATATTTTGTGAGCAGTTGAGCTAAAGTCTCCATCGGTCTGTCCAAGTATTCAGTATATGGCACAATGTGTAATATTTGATGGGAGGACGACAGACATGGCAGGATAAAATCTTTCAGAGCATGCACACAGCGCCAAGGTCAAATGTGTTCCAATTAATGTGTATACATGCTAGAGGTCAACCGACATTTCATTTTGCTAATAGCGATAAATAAGGTGGTGGAAAAGGCAGAAAACCAATCAATCAGCTGATAGTTTTTTAAAACGATGTATTGAATGTTAAGAAGAAGCTATTAGCAAACTATCATTGCTGAATTTTGCCTAAAGCAACTATCGGTACCAATAGTATACTCTAATATAGGCTATTCTAGACGAAGCCTAGCTACAATTGCATTATCTCATTGTCTTTTACAAAAAAGGGTTTGTTACAATTTTAGCTGGACTAAAATGTTTGCATGACAATTTAAAAATACGAATGATTGTTATAGTCCGACTGGAATCAAGCTTTTAAAGTGAATGTGAATAAGGTGGAGAGTGGTGGTGTAGTGGCTAAAGCACAGGACTGTTAATCAGAAGGTCGCTGGTTCGATCCCCACAGCCACCACCATTGTGCCCTTGAGCAAGGCACTTAACTTCAGGTTGCTCTGGGGGATTGTCCCTGTAATAAGTGCACTGTAAGTCGCTTTGGATAAAAGCATCTGCCAAATGCATAAATGTAAATGAATGTAAACATACTTGGACTTACACTGACACCTATTGGCTTGGATGCAACATAATTTAAAATCAATAATTTTAGTTTCAGATGCCAATGTAGAAATGTAGTATTCACAGTCAGCCATGGTTACTTTAATCAATGAGTGAAAGTGTCAAATAACAGGACATCACTGAGAATAAGTGAGTAGTATTCGGCTGGTCGTGTGATTCTAACATGGCAGCCCCCATGTATGGACCCTCTCCATGTAGAATAAAACCGCTTTTATAAGGTTACTGATATGACTGGAGTCTTGATTTGAATGTGTGTTTAGTGGTCATGATTTCCTACATTTATTGCAAAACTACAATTCATGTCTTTAGGAGTTAAACTGTTTCATGTCTTAATGAAGAAAAGCATGGACCACATAGTGAATACAGCCATCAGTATATGATGTCACACTCTAGCCCTTCTTTTTGTAGTAAATTATAAATAACAAATATCTATGACACTAGATGCTTGCAACACAGCAAACCATGCAGTTTTGAAATTTGATTTCTTTGTTTTAAGCTAAGAGGTCAGTTTAGATCTTCTATTGGTCAGATGTCATTTCGATATTCAAATTCAAAGGTAAGAATTCAGAAAACGTTGTTAAAACTGCTTTTCTTGTGTTTGCATTTGTACTGTCCTGTGTTTGCGTAACATGATCATATGGGAAATCAACATGTTGGTCTGAATATTCATGTACCCTGAAATCAGCCCCATTCTGCCGACGTCCTCCATCTGAAATTTTGGCATTGAGTCAATCTGTTTGCCTTTACCTTACTGATTGTGTGCTGCGTGATTGAACTCAGAGAAACTAGTAAGTAATTGCATTCACATAAAAAATGGGAAGCCTGAATCAGTGGTTGCACATTCACTCTTAATTTGTTTTCTTCTTCAGGGTTGGGGTTTTGCTTTTGGCACTACTCTGTGGACATTTCACCCAGAAAATTGTATGATCTGTCTGGTTCACATGTGCATGAATGTACAAGAATGTACAGTAATGGAAGCTAGTTGAGCAAGTGTTTTGGTGTCATAGTTTGAAAATATTGTGTATTTTAGCACAGCTTGAGCACTGAATTGACCGAAGAGCATTCAGGACAGGATCTATCCATGTTATAATGTGTTTATGGGTTAGGGTTATGGAAACTGTGTTTTGACTCTTTAAAAATCGCAGATTAGAAAATAATCAAAAAGTATAAAAAATCTGGAATATGACCATTTTAAATGATGTATTTGTCATGTAAATCACAGACTTTATAGTGTGTCATAACTGATGTGAGTGAATGGATCGTGTGAATGGATTCAGATGCAGACAGCATGAGCTGGTGTGTGTTCATGTGTGTGTTGGGTGTGTCAGCAATCATTACTACAGCACTGCAGTAACAGCAGACACACCCTCTCTTTCTCTCTCTCTCTCTCTCTCTCTCTCTCTCACTCTCTCCCTCTCTCTTTCTATCTCCCCCTCAATGTCTGAATATCTGGACACACCACCGTTGGCATGAACCACACCTTTGTACATTCATTTCATTTTAATTTATGCCATGTATCTGAATTTCCCCTTGCCCTGGGTTGATTTATTACTTAAATTATATCAAGACCCAATCTTCTCATTCTACCGTGTTCATATTTTAATGGATATCATGCAAAATTGCCGGATACTGTTAATGTTACCGTTTCCCATAATAGGACTTTGTCATTCATTGATGTTGTTTGAGGTCTTGTTTTTGTAAAATGTGCATTTAAATGACAAAAATCTTTATAAAACACCTTTGATTTGAAGTTTCTATACATTTCCAGCTTAATATGAGCTTACCATGGTGCCCTGACAGCATTTTCCCTGACGTGCTACTGTCTATGGAAGCATAAGCTGTAATTCTGGCAAGAAGACTCGGGATCTTTTCATTCAGTCAGGCATCTCATTTGATCACAATCCAGCCTCTGCTTTAAAAGCTTGCCAGCTGCATTTCATCATTTGTTATGCCTCGTTGTTTTAACCCCCTCCACCCCATCACAACCAGTTTAGGTCTCGTCCTGCCGTAGGGGTCAGCTCCTCTCCCCTGCTGTCATCGCCATCCAGCAGGAGTTGACGGTTCGAGCAAGTATCTGAGCTCTGAACTGTAGGACTTGGCATACGCCAAATGATCGAAATATCTCAACATTTGTATTCATTTCAATCATCCCATCAACATCACTTCCTTGTTGCCAAAAATGTTGTAACTTATTTACTGAATTCTTTTTATTTTCTGTTTATTTTCTCTCTCACACTTTTGAAGGACAATTCGGTTAAATGTAGTCGGACTCAATATTCTCATCCTCAATGTTTCTACAATTCAACAAGTGCTCAGTCAGTTGTCTTATGGTTGGTTTTTGAAGATTACATTATAATTACAGACCAACGCGGCTCTTATTCAAGAAAATCTTGCATCCGCGAGACACGCGCGAATGCATCAGAGATTTGGGTGTGAAAGCTTAATGCGCATAAACTAGACACTTGCAACTGTCATGTGTTTACAATGCCGCATTTGCAGTCAAATCATGAGATTCTAAATACTAAAATTTTGAATCATTTGTATGTATTATACCAAATGTTGGCAGATAGGGACATAAAGCAAATCCCAGTATAGGCTATTTTTTTTATGCAAGGATACTTTTAACTAAAATAAATTGAAAGGACAAATTGAAAATGATATGCAGTAGAAATGACAACTAAATAATAATCCAAAACTAAAAAACCCCTGGCTGTAATTACGCTCTGTTTTCTTTTCTAGAAGGGGTAGACCGAGTTCAGTAGCAAATGTTCTAACACTGTGAATATTTCCTTTCTCATTCGTCATTATCAGTGTGCACATTCACATTAGCATCCTCTGCATGGGAATTTGAAGGACGTGAATAAATCATTATTATTGACTGAACATGAAAGGACACTTGCTTGTTGTAATTTTTGATTTGTCTACTTAAAATTTTAAATATAATGGGAAATGCCACAATACAAGGTCACTGAGAACACCATGCAAGCATGCAAGGTTGTCAGCGGGGGAGAGATGTATCACTGTGTTCCTAGCCACTGTAAGAAACATGGTAGCAAATGCTCCTAGAGCTTTGTTAGCTTTTCTGTCAGAAAACGTAGATAAGCAAGACAAATAATATGAATAAATTAATGGTAGAAAGACAGACAGACAGACAGATAGATAGACAGACAGACAGACAGACAGACAGACAGACAGACAGATAGATAGATAGATAGATAGATAGATAGATAGATAGATAGATAGATAGATAGATAGATAGATAGATAGATAGATAGATAGATAGATAGATAGATAGATTATATGGATTAATCATAAAATATGATTGGAAATGTGTATTTTGTTGGTTTGTATTTGTACAGGATGCCTTGTATCATGGTCAGGTATCTATCTAAAATCATACTTGAGTGAAAGTAAAAAATATTCATATTAAATTGTACTTAAGTATTAAAAAAGTCAAAAGTAACTCTTTTCCTTGCTTGAATGAAATCAAGAGAGGTCATTGTGTGAGAGAGGATGTTGTTAAATTCGATTGGTTTGTTAAGCCACCTTTTTACGGCTTGAGAATATAACTGAACCAAAAATACAAACACACATCGGTGTTAGACAGCTACCCGTAAATCTCTCTCTGTCGCACTGCCATCTTCGTTCGGCCTTTATCCCTCTCGAGCCTGATTAGGGGCCGTGTGTGTGGAATCATGACCCGGCCCCGCTCTCCGCACTGCCACAGTCTCTGACGACTGTCATATTTCTCCCCCAGTGGCATTTGCAACCTGGTCATAGAATCATGTTAAAATTACCACATTTTTGCAAAATGATTTTTATGTGGCCTGTTTACGTAACAGCAATTTCCTGGCACAACAATGACTTTAATCCCCTTTTACTCAAATTTTCAATCTGTTCCTCACACAACGCTATTTTATGACATATAAACACTTTTACTATAGTGCATGACTCATTGTTATGTTTGCATTACATAACCAAATAAATTTTGTAAAGTCTTGGAGAGCACGCGAGTCGACACGTGAGCTGAGTGTCATAAAACACCACAAAATTAACTGTTTGCTTCAGAAATTGTGTTTTTCATCTCACATTTGATTTTATGATGCTGTCAGTTAGGTTTAAGATTAAGGTTTAGGTTTAGGGTAGGGAGGTAGGTTTTGTTTATTGAAATCTTTTTACATTAACATTATTATTGAACATTAACCCTAAAACCCAATCTGTTTGGGAGACCATTTCACTCACTTTTAGCTCCACAAAGTGGACGTTTCACCTCGGAACTGCCCTGAGATGTCAAGTCAACCTTTATTTATAGAGCCCATTTGAAAACAACAGAAGTTGACACAAATTGCTTTATAATTGTATATTTATTTGTTTGATCTGTAGAGTTATATATTTATATAAAAACATAATAATAAATACAAAAACACCTTTAAATACAGCAATGTGCATTTACCTATTTCAACCTATTCAAGGTCCTATTCAAAAGCTAAAGAATAAAAATACGTTTTCAAAGAAGATTTAAAAATGGCTAATGAAGAAGCTGACTGCACATAGAAAGGGAGACTAGGACCTACCACAGAAAGGCACGATCGCCCTTAGATCTATAGCGACAATGAAGAACCCTCAAACGAAGATGATCAGAAGAACTGAGAGCTCTATTGGGGGAGTAAGGGAGGAGAAGATCACTGACATATTGGGGTGCAAGACCAGAGAGTGCCTTGTAGACATAAATCAGAATTAAATAATCGACCCTATATTTCATGGGAAGTGAAATATAGGTGCTGCATTTTAGATGAGATAACGTAGTTTGAGGGAGACCAATGTACAATGAGTTACAATAGTCTAACCTTGATGAAATAAGTGAGTGGATCACAATTTCCAGGTCTTTGCTGGAATTGTTTTTTAACTTTAACGATAGATCTCAGGTGGAAAAAGCTACCCTCGACAATGGCACTGATCTGCTTATTGAAAATTAATGATGAGTCTAAAATAACTCCAATACTCCTCACATGATCTTGTACATTTGATTACAGAGGACCTGGGCAACCAGGCCAGATACGGAGGACATGGTTGTACCTAAGATCAGAACTTCGGTTTTGCTTTCATTTAATTGTAAAATATTGTTTGCCAGCCAATGTTTAATATCTTTGAAGCAATTTAGGACATTATCAATTGAACACTTCTTGTCTAACCTCACAAAGAAATAAAACTGGGAATCATCAGCATATCACATAACCGTGTTAAGATATGCTGTACTTCTGGAAAATAGAACTCAGAGGAAGCATATACAGGGAAAATAGTAAGGGTCTCAAAATTGATCCTTGAGGGACACCACATGATAATTGAGCCGTCGTAGAAGAAAAATTCTATTCTTCGTAGAAGAATAGAAAAAAAGTCAACAGAATGAAATAAGAAGTCTGTTGGAGGACTAACATAAAAAAAAAAAACATTTGTTTATTGATTTTTGTCATCATACATTTATAGCAAATGCTTTTGTTCTAAAAAACACTTTGAAGTTATTTTATGCTTGGCCCCTAATTAACCACTTGCTTGATCTGAACAAAATTTCATTTTGAAGCTTAGAATCAGGACATTTATCCTACCAATTCTTAAATAATGCTTTTTAATTTTCTGACAAATAAGTACTGTTTTGTTCTCATCCTTTGCAAAACAATTATATTCAGAGTATAAAACCATAAAAAAGATGAGATAGCAATGTGTTATATTTCGATGGAAAGGTCTCAATTTATAGAATACAATGAGCAAATGTGTTTCACTTAGAGGCCAAACTGCAGTGAGTTTTAGTATATAAAATTCCAACAGACACACATAAATATAATAAACAGGAGTCTTTTTGTCACGTTTTTAGTTATTACTTCCTGAAACATACATATAACATAGACAATGGCATATCATAACTTATAGCTGACTATCCCCATTCAAATGAGCCCAAACACAATATGATAAGTAAATCTTGAAATATTCCTCAAAGAGTGTAAATGGAAAGCAATGCACAAAAGGGCACACATGTCCGAGGACTTTGTGTGTGCAAACACACATCCACATATGTGCTCATCTAAAGGATTGGGATGCTCCTGAACATTGAACAGAGCATCAGGATGCTCTAATCCATTACATTTCCAATGGCCGGTCATTTTTGACCGAGTACACAATGAAACAAAGTAAAATAAATCCAAAACATTTTTAAGAAAATGGTCCAAATTTTTTGCGTTTTCAAAAACCATATTTCACACAAAGTCAAGGAATTGTATTCCAGTTGGATAAAGTAAAGTATACAGTCGTAAGAAAAAAAAGTTGTCTGGGTCAAAATGACCGGATCACAACATAAGGGTTCATTCAGATTCATGAACAGATTCACTCAGACTCAGCCTGTTATTGATTTGGTCTTGAGTCTGACTTGGCCCCCTTTGGACTCTCACTCAAACTCTAAATTAGATGTAATACAGTCAACAGGGGTGCATATTTTATTAACCCTTAACCCAAACCTCAAACTCAAACCTAACTATCAGTGAAGTCATTTTTATTTTTTGTGTGAAAATGCAACCTTGAAATCATGCTCATCATTGTTTATGTGAACATGATTACTTCCTTGTTTCCATTGGACCAGAACCAGAGTCTCTGAGACTGCTTTTGCAACACACTGCCAGTTGCACCAGAGGGAATGGTGATCACATTTGAATTGATGCAAAAATGTCTGATGGGGGATGGTGCATTTTGGAAGCAACAAAATGATTTCCTGTGTAATCATGTGTGAATGACTCTAGATTCATAATCTTAACAAAACACTGCTTCAAGCTCCATTTATTCCAAACTGTAACATTTACGTGCTGTTCTTCATCGGATCCTATTTTACATATCTACAGACAGTTTATATACAGAATTACTGTTTATCCATGTACTTTTTGTTATAAATGTCAGCTAGCCCATTAAAACACACAGAAGAGGGCAGGGAAGTAGGCAGGAGCCTTGACAATAACTTGGTGCACAATCAGCCTTTATTTACAAATCTGACCATGCCAGAAGGCGGAGGCGGGGAAGCACATGGCAAGACAAACACAAAGCCAAACTGACAAACTATTAAGATCTACATTTACATTTATGCATTTGGCAGACGCTTTTATCCAAAATGACTTACAGTGCACTTATTACAGGGACAATCCCCCCGGAGCAACCTGGAGTTAAGTGCCTTGCTCAATGGTGGTGGCTGTGGGGCTCAAACCAGTGACCTTCTGATTACCAGATTACCAGTTATGTGCTTTGGACCACTACACCACCACCACTCCATAGATCTGCAATGAAGCCATCATTAGCCATGTGCTCCAACAAAAGACAAGACCAGACATGAGTGCATGGCAATAGAACCTAAACAGAACATGAAGCCACACGCTCACAAGACAAGACATAGAGCATGAGTGTCTGGATCCTGACTCAGAAACACGACCAAACCTAAACCTGTTAGGAACCAGGCACCAGGCTCTGAACATGGAACCCAGACTAGACAGAAGAGCACACAGCAAGGGAAACAACCAAAGCTGTGCGCTCACACAGAGACACAGAACATCAGTGTCAGGATCCTGCCACCACAATAAACATGACTGACAAAGGTGGCAGGATCCTGACAATGCCTGTGCAAAACTTGCCACCACAATACTAGGATGTTGTTAGTCATTGCCAGGGCATTGTTATGTTCAGGATGGTTGCCAGTTGGTTGCCTAGTCTTGGATCAAAGAGCCATTTACCAGCACTGTTTGCTCATATACAATATGCTTGATGCTATAGATTTGATTTTGTTATTCACTTTGCCACAAGATACAACACCTATGATGCACAGTACAGTAGACTAAGTTCTTTACCCAGAACTAACTTCTTGTCTTTGTTGTTGGAAGTATCAGCTCATTGGTTCCTCTCGATCAATCAGAATTTACGAAGAGGATGATCTGATTGTTATTTCTCTCTCTTGCAGACTGACAGCAATGCCAGTTACCTACGAGCAGCCCGGGCTGGAAATCTTGAGAAAGCCCTTGATTACATAAAGACTGGCGTCGACATCAACATCTGCAACCAGGTTATAAACCTTCTCTGATGCAAAATTGACATTACATTGATATATGTCATCATAAAAAATGCTGCAGGCCTATAGGAAGCTGGTAAACATTTGTGCTGGCTCACTTTTATTCCACCATAATGCAGATTATGAATTATGAGCATGCTAGATTGATAAAAGGACACTATTTGGAATATAAATAAATACATAATTAAATATATGAAAATGATCTTTGATTAGATGTCCGGCATCCAGATATCATGCTCCTCTTCTTTTTCTGACATGCTTAATTATGAAACTAAATACATTTAAATGTAAATACACAGTCATTTAATGCATTTGTATGACTCTTCTGTTTGTCTGGATGCAGAATGGGTTGAACGCTCTTCATCTAGCATCTAAAGAAGGCCATGTGGAGGTCGTGACCGAGCTTATAAAACTTGGTGCCGCTGTGGGTGCTGCAACAAAGGTAAGACCTTGCTCACTAGACTGGGTTGTATGACAAACCACACCCCAACTGAAAAATATGTGCATCAATGTAGAAGACCGAGCATATGAATTAAAGATGTCAAGTGTGTTGCTTTGCTGTGCATGATGTCATAGACACAACTCTGCTGCATCAGCAATTCTTCAATGTCAAATTCGCCTAATGTTTAAAGATTGACTTTGAGTCACTACCAAGGGCTGGATCTACTCATTCATTCAGACCATTATCAAATAAAGATTTCTTTAGGGTTATCCTATATTAAAGCAGGGATGTCAATTATTTTAAAGGGGTCATGAAGTGCAGATTTTTTAAAGTGTATTATCTTCCCTGAGGTCCACTGATAATGTCATGAAAGTTTCACGTTCACAATTTAGTGGTTTTATCGGTTTTGGCCTAAGCGCCTCCTTAAAACTTCAACGTTAACACCCACTGTTCTCATTGGCTAACATCATGCAGCCCCTCAAATTAGGCAAACTTAGACGGAAGAGAATGAACCTCGACATTATAAAACAAAATTGCTGGGTTTACACGTAATGCACATCCAACACATTGCATCTGAATATATTAAACTGTTCATCTCAAGCACAACTGTTAACACTCAGCACCATAAACTAGCAAACCGTCATGACATTTGTAACATTCATGAATGAAACGTTTTACTTACATTTTTAAAGAGTTTTTAACTGCCTCCTCCTTCGATAACAGTTCCTTTGCAAAGCTTGAATCGTCTGTTCACAAGCAATCCATGCTGACATGAGCTGAAAAAAAATGCTCATACATAGTCCAAAGAATGGTGAAATTATGCACATACATGCTGAAGGCACACTGAGGTGCACATCAGAGGAAACACACCGAAATGGTCGAAGAACATCATCAAAGACGTCCTATGTTTACATACACCAACCATTTAAAATAGCACAGATGGTGAAAGAATGGGCCCATGACATGTTTGCGCTCAAAGCAACACAGGCAGCAGCTGAATTCCTTCTTCCTTTCAGAGTTGTAACTTGACACCGCATCTAAAAGCGGCACGAGATATATATCAAGTGGTCAAAGTGCATGAATAAATTCAAGAATAATAGTCCAGATGGGTCCCCTTAAGTGTTATGTTATGAATAGTTAGCCACGGAAGGCCTGATCTCTTGAATTGCACGCATTGATGCATGTCGTGGGATATGTAAATACAAATGAGCAATGTGTTATGGCGTCACGAACAGACAGATTTCAAAAGAGTACGTTTCAGCAGGCTATAAATGCCCACTAAAAATGTGTGGTTCTCGTTCTAAATGGGGAGCGTGTTAAGTTGTGTGTGGATCGCGGAGAATGGCATGAGCCTCAACATGCGTAGTTTCCGCGGTGTCGTGCACAACGAGCCACGTGATAAGATGCGTGATTGACTGTCTCAGAAGCGGAGGCAACTGAGACACCCGGATTGAGGCGAGTATCCATGCCAAGTCGTGGGAACTGGGCATTCCAAATTGGGAAAAATTATTATAAATATAATTATATTATTATAAAAATAATAATAATAAAAAGATATATAACCTTATTAAGTGTTACCGATTTTTTTTATGTATTGTATAAATTAATTGTGCTGCCTTGTAAATGCAAAAACAGCTATTTAAGACATATCAAAGCACAGTGAAAATCTAAATATTGCATATCAATGACTTAATATAGCAGGCAATAGTTTTTATTATATAAGTGTATCAAATGGTGGGGAATAATTCTCAGTGGGTCATGACATGCTGGCGTAGGTCCCAGGCTGTTATTTAGTCTCAGCCCATCACTGAAGTGAAGCCGTGACAGAAATAGTGGTGATAATTTAGCTAGCGGAAGCAAAACATTGAACAGCTGTTCTGACTTACAGTGTAGAAGTTTGTGGCAACATTGACCTGCTCTATGTTCTTCTGATTCCAGAAAGGAAATAGTGCCCTGCACATAGCATCACTCGCCGGACAGGTGAATGTCGTGAAGGAACTGGTGACTAATGGAGCGAATATCAACGCCCAGTCTCAGGTACGGTACTTTTATACTTTACGCACATGCCAATATCAAATGCTTTGCAAATGCATTGGAAGTGTTTTCCCAATGTAAATGGTAATTGTGACAATAACAAATGTGCTACAGTGGCGGTAACTGACCTCTGTACTCTGAGATACCTTCAAATGTCTGTGCTAATCAACTGGATGTGTTATTGTTCAGCTAGCTAGCTATAAACATGTTCTAATGTTCACTAACTTTATTATACATGCTCGGCAAGATTCTCTTCAAACTGTTGACCTGAAAAAGAAAACTGACTATCTGGCTTAGAAGAAGTTTATTCTTTAGTATTGTTTATTTATTATTATTCTTTATTCATTAGTTTATGCTAATGCTCGTATTAGTGCCCCTTGTGGCAAGGCTGTGTATGCACTGCTTACTTGTGTGCATTATGAAGTACACTCTGGCACATTTCGGAACTGACATTGTTATTTTGTTGTTACGTGCCAGTTGGGAAACAAAATCAGCTAAGACCAGCCTAAGTTGGTAAACTGGTCTTAGCTAGACACCACTCAGATAGCACACTTTTATCTCTTATATGTCTAAGAGCATTTCATCTTGAAGTTTCACTTCTTATAGATGTATTACAGATGTGCAAAAAGCCAAAAATCCAGATGTAAAAACACACATCAAATAGATGTCTGGGTGATGAACAGTACGTGTGCTCTCAGGGCAAGCTCATAAGACTGGTCTGGTTTGATGATTTTAGAGAGGTTTTAGGCTGGAAAAGCAGCTGGTCCACCAGCTAAACTGTAGCTTGACGAAGCTTTGAGAGCAGTTCAAACCTGTAAACCACTTTAGTCTGGGTTTCTACTGTTTTTTTGTTGTTTTTTTTGCCCAGAAAGGATGAGATACTGTATGCTACCAAGCCAAGTGGGGACTGCCAGTTTGGCCTGAAATGACTCTCAATGACGTGCTGCTTTAAATAAAACGTATTTCTCCAGATTGATTAGAAATTATTTGGATTTTAGAGCTGATTACTAATAATTTTCTAAAACCATGTAACATATAAAAGCAATAAATCATATAAAATCAAATAAATTATCAATGAACTGGCCAAAGAATTTAAGGGGGCTGTATTAGATTAGAAAACATACATTTTAACATTAGACATTAAATTTAGATTTTAAATTCACTATTGTTTTATATAGATGAGTCTATACAGTATTTTAACTTCCAAAGAAAAAGTAATTTGATTACAGCAATTAATTACTTAGTAATCCATTACACCCAACACTGCTTGTAACTGAAAATACCCTCATGGAACCGTAAAATAAACACACACGTGGGTAAGAAATAGAAAGAGGTTACATGTTTTATCTCAGGAACTTATCAGAAGTGCACACTGCTTCTGCTGTCTCGTACCGCACTGCTTAAAATAGACAAACTCACAAAATGAATGATGAGGCTGTTGGAGTCCTTTTTATCAAACAACTTAAAGATGCACTCAGTACTTTTCCTCACTTAAAAACTGTTACTCATAAAGACATGAATAGTGTTTTTTGTTCTTTTAAATGATGTACACTCACATGAGATTAAGATGCCAGTCAGTTGCTTAATAAAAGCTGTTGTATTTTACAAAGAGCAGATCAACTCTTGGGTCAAACTCACCATATATCGGTTACACTCCTGTTATTGGACACTATCGCTTGCAGAATAAATGATTACTTGTTAAATTATATAAATTAGTCATCCTGAGATAAACATAGGCCTGTAAAACCTTTTGCAATTGTGTGATGCTGCTTCCATTTATTAAAATATAAAAAAATGATATCATCAATGATTGAATGCTATACATTGCGTACAAACATTTTTAAAATGTAAATGGCACAATATAAATTGCATGTAGTTAAAAAAATATATATATGTTTGTCCTCAGTGTGGAAGCAGCGGGGCAGTTTAAACCATTGAATTATAAATGATAATAAAGAAAAACAAAACCACAAAAGATTTAACTAGTAAGAGTCTTTATTCTGTAAGTATAGGGACAAAAATATTATTTCTTTCAATATATGTTGGATTTCAATTGACCTAAATTCGATGTCCAAAACAAATGTTTATCAAACTGCGTATATCAGTCTAATAAATAATTACATTTTAACAATTAGTATTTTGCAGCACTAATGTTAAGATTACCGAAAGAGACATTTCTGTTTTATTCTAATCACATAAACTTAACTTAGTCATACATCAAAGATGAATCTCAAAATACATGAAAAAAAGTTTAAACTTGTTTATATAAAAATAAAAAAATAAAAATCATACAGGTGTACATGTATGTGGTGAATGAAACACATTTATAAGTATTCTCTTCTCTTTAAATCTGCAGAATGGATTCACGCCACTCTATATGGCTGCCCAGGAAAATCACCTTGACGTGGTTAAATACCTTCTGGACAATGGATCAAGTCAGAGCATTGCCACAGAGGTGAGCAAAACACTCTGATCCAATCCATCCATCATTTACCTGACTGCAAGTCCCAGGAGCCCTCTGGATCAACAAACATAGAGGTTCATTTAGCATTGAAAAAAGATAAAGATACAACAGCCAACTCAGAATACCCTGTAACCATGCTGTCCTGCTTTGCAAGACAGGAGGTAGACACAAGTTACGCAGTGACGGCATTGAATGCCCTGCCTAAAGTATGTGTGCGTGATGGAGCAGGCTAGTGATGAGACATTATTGTCCTTGAGATTGTACCTGGCCCTTATGTCTCTTAGACAGTAATTATTCACACCGGAGAGCACTTCTATTTTTCAAGCGCTTATGTTCAGACTTGAGTCTAAAAAGAAGAAAAGGGATTACGCATGAAAGCATTTTATGATTTAAATTCTCTGAGATTATTCCTCATTTGTAAGTCGCTCTGGATAAAAGTGTCACCAAATGAATAAATGTAAATGTACAGTAAATGTAGATGATAGCAAAATCATTTTCATAGGCTTTTTTTATGTAACTCGTAGAACTTCGATATTGTTTTATTGTCATTTTACTAAGTAAGGAATAATTACGGTCATATCAGTGTTACTGTCTTGTGTAGCCGAACGTTTGACTATGGTTCACATTGCAGATCATTTTGGCCAAAAACCGCCCACTTAGACAGGAAGAGCCATCTGACCTAAATGTAAAGCAATCTATCACAATTATTTTTGTTTTATATGTCATTTAAGGGTAGGTATATCTGAAATAGTTTATACCAATATGTATATTGGCTTTATTCAAAGCCACAATTCTTTATTGAAAATGTTTGAGTGCTTTTTATAAGTCAAAGTAGCTCTAACCCACACCTCCAATTTGGTTTAATTAATTGGATGCCAGCTTTGCCAACTCATGTCTACTGACTAGCTAATAACAGACCGTTCTGGAAAGAAAAACAATGTAAATAACGTTGTGGCAGTCTCTATGAATGAAATTACAGAAAACAATTACATCAAATGTCCAAAGTTGTGGGAGCAAGCATTTGGAATACTCAGGGATTGTTGTGTTGTGTGTTTGTAGGACGGTTTTACTCCTCTGGCCGTAGCTCTCCAGCAGGGTCATGAACAGGTGGTGTCTCTGCTCCTGGAGAATGACACCAAAGGGAAGGTGCGGTTACCCGCCCTGCATATCGCCGCCCGGAAGGATGACACAAAAGCAGCGGCACTGCTACTGCAAAACAACCATAATGCAGATATTGAATCCAAGGTACCTCCATCAATACACAGCTTACATTTAGAACTTGTTGGTGCTTCATGGTTATTTCCATTCAACACTTTGGAATTAAAGCAATGTAGAATAATACACGTCAAATAAAACAGACATTGTGGTGGCTAGAGTAATTAAATGGTGGGTGATGGGAGATGCTCATTGAATTTCTTTGTAAATTTGTATTTACCGCTAGCAGGTGCACCATCCTGTTAAGCCCTCGTGATGTTGTGTGATGTGTGGTTTGTCGCTCTCCCTCACCATGTAGCCACGGTACAGCTTGGTGCTTCCATTGTGACTTTGTGAACACTAATCAGACCATTCTCTCTCCCCCCGCTCTGGTGGTCCTTCTAGATGATGGTGAATAGAACGACAGAGGTATAAACAAATAAGCTCTACACACCTCGCAATGCTGCTGTCCCTGCTGCACATTCCCCTCCTGTCCCTTTTCATCGCTTTTTGTCTCAGTACAATTGCGCTTTATCGCTAACAGGCAGTGGGAAACTAGCATGGAGAAGAAAGTGTCTGGTTTAGCTGGTAGAGGTCTGCAGCTGAGAGATTTACCTGAGAAACTGGTTGTCCAACCCTCCTGCCATCTACCATTGTTCAGACAAACATGTCATCCCACCCCAAACTCACGCTATTGGTAGAGCCATACGTTGACATGTCTTGCCCCTCAAACAAACAGACCAATGTTTTGAAAGTTTCACAGAGCCTGCAGAAGGTGTGCATAGTCTTTTAGAGAGTTTACACTCATATAAGACCACCTTGGTTTTCAAAAGTCTAAAAATGCATTTTGCTTCAACATCAATAAATAGCCAAATGACCTGTTAGACAATACTGTTGTAAAAAAATATACTGGTGCTGTCCTGCAGATTAAGGTTGGGTCACTGGAAGGTTTGCTCCTCAGCTGCAGAGCACTCGACCTGTCTCATGCATGACATTTCCCTCCCCAAGCAGGTATCAGCAGAAAGAGCAACTGGCATTTGCTCTTCTCTTCTCTTCTCTTCTCTTCTCTTCTCTTCTCTTCTCTACTCTTCTCTTCTGTGCTCTACTCGAATCTACTCGAATCTTCTCTACTGTACTCATGTCTATTCTTCTCTATCTCTCTATACTCTACTCATTCTGCTTTATTGTACTCTATTCTACTTATCTCTGCTCATCTCTACTCTACTCAAGTCTACTTGAGTCTACTATATTCTACTACTCATCATCTCTTGTTGACTCTACTTGTCTCTAGTCTATTCTACATCTCTCATCGCTATTCGTCTCTATTCATCTCTATTCTAATCTACTCACCACTGATAGTCTCTACTTGTCTCTACTAGATTATACTCATTCTTCTCTACTTCATTCTACAATACTCATCTCTATTGTACTAATCTTTGCTCTTCTCTAATCTGTTCTGGTCTACCAATTTGTACTATTCTTGTCTCTACCCTGCTTGCCTCTTCTTTATTCTGCTCTATTCAACTCTACACTACTCTATTCAACTCCACTCTACTTTTCTCTAGTCTACTTGTCTCTACTCTACTCTACTGTACTCTACTTATCTCAACTCTGTCTTCTCTACTCATCTCTAGTCTATTTGCCTCTACCCTACTGATCTCTACTCTACTTATGTCTACTCTACCTTGCTTCTCTCAAGTCTACTCTACTTGTGTCTAGTCTATTCTACTCTTCTCTATTGTACTCGTCTATATTCTACTGTTCTCTACTCTACTCTTTCTTACTCTTCTATTCAACTCTCCCTGTTTGCTCTACTCATCTCTATTCTACTCTACACTACTCATCACTGCTCTACTAATCTCTACTCTACTCTTCTCTTGTCTACTCATCTCTATTCTATTCTACTCTCCTCGTAATTATAATACTCATCTCTACTCTACTTGTCTCTAGTCTACTCAACTCTACTCATATTTCCTCTACTCCAGTCCACTTCACTCCTGTCTTCTCTTCTCTTTTCTTCTGTTCTCTTCTCTTCTCTTTCACAGTCAGCATGGCCAACAGACTTGTTCCAGCTGTCCTGCAAATTGTTAACAGCTCAGATTTGCACTGCATGACATGTAACTTCTATACGGTGTTAACCACTGACAGTCAACACTGATATTCATCTACAGTTAGAACAGTTAGCTTTAAAAATGTTTGCTTAAAATTATTACTACATTTGTTATTTATGCAATAATAAATTTATTTCAATTTGCTTTTCAATAATGAACATTTGATTGAAAATTGCATACTATTGGAATTGTCTATAAAAAAATATGTGATGTAAATTTGACATCACTGATACTCATTTTTATGATTTTCATATAACAGCACTCATGTTGAAAGCATGTTTGCACAACTGAAGTCATGGGTCCACATGCACTAGAGCTTTGTGTTTGTATGTTAACTCACCTTTGGCGTTACCTGCCAACAATCCCGAATTTACCAGGTTTCTCCCGTTTCTCCACCCCATATCCTGCTGTACTCCCAATTTACATTATCTATCGATAAACTCATGATTTCACGCGTCCACACTTTGCTCATACGGGATCATCTAGTATGAAATGATGCATCCTGTATCAAATCAATACGGGGTGCAATTTTTCCCGTAAACTGGTCAGATGGCATCACGGCGAAATTGTTTCAGATCTTTAATTTTTTATATGGTGGGTAAGGGGTCATCTGAAAAGTCCACATGTTGTGCTAAAACGTGCTAATACTGTGGATGGTGTTGGAAGGGACAATCTGAAAAGTCCACACATTGTGCTAAAACTGTGGATTTTTTTTAATTGAAAAACAGAAGGTTCAATATAAATGTTCATGTGGTGATGGGGGCCTGGCCGAGCGATGTCTGTGGAGAGTGAGGCACCTGTGGGAAATCACCTCTAACAGCTGTTTTGTGTTGCATTGAGAGCTGGAGAGGGATAAAAGGGCAACCCAAACTGCTGGAGTAGAGATTGAGCTACGCTTCAAACGCTTAAGTGTGTGTGCTGAAAAGCCACGTTGTTTATTGTAAATAAACGGCTCATTGAGAAAAGAATTCGTCAAGTCCCACTTCCTCCTTCCGACATATCCAGTGACTTGTTACAGTTCAATAAGATGTACAAAATGACACAGATCCAACAATGTATGAATACAATCACTGAGTCATAAAGACTAGAAGTACAGGTGAAGGGAAAAAATATAATTAAACTAAAGAAAATAAAAAAATATTTTAATACATATAAACCAACACAGATGTATACATAAATAAGATCAAGAAGATAACAGGATAAAAATAATAATATTTTTTAGAAGTCATGGGTCAGGAAAGTTCTCAGCATATAAGAAAGGATATACACTTTTTATTATTAATAACTCAAAAAGATTTTATTTTAAGGGACCATCTGAATACATGGTCAATTTCTTGGTGTTATTCATATTCAATGTAGTATTACTCAGTACTGCTGCTACCTATATGCATATTACACAGTCATCGTAGCGCATCTACTACGTACCCCCTATGGGGGCAGCATGTTACCCTAGGGGGACTCCAGCAACTCCACCTGCTGCCGTTCCTCACACATATGAACCTCAAAAAAAATAAACAATACAAATAAGTCTCCCTATTTTTCACAGTCCGATGTTGGCAGGTATGCCTTTGGCTGAGGGTTGGCAGCAATAGAGGCTTCATACATCTAAAGAAAGTTCATCCTTTTCAGAACATTCCTCTTGTAGCTCCATGGCAACCACAACATAGTATGAAAGAAGAGAGATTAATGCTACATTCACGTCATTTCGGAATTAGCATTATCACAGGATTACAACTCTAAGATTCTAATCTGAGCCAAATATTTGTTTGACTTCATATCTGCATTACTGCATTTTATTTATTTATTTATTTTTTTGAAGTTATGAACATTTCATCTCATCTCAAATTTTGTATGGATGACTTCGAATAAATGGCCTGCTCATTTGTTTTGCTGAGATAATTTCATAGCTTTCATTTACTTATGCTTAATATATACAATTACATAATATGTTCACTGTTTTTCTAAATTTGACAAAATTGAAGCTTAATTGGAAATACACTATTTTTAGGGTCCAAGAACTGAAGGTGCTGGAAACCATCCAAAATCTATTCTTCTTTGTCTGCATCATCATCTATTGTCATTCTAATCTAATCTAATTTTGCAACTGTGATCAAATCTTTTGGAAGAAATTTTACACAAAACAGTCCACAGCATGACCCCGATGACTGCTGCTTGCAGCTATATTTATTATTATTATTATTATTATGCCTTAAAAGTATATGGGTAGCCAAAACCGTAAGTCCTAGAGACACCAAACATTGCAGGATGGTCCTAAACAACCCCCCCCCCCCCCCCCCCCCCCCCCACTACTCAGGCACATACACACACATCCATCTGTCTCTAGGTGGTGCTATAATAAGCACCTTTATGTTTTGGCTAATATCTTCACTACCGTAAGGACTAGAATCAGAAAATTGTTTCACTATTTACAAACGTATACATTTCCACCCTGAAAACATTCCACAATTTAGAATTTTCTGAAAAACCTACTCTTGTGAACTCCTCTTAGGCTGTTTGTCTGATCTGCTCATAATTTTGCATGCATCAAATGGGACCATCCTGACAATGTTTTTTTATTTTTTTTTATTTGTCTGATTGTTTCAAAGATATAAGCTAATTAATTATTTGACCCAAATTTACTTAATGGCATATATCTTCTGGACACAAAGTCCAAACCTTATAAAACTTGTAATACTTTGATATCAGAACATTTTGAGGATGCATGCAAAGTTTAATTTTGTCAAAGGGGGCGCTACAGCTTAAAATCCTTATAAATCTGCAGTCGTTTGAGTGAAAAAATTTTAAATTGGCATGCATTATCTCTGGGTCACATGCTAACATATCCTTACAAAATCGATTAGACAAATCAACCAAAATGGCCACCAGCAGCCAATCAAATTTCAGCAGATAATAACTTGCATTGAGTATGGCAGATAATTATGAAATGTATGGTACACTTACAGATTGCCAGATTTAGGCTGTATACCAAATTTTGTGAAAATCGTCCACAAGGTTAATTAGCATTTTTGCTAATAACTTCTATATATATATATATATTAAGTAAGTTATTGTTCTTGTAATGTAATATATGTGCAGTAGAATAGCAACAGCTATTCAACAAATGAAGATCCCTATGAAATATGTTTGTTTCCACAAGTTCAGTTTTTCCAAAATCTAATTTATGCATGGTAAATCAAGGATGTATTTCCGATATTGTCCACTAGATGAAGCGCCAAAACTAAAAATCCTTGTAAATCCTTTTTGACTTAACTTTTTGCTCTTTTAATGTGCTGTAGTTCAGCAATCAAAAATCATAATATTTTGCAACTGTGATAAAAAAAATATTTTATAAGATATTTTACTTAAAACAGAATCCACAGGATCTATTGTGTGCAATTTAATTATTTTGGCCATGCCCTGGCCATACATGCTTGGACCCAGATGATTGCCGCTTGCAGCTATATTTTGAATTTTGCTTCACACATCACTTGCCTAATATTTAACATTAAGCATACTTTTCACTTACACTGTTGTCTCTATGGTAAGTACATCATCTTTTAAAAATACTTTATCAGGGGCAAAATTGTGAGAAATACGCCACAACTGTGGGACAAACGTAATTTTTTAAAAAGATTATTACAATCATGTCCATACAATAAATATTAATATATGTATTTAACTCTTTGTTTTGAATCATCATGGCTTTAAATATGCAATAATTCATAATTGTAATTTTAAAAATCATAATCATACTGTAAAAAGGGAAAAGGGTAAACCTATAAAATATCTACAAAAAGTTATTTGAAAAGTTTAAAAGTAAACGATGAAGGCGTTAAATGTTTTCAAGACAGTCTTAATTCGACCTTGATTTATAATTATATATTGAATTAAAACAAAAATGTTGAAATCTATTAGTTAAAAAAAAATTCATTAAATAAATAAAATCAACCTCTGGGAGATAAAAGTGAGCATAGTTGAAGAAACACCGTTTTACTTGATGGAAACTTACAAAAATTCCGTCATGACGTGATAGAGCATTAAGTAAACCTTCAGCAAAAAATACAAATATTCATTAGCTGGATTGGGTTTATATGGTGTGGAGTGATTAAGTAAAGGATGTGTCATTCATGAATGTTGTACTGAGGTCATCTGTGAGATCTTTGAGGGATTTACTGCTTTATACCTGGTCTGATATCACCTTCTTATATGTAAAGGATGATGTCAGGTCAGGTGACAGAGGTCAAGGCCTACAGAGTGCTGTACATGACATTTTGACCTCTATGCCCTATTTCTCTCTGTTCTTCTCTAGAGTGGCTTCACCCCTCTCCACATAGCAGCTCACTACGGCAACATCAATGTAGCAACCCTTCTCCTGAACCGTGGGGCTGCCGTAGACTTCAAGGCGAGGGTAAGGACACAAACTGCAGCTGAGTGGATGGAATTGAACTGCCCAAAATTGGAGTCAGGACAGGGTCATTCTCTTGCATTTTTACAGAATAGCATACTATCATGCTACTCTTACTCACCATATATATATATATACATTTGCCAAAATGCAATGAGCCTTCTATTTTCAGTCTGATGAATAAAATGAAAGTATTTAAAGATACATTTTTGACTTTTTTTTATTTTATTTAAGACATTTCTACACATAATTAAGATCTAAATGCAAAATAGCCATTATTATTTCCTAGATGATAACTAGAGTAATGCGTTTTACCCTGTTAGCATGTGCCAATGGAAGCTTTAACAAATTACCCCATGCCTAAAATATCAATTTTACATAGTATAGGAAATTAAATTAAGAAAAGCCAACATATATCAGCACTCATTTTGTTTACATAATATATTTCTGTCATAAACTGTTTCACTACAAGTAATATTTACAATTATTATGTGCCATTTATATCTCACTACCTTACAGTAAGTTACAACAGCACACTAAGTAACCAAACTGAATTGAAAAAATAATGTCTGTGTTCATAACTGAATAACAGCCAAATGCTTATTGCATACTGCTAAGAATACACAAAACACTGCCTACTTGTTTTTCCCAAATAAAATGTGAAACATAAAGCATTATAAAGATAAATGCTTTTAATAGTACTATGTTACATTGTTGTTACATGACCTTAACGTGTTACATGTTTAAGCAATACGCAAGTGATGTCTAATTATCATCTAAGAAATAAACGCTTTGTAAAAATGTATGTTTTGACTGTCAGAGAAAGAAAGTCAAGAAAAAGATGTTGAAATTTAGAGCTGATGTTACTTCATGTTAATTCTGTACACAGGAAATAAAAGGTCAAGTACCCAAAAAGTGTGCCCTGTTGCATACTTACCACATACCACATTTGGACAATCTGTCTAATGCAGGCATTCAAACAAATGTGCATACTATGCAAAGTATGCATACTAAAAGTTTAGTCTTAGGTTGGTCCATGTTTTTAAAAAGAAAAATCAACAATGGGTCATCATGGTAAATTAGGGATATTGTAAACTGTCACTAGAGGGTGGTGTAGCTCAGAATGCACATATACAAGATAATGCAGCATGATCTCTGCTATTACTGCCATTGACATGTACTTTCAGGAACATACTGCATGAATAAATATATATGTATAATATCTCTGTATATGAATCCAGAAGGTTAAAATAAATGTACCTGCAAAAAAAAAAAAATGAGGACATAATTTTGTTGTCCCTTAAAGGTATATTCAAGGGTTAAATGCAACTTGAACTCATAGACTGCATATGTGAAGAAATATAAATTACTCAGCGGTTGAGGCTCTGGGATACTGACTGAAATGTCGGGGGTTCAAGCCCCAGCACCGTCAAGATACCACTGTTGGGCCCTTGAGTAAGGCCCTTGACCCTATCTGCTCCAGGGGTGCTGTTTCATGGCTGACCCTGCTCTCTGACCCCAGCTTAGTTGGGATATGTGAAAAACAACTGCATTTCATTGGCTCTATACCTGTACTCTGCACAATGACAATAAAGTTGAATCTTAATGTGGCATGCAAGAGATGGCGTGATACATTTTGCATACTAAACTTGTACGTGCAAATTTCTATCAATTTTTTAAACTCATTCAATGACCATAATGTAAAGCCAGTAATATTCATAAAATACACGCAAGGATACCAAATAAAGCGATATACCCCAAAAGGCCAATTTAGACATTTTTACAGCTCGGTAGAGTTAATATAAATGCTTAAAAAAATTCTAACAATTTTAATGAATTAATAGTTCATCAGATTTGCTAAAATGTTCAAAGAAAATGCCCATTATTATACCATCAAAAAACCAGTGAATCAAAAAGCATGTGTTTACCTTGGTACAATAATGTATGTAAGTAGCCTTACTCTTGAGACGAAGGAATCTTTATTACCGTATGTGTCATTTAAGGTATGACATTTTGTTTTGCCTTTTTATACTGTGGCAGAATGACATCACACCTCTCCATGTGGCGTCAAAAAGAGGAAACGGCAACATGGTCAGACTGCTGCTGGAGCGAGGGGCACGAATCGATGCCAAAACCAAGGTCAGTGCCGCAAGCAGTCGAACCAAACAAACTCATTCCTATCTAGCTCTATATTTAACTCATCAGAGGAAGTAAGCACATGGTTATCCACGGTCTGCGTATATTTTATAGCAAAGAAAGAGGGAGAAACATATAAATAACAAGCTATCATTTCTAAATTCATTGCATATCATGTTTCCAAGGAAACTTATTAAATTGTTGTTAATTTGTGGCTCAGTTCAGCTGCTTTCTTAGAAGCACAAGACGCTTTTCAAGAACAGGGAATTTATTGGCAGAAAACATTCTGGGATACATGCCGTTTGATTCGAATAAATGATAACAGTCATAGCTCTCAGGTTACACATGTTTGGCAGTAGTGTCGAAGAGAAATTACACACAGATGTTGCAAACATCTCTTTCTCCTGTGGGGGAACACTGTGTCTTGTTGTGTGTTTAATATGTTGGGACATGACTTTAGTATTGGGAATACATGTAATGTTAAGGAAGGCTGACGTTTGTAGATTCCCGGCATTGGCTCTTGAGTGTTTATGATATGTGTGTTTGTTTTTAATCTTTCAGGATGGCCTTACACCTTTGCATTGTGGAGCGAGGAGCGGTCATGAACAAGTTGTTGAGATGTTGCTAGATCGTGGAGCTCCAGTCCTTTCTAAGACAAAGGTACAATTTTGCACAATTTCTCTGCCTTTAAAGGAATAGTTCAGACAAAAATGAAAATTCTGCCACCATTTATTCACCTTAATGTCATTCCAAACCCATATCTATAGTATCTTATCTTTTATAGAACACAGAATGAGATATTAAGCAGAATGTTTACACATATCCAAAAATGACTAAAAAAAAGTACCATAAAATTAGCTTCTAACTTATATGGACCCTGTTCACACGTCCACTATCGTGAAGCGGAAGTCGTCAAAGTTGGGTAAACTTGAATACCGGTGAATAGGGGACCACAGCAAATTACATTTTTGCTTACCAGTTTGCTCCAACAGCAAAAGAAAAAAATCAACGATTACACTCTCATAGCTTTTGCAAATGAAGATGAAAATATAGAGTGCTGGATAACAGCAGTAAGAAGAGAGAAATAGGCCAAAATTTCTGTCACTCCCTCAGCAGCTGTGTTAGAAGATTTATCGCAGCTATGGAAACAGATTTTTTTTTACTTATTCCAGGGTAATATAATACAAACTACTGTTATAAATTTACACTAAATATTAAAATAATTTGAGATATAGAAAATATGCTACATGTACATTGTTAAAGAAGGCGGAAACACATCATAACAGGTCTGTGAAAAGGGTCCATTGCATTATATTTCAAGTCTTTGTTTTGTGTGAGGAACAGACCAATATTTTAATCATTCATTTAAAATCTTCCCATCTACCACATCTCTGAAATCTCATACACGGTCACAAATATAACCAAATATTAAAAAGTATGGCGCATGTAGACACGTTGCGGCAGGTTTGACATCATGTATTGCTAAACCCGTTCGACATTTAATCATGCAGAATATTAGTAGGATAGAATTATAATTCTTGAGATCAGCTATGGAATAACTACTAGTGAAAATGCCAGTTTATGATATCAGTAATTAGTTTGCACTAGTAAAATTATTAATTCTTAATAAAAAATAATGTATGTGATTACTTGTGCAAATACAGAATCTTCGTTGCAAAAATAGAATTTCAACTAGTAAAAAACATAATTATTGATATCTGTACCTGCATTTTTATTTTATTTTTACATTTTTTTATGATATTTGTAATTTGCCTTTCACTAGTGGCAATGTTAATTAAAAAAAATAGTTAAAAAGCTTTTAAGATATCTTTAATTACTCCCGATATCTGAAATTTAAATGTTTACTAGTTGTAATACAATTGTTGATAGAAGGAATGGACATTTGCACTAGTTACATTGTAATTATTCATATAAAATGCCATTTTTTTATAATAATTATTACATTCCTGTTATTTCAACTAGTAAGAAATTAAGCATGGATGTCTGTAATTGCATTTTGAATAGGAGTGAATGACAGATCGTTGTGAAGTTCAAATTTTCTTCAAAGGGTGGTGTCTGTGTTGTGCCAACACCGGTTGCTCATGCCTTTTAGAGGTCATTGGCTCATACGCATAAAACACCATCTTGAGCATTGCACGCTCTGATTGTAGCAGATGACAGTGAGCGGAATTCTAATTCACTTGTAGCACAGCCTTGTCAGCGACATTTGCCTGGAGTTCGGCCTGGCAGTTTCTCACATAATCCTGAGACCCTGGCCGGGCTATGTGCCCAAGGTTCCCACGACACCCTTTAGGGATCAGGTGGTTAGCCTGCAAGCACTGACTCAGGAGGAGGCAGACCCTACCCTGCCTTTGCTGTGTCCGGTGCATGGTTTGCACACCTACTTTGATTGCACACAAAGCTTTAGATGCTCTGTGCAGCTCTTTGTCTGCTTTGGCTGACAGCGGAAAGAGAACGCTGTCTCCAAACAGAGGCTTGCCCACTGGATCGTGGAATCCATCACTCTGGAATTCAAGGCCAAGGCCATGCCTGCCCCTTTGGAAATACGAGCACACTCTACTAGGAGTGTGGCATCCTCGTGGGCACTGGCCCAAGGCACCTCTCTAGCAGAAATCTGCAGAGTAGCTGGCTGGGCTTAACCCAATACCTTTGTGAGATTTTACAATCTCTGAGTTGAGCCGGTTTCGTCCTGTGTTTTGTCAGGTATGAACAGGTTGAGTTTGGTAATACAGAACAACTGGCTGGGTGTATTGCTTGCGTATAGCACCCTTTCCCTCCCCTAAGGCGAAAGTTCACAGCTAGACCCACTATGGGTACTAATATGCCCTGTAGTGGGGTAGGTGCTCCAAAGGTGCCGATTACTCAGGCAACCCCATGTGATGTATTTTCCGCGGTACAGTCTCCCTGTCTGCAGACCCGTATCTCCCTTGGGCAGAGCCCTCTCTTTTTAGAGCTCCTCCCCTTTAAGGCAGGACCTACCACCGTGCCCCTTCCATGTGCTGCTAGTGCGCCCACGTGTCGTATTGCCACATGTTGACCTCCCCTTCTGGGCAGGATGTGGTCTCTAAGGGGTCTTTCCTCCCGAAAGAATAGAAACACCTTCCCTGGTGCGAATAATAGCATTAGATGGCCCCAGCCGGATCTAATACTCTGTGGAGAGAAAATATAAATAGAAAAGGCCGCGGCTGGCTCTCCCATGCTAGTTATGTCTCTTCCCCCCTCAGGGATATGGGGAACTACATGACGTCTTTTTGGACATTGGGGGAGGTTACGTGCAGAATGATGCACCTGCTATTACGCACACAGCAGCTTGCTTGCACCTGCATCAGCAGTTCACATAACACTGTTCAGATTTGTGGCGTTTTTCTATAGGAATCCCTAGTGTCACTACATCAACACAACGTCGAGTGAGTGACAGAAGGGGAACATCTTGGTTACTGTCGTAATCTCCGTTCCCTGGGAAGGAGACGTTGTGTTCCTCTTGCCACAATGCTGTACTAGCCCCTGAAATGGCCGGACCTTGTCTCGGCTCCTCAGCACAAAACCTGAATGAGGGTGGGCATTCCTTCTCCTTTTATACCCATTTGTTCAGGGGAGTGGTATGCAAATTCCACTCGCCAATGCTCATTGGCCTTTTCTCAAAAGAATAGAGGTGTTCGGGGCTCTCAAGAGCGACCCCTAGTGTCACATCGACACAACGTCTCATTCCCTCCATCAGGGAACAGAAGTTACAACAGTAACCAAGACATTTTGCTGAAGTGAATAACTACTATCAAAAACAAACAGGAACCGAAAAGGCTTTATTCCAAAATAAAAGCTTCTGCCAAAATAAAAGCTCAATTTCTATGTTATGTTAGCATATAGATTCTGGTGGCTTTGTTATATGTTAGCATATACTGTAAAAATCAATAATTATGTAATATTCACTGTAGTATGTAAATAATATCTTACGTATGTGACGTATGTATGTTATACAACACTTTATTTGACAAAAATAATTATTTTGTATGTTCTGTGAGGTTCTGTATAAAAGCAGTTCATTTCCTAAAAATAATACAATATTGTATTACATTTTTTCATTTTATTAATTTTTACTTAATTTATGTAGAAACCATTTTGAAGATAATTTTTTTTGTATTTAAATTTTCACTGCGTATACTGTCATACTCTGAAGTAATGGTTACAGAACGGGCGTGCCGCAGCAGTTTATGAGGAAAAAAAGGAAGTAAGAGAAAAAAACTGTGGAAAGCAATTTTGCCAAGCTCTAATTTACTAGTAATGCCAGTGCTGATCTCAATAATTACACTGGCGGCCAAAAGTTTGGAATAATGTACACATTTTGCTGTTTTGGAAGGAAATTGGTACTTTGATTCATCAAAGTGGAATTCAACTGATCAAAAAGTATAGTCAGGACATTACTGATGTAAAAAAACAGCTCCATCACTATTTGAAAAAAATCATATTTTATCAAATCTAGACAGACCCCATTTGCAGCAGCCATCACTCCAACACCCTTATCCTTGAGAAATCATGCTAAATTGCTAATTTGGTACTAGAAATCACTTGCCATTATATCAAACACAGTTGAAAGCTATTTTGGATCATTAAATGAAGCTTAACATTGTCTTTGTGTTTGTTTTTAAGTTGCCACAGTATACAATAGACTGGCAAGTCTGAAGGTCAATATTAGGTTAAAAAAATTGCAAAAAAGAAACAGCTTTCTCTAGAAACTTGTCAGTCAATCATTGTTTTGAGGAATGAAGGCTATATAATGCTTTTATGAAATTTACAATTTATAATGAAATTGTCAAACAACTGAAGATTTCATACAAAGGTGTACACTACAGTCTTCAAAGACAAAGGACAACTGCTTTATCAATGACAGAAAGAGATGTGGAAGGCCAGATGTACAACTAAACAAGATGATAAGTACATCAGAGTCTCTAGTTTGAGAAATAGACTCCTCACATGTCCTCAGCTGACAGCTTCATTGAATTCTACCTGCTGAACACCAGTTTCAACACCATCATGTACAACAGTAAAGAGAAGACTCAGGGCTGCAGGCCTTATGGGAAGAATTGCAAAGAAAAAAACACCTTTGAAACAGAAAAACAAAAAGAAAAGGTAAGAGTGAGCAAAGAAACAGACATTGGGCAACAGATAATTGGAAAAGTGTGTTATGGATCTTCACTCCATTGAGCTTTTTGGGATCAGCTAGACTGTAAGGTGCGTGAGAAGTGCCCGATAAGACAGCCACATCTATGGCAAGTGCTACAGGAAATGTGAGGTGAAATGTCACCTGAGTATCTCGACAAACTGACAGCTAGAATGCGAAGGATCTGCAAAGCTGCCATTGCTGCACATGGAGGATTGTTTGATGAGAACTCTTTGAAGCAGTTTAAGAAGATCTGAAAAAAAATTAAACTTGTAATAGAATTTTTTTTACATTATTAATGTCCTGACTATACATTGTGATCAGTTGAATGCCATGTTGGTGAATAAAAGTTCTAATTTCTTTCCATAAGAGCAAAATCTGTACATTATTTCAAACTTTTGGCCACCAGTATATAGACAATAACTATTGATGCAAACTGTAAATACCTATAATTCATTTCTTGCACATCATTAAATGTCGGCTTGCATTACATCATGTTTGTTGAGTAAATGACAGTCAATGTTTGTGCGTATATTGTATCCTATCACACCGCACAAAGTGTGAACATGTGGAAGTGCGAGTGAGATTTCAGAGCTGTGGTTGAGGGGGATTTTCAGTAAATAATGACTTAAACTTCTACCTGTTCCTCACACAAAGCTAATGTATGAGTTCTGTGGATTACATTTAAGGCATTTTAGCGTGCTTTCTTTTTCATTTTGGGTGCTTGATAGCCTTAGTCTATATTCACCTTCATTATATGGAAAAAGTAGAGTGAACATGACTTCAAAATGACTTCTTGTGTTAGACTGGAAAATAATTATAAAAATGGAACAGCACGACAGTGAGTAAGTAATAACAGAATTTTCATTTTTGGATGAACTTTTCCTGTTCCCAGAAATGACAGTGTCATTCTCTCTTGTTTTTCTATTGATTCACTGAACACTTTCCTGGAATCAGACAGCTAAACAAGGCACAGTTACAGATTTCTAACCAAATTAGATGCTTTCCCAGCTGATTAATGCCACTAGGAGCAATTGTCTTGGTATAAACAGTGACATGCTTTTGTTGTTCTTTCACCACACACTGCTTTTTGGAGATTATGGCATAAAAACCATCTCTATTAGATTTTAAAACACTTAGGGGAGACTGGGGCTTGTTACCACACTATTTATACCAGTGAATATATTTAGGTTTATTTTTGGTAGTCAGTTTCTATATACAGTACACATACCTTCAAAAATTGACCAAAAAACCACTGCAATTGTCCAGGAAAAAAGATGACATTGACCTTTTATAACACTCTATTCGGGGTAAGTTGTCACGATGGCAACCAGCCATTATATAGCCTATTGCATGTTTTACAGTAAAAAGTAGAACAATTCTGAAACCAATATGATCAGTGATTTCTACAATATGCAGTTTTTTAGTTATTTGTTTTCATCATAACCTCAATTTTGTTTGTGTTTAAACAGAACGGTCTGTCCCCATTGCACATGGCAACACAGGGAGATCACCTGAACTGTGTTCAACTCTTGCTCCACCATGAAGTACCCGTGGACGACGTCACCAACGATTATCTGACCGCGCTGCACGTCGCTGCCCACTGTGGACACTACAAAGTTGCCAAGGTCCTTGTGGACAAGAGTGCCAACCCTAATGCCAAAGCACTGGTGAGTGTCCCAGAATAACACAGCAGTAGCAGGGCACTGTAATACATCCAGAATTCAGTTATGGTGATATAAAATGTCACACTTATTTTGCCAAGTAGGATGATTTTCTGGATCATTGCCTTTTGTTGGTTCTGGAATGACAATACGAGGTTGAACAGATGACCCTGATTAAAAAATACTTAACACGGTGGAGGTGTGGAGTACTTGCTCTAGCATGTTGCACGGTATCACTTACGGTGCTTTCACACTTTCTTCAATTGCTCGGTCCGAACCCGAGTTTGATTCTTCCTTTTCCTCCTACCCCTGCATATTTATGTTCACATTGTATTATTGGGTGTTGAGTTGCTATCTGAAGTCGATTTATTTGGTGTCAAGCAGGTGTAAGCAGCATTATACTTTAATAATTGCAACCAGGAGCATGCAAAGCCGCAAACTATACAACATAAAAACGACCCTTTCAAGTGGACTCGGGTTTGGTTAGCTGAAAATGTGGACTCAGGTTCAGTTTGGAAAGCAGTATTCTCACCAACCGAATGAGTCGAACTTTGACGTCAAACAAACTCGTGTGCGCATCAAACGCTCTAGTGTGAAAGTCCTCTTATATGCGGGCAAACCCAGTTAAAATCCAGCCTGGTGTGATGTAAGTTTCTGTATAAGTTTATTTTACATTTTATGCACTGTACAAGTTCAATGTCTTGGCTTCAGTTCACAACAGTGTGTGAAGGACTGAAAGGAGACTAATGAAATAAAGTTCATTGAAATATCTCACTCTTGTTACATAAGGCTACACGTCACGTTGATTCGGTTCTCTCATTATAGGAAAGCATGAATCACAGTGATGTCAGTTTAAAACACTTATTTATGCCAATCAAACTAAACCTACAACTAATCGTCGGAACAACTGGCATCCTGACTGTACCTCCGTCTTGACATGGCTTGTAATTCAGGACTGTTCCAATTGACACTTGGTCACCCTAAACAATCCCATCAAACAAACATAGCCCTAAACCTGTTTTAACTTTGATCCTTTACCCCTATAATCAGAGGGAAACGATTGGTAGATAAGAATGTTGTTGAATCCCTAAGCCAAACCCAAATCCTAAACCTAATCTCTCAATTTGTGGAAAGGAAGCTGTTTCAGAAACACATCCTACTTGGCTAAATCACAATCACTTAAAAACTAAAGAGCATACTAATCTGGTATGATCCCCAGACTTCTCTTTTTCTCTTTTGCTTCTGCCAAAGATAGTACCCCTCCATGTTTAATCATTTTTAGCAACAGTTACGACATATAACATGTTTTGTTTCTACACAGCGCCATGGTGATCTGTTAAAAAAAGCCTCTTTTGGCAAAGAGCGCTGCGTATACTGTCATACTCTGAAGTAATGGTTACAGAACGGGCGTGCCGCAGCAGTTTATGAGGAAAAAAAGGAAGAAAGAGAAAAAAACTGTGGAAAGCAATTTTGCCAAGCTCTAAACAGCAGAAGCCACGTGTTTTATTCATGTGAAAGCAAAGCTTTAACTCTGTTAACTTTAAGTCATCTAGTTATGTGTAAAAGGCAAAAAAGGAGTTCTCATTAGTAAGTTGGAGTAAAAGCCATGAGAATCTTTATTTTTTTTCCCTTCTTTTCTTTGTAGAATGGTTTTACACCACTTCACATCGCCTGCAAGAAGAACAGGATTAAAGTGATGGAGCTACTGCTGAAACATGGAGCATCCATTCAGGCTGTTACTGAGGTGAGAAGCATACACATCTTTTTTTCTAAACAGCTACATGTACACAGCTTGTTTTTCCATATATTTACATCCATAATGTGATTTCTTGAACATTAGAAATAGGCTAATGGCTATTTATGAATTTGCCATTTGTCCATGAAACCAGAAGCGTAGAAACCATTATAACTGCACTGCAAAAAATAACTGTTTGTTGTGTTCTCCATGAAAAAATATCTAAACATTTGTTAAACAAAGTACATTTTCTTGAGAGGCAAAATTGCATATGATATTAAGACATGTTTTCAGAGAATATATCTTTTAATATCTAGTTTTTTGCATTAATCTTATAGAATGTAGTGAGGTTTGTGCTTAAAACAAGAAAAATGAACTGTTTTACGGGTGCAACAAGAAGGCAAAAATACTGATTATCAAAAGTATTTTATGCATTGTCTCCCCCCACCTTTAGATATCTCTCATTTTATTCCCTGACTTTTTGGGAAACCATTTCACCCACTTTCCTATGTCGCAGCAAATCAGTTTGGACTACTGGGTGAAAGTTATATCACCTAATGAATATTCATTAGCCAAGCAAATAGGTTTATAAAGTGCCAATACACACCCACACAAGCTTTTCAGTCTGTTCCTACACCCCTGATGGAAACAATGTGTTGTTAAATGAGATTAAATGATATAACATAGCAGATAGAGTGCAGACATGCTAAAAAGCATTTCAATCAAATCTGCCATTGCTTTGAATGAAAGCATGTTCGTTTTGTAATGAGCTAATATTTGCTTAAGGGTGCAGTTCCCAATGCTTCAAGGCTGCATATTTCTGTTTCTCTGGCAGTCTGGACTTACGCCGATTCATGTGGCCGCTTTTATGGGCCATGAAAACATTGTGACACAGTTGACAAATCACGGAGCGTCTTCTAACACGATGAATGTGGTGAGTACAGCCGTTCCCAACCACCCACCAGCACCAAACAGTATGAGTTTCCTTGGAAAATACAGTGATAATAAGGCCCAACAATGAATGCATTGGTTCCGGAAGTAATTTTCCCATTCATTTTCTCTAAAGGGACTTTAACCAGTTTTCATGAGTCTAACCAACAACTACAAGAGCAAACAAAACATTATAAACTTTTTTTGATTTGAAGCAAACTTATAAAAACACAACAAAAACATAAATTTTGTCTTGTTACATCAAGGGTCTATTTGTAATTGAAATAACATTTTTGAATGGAAGAAAATCAGTTAATTTAGATGTTAGTGTAACAGGTCCTTCTCGACCTGCTCCAAGCGGGATTCGAACCGGTGTCTTCGACATGGGCGGTGGCTGTTAGTCGCTAGTGCGCCTCTTGAGGCCAGGCGAGTGAGGTTTACACATACCGCACAGCTATCACGAACAAGCTGGCTCCCATTGAAACTCACTTGTGATAAGGTTAAGTTCATGGGAGTGGATGGTCCCAACTGAACTTTTTATCCGCAATTTATATTTCCATCGTAAGAGTGAATTATCTGATTGGTTGATCTCACTTTAGAATTTGTAGTTCTTCACTGGGAATTCTGCAATTATACGACTTTTAGCTTGAAATCACTAGTGGCTTCCACAGAAGTATTCGGTGCTCATGGTATGTCTGTTTTGAAAGGTTTATGTTATTGTTAAAAATCTATTTCCCTTTGGATAATATGAATGGGATTTTTACTTCGAGAACACTATTGTTGTGCATTATAACGCAAGAAATCAACTGAAAACAGTAAAACATAACAATTTAGCAAAGACCCAGCGGCCAGCCCCGTGTCATATCCTGGCACACTAGTTTGTTCTCCTGTTCCATAAAGCCTTTTTGGATAATAAAAGACTCTGTCGCTAAATATACGTCTGACCAGATGTTCGAGCTCCTCGCACTACTTTAATTACATGACAGTCAGACTGTAATCTACTGTTCCCCCATCAGACAGACAGCGACCCAACAGCCAGCCACTGTTACCGTAGAAACATGCTTTAGGCTTTGTTGGGGTGCAAGTCATTGTTGCAGTCTAAACAAAAAGAGCGAGACAGTTTGGAAGAGGGGCTTGGCCTGATGAAAGAGCCGCACACACACACACACACACACACACACACACACACACACACACACACACACACACACACACACATACATATGCACAAAAGCTTACTGTCCAAACACAGTAGTACCTTTTTCCAGAAGCTTACTCTCTGTGTGTTTGATTTAGAGGGGAGAGACAGCACTCCATATGGCTGCCAGGGCGGGACAAGCAAACGTGGTGAAGTTTCTGGTGGCAAATGGGGCAGATGTGGACGCCAAAGCCAAGGTGAGTGAATGAGGGCTGCTTTGTAATGCAAGCCTCACTATTACTATTGTTTGTACTTAGGGTTAAGGATTTAAACAAACCTCTAACTCTAAGTATTAAACTTCTGCGTGTGCCTTGCCCCGCACTGTTTGTGCTAAACACAGGAACGGTACCTCAAATCATGTGGCTTGTTGAGGAGAGGTGTGCTGTTACTTTTCTAAGCGACTAGACTTTTTGCCTTGTGGACGATAAAATGGGCGAAAACCTAGATTTACATTGAAGAAGGGACCCTAGCAATATTTAGAGACCATCACATAAATAGAAAAAATTAGGAAAGATCTTAGGGTAAATTGTAAGCAGTTTGTAAGAAGATTTAAAGCTATAAACTGTTTAAGTAAAGATACGAACATTCTTAAGAAGTAATTTCAGAAATACTAAATAATCTTAAATTAGAAAATGAGAAGAGAAATTAAGAGAAATTGAATTCTTATGAATGTTTCTTTTGAACTCTTTTAGACTTTGGTCAATTAGCATCTATCCAGAACACCTTAGAAACCGCATAGCAATGCCCTGGCAACCATCTACAATAACAACTGCATAGCAATGTTAGCAATGTGCTAAAAACTACTCAGAATAACTAAGCAACGCCCTTTCAACCACCCAGAATACCCGGTAAATCACCTGGAAATGCACTAGAAACCATTCACATTTTCTTCAGAAAAATTATTGGCCATATTCAGTGTACAAAATGAACTTTTTGCCACATATCTGACACTGGCAAGTTAATTTAGAATATTATGAATATTCTTTTACCAGCCATACATTTTGCGTTATTGTATGTGTGTGTGTGTGTGTGTGTGTGTGTGTGTGTGTGTGTGTGTGTGTGTGTGTGTATATAGGCATCTTTGATTAATTATTTTCAGCTGAAATAAAAGTTGTTAAATTACGTCAGGTTAGTTTTCTTTGATTTGAATTGCACTGGTCAGCTTCATCAGCAATGGTCAGTTTCATAAATATATTATGTTGCAGGTCCTTGCAACTGGTGACTCCTTTTTATTATTATTATTTATTTGACAAAGCATTTTAAAAAAAGCATTTTTACTCATATTTGCCACTTGCCATTATTAATTTTGGACCCTGATCACAACACATGAAATAATACAATAGTCAAGTAGAATTTGTGATATGTTTGTGGCTGTCGCCCAGTTAAACATATTTTTAAAGAATTTACTCTACAAAATAGTGTAATAGCTGTGGAATGCAATGCAGTCAGATCATGATAATAGAAAACATTTGTTACTTTGCTTGTGGTTACAAGAAAGGCTGTCAAAAGTGTCCAAAACATCTTAAATATTGCCTAATTCAATTTGGCAAAGTAGTGCTGTGCTTAGCATCTTCTAAAGAAATTTACACCCTCAAAAAAAAAAAAAAATGATAAAAAAGACAGCTCAAACTTAGCTGGTTCCCCTCTAAAACCAGCAAACAGACCAGCCTGACCAGGCTAGGAGACCTTTTAAGACCAGGAGATTAAGCTTAGGCTGGTTTAAGCTGTTTTAGCAGAATTAGTAAAAAGTCTTATATGAGTGTATATGTGTGTAGGACGATCAGACCCCATTGCATATCTCCAGTCGTCTGGGAAAACCAGATATAGTCCAGCAGCTGCTGCAACATGGAGCTACACCCAATGCCACCACTACATCCGGATACACACCGCTCCACCTGGCTGCACGGGACGGCCACAAAGACATGGCGTCCATACTGCTGGACAACGGAGCATCTCTTAACATCACCACCAAGGTCAGTCACTCACCCCCTGCAGGGAGATCCATAAAATGTCATCAAATTTGCATCTGGTCTTTAGCTTGTCCTTCGCAAGTGTTTGTGGTCAGGTAACTAGTGAAGTTTAGAGTTTTGTGGCATTTTGTTCATGTCTGTTAGCTTTGAGGCCATCTACTGGGCTTTTTTACCCCTAAAACTAAACTGGGCTATGAACCTCTTCATCAGGTCAGTTACCATTGGCTCTTGGCCCAAATAGATATGGTCTAACACCAAAAAGTGCTATCGCGTCTTCTCTAATAAGACCCATATTTGCCACACAGCTGGTATTGGTACAGTAGATTTAACATTTTCACAAATCGCACAAACTCCGATCGCAAATGAGTTTTTACAACAAGATTTATTCAGCGATTGTTTTGTACTCTCAGCTTGGAATGTTTCTTTGGCTCTGTTGAGATGATTTAACCATGTGGCCTAGTGGTTAATGCATTGTGACATGGTTCAAAAGTTTGTTAGTTCAAGTCCAGCTCAGAATGCTAAGATTAGATGAAAAGAGATTTTTGAATTGTGCTCACAGAATAGATGATGGACTTTTCCCAATCAGAATTAGATTTTGATCTTGTCACATGAATACAAAGTTGATAGTGGTGACTACTATGCTTGGCTGTGATTCCTCTAAGCTTGGTATTTCCCTTTGGTCCTAGTTTTGCTAAACTCTAAAATATATGCTCAAAATCCTACACCCAAACATTTTTGTGAGTGCAATCTCTGTATACTTATCCAGTAGTCATAAACAGCTGGAAGTAATGGTAAATACATTATTAATTGGTCAAAAGGAACCTTGAGTATTAAACTGAGTTTTCAGTCATGCATATATCATATTTTTGTGGTATATCTAATCTACTATGGCGTAGATTTGGTTTGAATATTGGGAGGGTTGCAGTGTGAAGCATCTACATGTTTCCATTAATCATGTTATACATATTGATCTCCTCTATCTGATTTCTCAGTGCCGTATGATGAGACGTTTGACTTCTTTCACTGTTTTGCATGTGTTTGGTTTAATGGAGCGAACAGCTCCCCCCCCCACCTCCCACACAGGCGTGTCATTGAGTTTGTAATGAATCACTAAATGAATTTAATTAGGAAGAACTTCAGCATGTGAGTTGTAGTCTGCTGATGTAGTGTTACTGTGATAGGAGGGTCTGTCCTCTCCTCAATTATTTGTGAACTCTAGTGTTAACTCGGTTAACTAATCACTATGCAAAAATTTTCATGCCATCTAGTTTACAATCAACAAGGCCAATCCAAATAACTAATTTGTGCAAAATGATATGTAAAAATCAATCTATAAATCGCCTACTCAAAGTTTATATACTTAGGATTCCTGCACATTAAGCTGGGATAAGAGATTAGTTCTTGTTAAGTATTTGAAGCTAATATTTAATAATTAAAGTGTAATAAAAAAAAACTCATTTAATCTTGAAATCATGCATTCTGACACAATTTAGTATTCACACTTATTACAGCTGTATTAAAGTAGATTAAACGTAAAGCAATGCTGACTAGGATTGTTCAGATATAAAAATGATTATAAAAGTTATATTTCCATTATCAAAGTCTTAAAAACACAAAAAATGTAAGACTGAATCCCCTCTGAAAATACAGCTGCCATCATGTTAGTAATGCATAAGGTATGCTGGTCTTCAATGAGTCGGGGGGAAACTACAAAGCCCAGTCTAACTAAACATTTTTATCTAATGTCATGCTTCTGTACATTTAAAGCTATCATGAGTGCCAATGAGCAGAGATGGCAGAATTAAAATCATATACTTTGTGCAAACTGAACCAAGCAACATCTATAGAGCGCAACAGTCTGGTTCCGGAAGTAAAAATCACATTTATTTTCAAAAACCTTCAAAGACAGACCACTAGAATCAGTAAATGTATAATGTAAATGTCTGTTTTCTAACAGGTTTCCCAAACATTCCCCCTTTCCGCCATTTGTTGGAGGAAAAAATACCGCCCTAAACTCACACCATTTGTTGAGCCAATGTTGCTGTGTTGAGACACTCAAACAAACATACCAATGTCTTGTGCCACAGTTTACACTTTTTTGGTTTAAACTGGTAGAACCAGCCTATATAATACATTAAGCTGGGATACGAAAAAAAAATGTTTTATAAAAAATTACATCATGCCATTTTTAAGGGTCAGATCAAGTCGGAATAGCTCTTTGAGGTAAAACTATTTTCACTTTTTACAGTGTGTGCTGTGTCATCTGTCTTGTGTAACAATGGATTGGTTACAGCAATAGTTCATCTCTAGCTGGGCTGGAGGGAAGCTTAACAGCTATGGTTTATGATTACTTAACAGAAGGAAACTTGTGCAACATACTTTCTCTTTTTTTACCAATTTCAGGGCCATTCTATCTCTAATCCGTTGCAATTTATCAACTCCACCCCAAAACGACGTTTTTATAAAAAATGCAGTACCATTGATGCAACACTTGATGACTTGTCTCTAAATTATTGTGGGTATTGTTTTGGTTTGTTCTATTATCTTGGAAAATTTCTTCTTTATAACCGAAACATCTTATTATCTATTTTTGTCTTTGCAGAAAGGATTCACACCTCTGCATGTTGCAGCCAAGTACGGGAAGATTGAAGTTGCCAACTTGTTGTTACAGAAGCGAGCGCCACCTGACGCAGCTGGAAAGGTAAAGGAGACTATCTGTGCTAACTGTTAAAGCTTGACCATCACTACTGTACCACTTGCGCAGCAAATTGATGTATTACAGGCTTGTCATTACAACCACTCTTCTGTATCTGGTATAGTGGTAACATGACCACAGTAAGAAAGGAAGCAATGTAATGGAAGCATTAGTTTCCTGCATGCCATTTCAATTTCTTAGCATCAGGTTAAAGGAGAGATTTTAAATGAGAGAGATATTAATGTGGTACACATTTGATTGGAATTCATTGTGATATGGCTGAAAATTGTTATGGCTGTTTCCAGTAAAGCTTTACTGAAACCAAATTAAGTGATAAAAGCCAAACCATAAAAACAGATCAGAGTATAAGGAAGAGAGTCAAACCACTCATAGAAAAATCACTCATAGAAAAATGTATGTTAGGAATTGTAATGCTCAAGAGCAGGGCTGGACTGGTAATCTGGCATACCATTTTCCCGGTGGGCCAACGCACTTTGTGGCCAATCAGGGGCAGACTGGCCATCAGGAGAACCGAGTGGGCCGGTGGCCACGAAAAGGGACGAATGGGCCGCAATAAGCTAAAATGAGCCGCCGCGTTATGCAGAACAGACCATAAACTGGCGCCACTATATGCAGTAAAGAGCAGGGCCACAAATTAAAAGAGCCACAAATTTCACACTCATTATGTTCACATGCAGATGAGCTTGCAATTCACCACAAATGTTTGCCAGAGGTTTGCTGTTCTTCACTGATACTGGTGAAACTGCAGCAGTCTAATTTGCATGTGAAAATAATGAGTGGCGAATTTGCTGTAAATTTGCAACAAGTTTGCCAGAACTCTTGATTTGTGTAAGGGAGTTGCTCAGCTTAGGCACAACAGGGAGCAGACAGAGAATAATAGAAGTTAATTTCATGGTTTAGCATTAGCATAACGTTCACCGTTCCATTCATCTCAATGGAAATCGCTCAGCTAGTGTATGTCAGGAAGCATATAGCAGAATATATATGCCTATTTTAATGCTTTAGCATTAGTATGCATTGCCATTAATCTCAGTGGTAGTTTGCCTGGCCCCAGAGCAAGAGCAAGCAGACCAAGAAAAGACAATTTCATGCATAAAAAAGCCACTGGTAAAACATGTACTTATGTTGATAATTAAATATATTAGATTGCAAAGTATCTTGCAAAAGAAAGAAAAAAATCTTCAGAATACAGTGCTACTTTTGAATGGCAACAACATCTACCATCAGAGGCTAACTGCTAATGCTAACATGCCAAACCTTATCCCCTAAATGGAAGCTGTAGTTGTTCAGGATACATATGATCATTCTTCACTTGTAGACCTAAACTAGGGGTTTCATTCACCAATGTATACTGACTAAATTTACACTGCGACAGTATCCAAATGCTTCTGAATTGTATCCTAAAGCTGTACGATTTATGATGGCACCTGCTCACACACCCCACATTTGAGTCCTCTGCTAATTATAGCTGTATGACTGTGTGTGTGTGTGTGTGTGTGTGTGTGTGTGTTTTAGAGTGGACTAACACCACTGCATGTTGCTGCACACTACGATAACCAGAAAGTGGCCCTTCTTCTGTTGGATCAGGGAGCGTCCCCACACGCAGCAGCAAAGGTACCAGACTTTGTAGAAGATATTTACACTTGCAGTAGATATCTACTGACCGCAATATCCCAGCTTGCTCACACAAATCTCTTCCAATCGCAATTACACACACACACACACACACACACACACACACACACACACACACACTACTATTTCAAATGATGAAGAAACATCTACTGAACGAACAACTACACACATGCCAACACAAAACCACCTCCGCCCCACATTCTTGCTCATTTTTTGTCATTTCGCTTCTTGTCCACCCACTGTGTATGATACGTCAGGCGTGCGCACACATTTTATTGCACTTGAAAAGGGAAGTTACTGAATACTGATGTTGTTTTTTCACTCTAAAAAGAATAGTTCACACAAAACAAAAGTTCTCTCATTATTTACCCATCCTCATGTCATTTAATATACATATGACTTCCTCCAGTGAGATACACAATTTTGAATGTTCCCGCTGCTCTATCACATACAACTAATTTGCACAGTTACAAGTGGCTGTCTAGCTTTAAAATGGACAACAAAACTGCATAAAAGTAGTCCACACTAACACATTATATTCTTCTAAAGCTATTCAAAAGCTTTGTTTGAGAAACAATGTGTAAAAATATTCCCCTCCACGTCACAGAAAGATGCTTTTTTTACTCCCAGAATGGTATATTTACCACCAGCAAAGGCAAACTCAACCATGCTAACCAGACAAACCCTGACCCCTTGGTTTTCTCCCACCACTCTCACTCTGAAAAAGAGTGCTCATGGCTTCTTCCAGGAGACTACTATTGCGATCTGGGGTTTGTCAGTTCTTTTCTGCCTGATTTCCCAGTCAGTTCTGAGGTCTGTGTTATCTGTACAGGAAATGACTGCAAATCCAAAACATGTTGAAATGCTTTTTATCAACTTCCAATGGGTTTTTAAAAAAACAAAAAAACCAGCAATGGCAAAACAAGATCTCAGACTGATTTAATCTAAAATCAGACTCTAGGAGAAACGTCTTGCTTTTACATTCTGAGTTTGCAAAATTAGATCTTAATTCACAAGAGCATCTTTAATTGAATCTGTCATACCCAGCTTTTAGTTTAAAATATGGTGACCCAGATAATGCCTTTGTTCCCCCATGACGAACAAAACTTGACCTGGCAGCATATGTAAATCACTAACTGACTTGCGGTTTGGACAACTCTCTAGCCATTATCATATATATACATATATATATATATATATATATATATATATATACACACACACACACACACACAGTATATTCACTGATGAGCCACTCACATGACCACTCACAGGAGAAGTTAATAACATTGATCATCTCCTAACAAGGCCACATGTCAAGGCCTGGGTAGATTAAATGGTAAGTGAACAATCACTTCTCGTAGTCAACGTGTTGATTGCAGGAGAAATGGGCAGGAGTAAAGACCTGAGTGAGTTTGACAAGGGCCGCATTGTTATTACCAGCCTCTCTGAAACAACAAGGCTTGTGTGGTGCTCCCGGTCAGCAATGGTGAGTACCTACCGACAGTGTCTACCGAGGAGGCAGGGTGTTGGGTGCCCAAGGCTCCTCGATGCGTGAGGTCAACAAGTGCTATCCCATCTGGTCCGAACGAACAGAAGGTCTTCTGTTGCACAAGTCACAAAATCTTTAAAATTATCGTTATGGGAGGAATGTGTCACAGCACACAGTGCATCGCACCCTGCTACATATGGGGCTGCGTAGCCACAGACCTGTCAGAGTGCCCTTGATGACACCTGTACACCGTCGAAAGAACCTATAATTGGCATGCGAGCATTGGAACTGGACCGTGGAGCAAGGTCATCTGGTCCGATGAGTTCTGTTTTCTTTTACATTATGTGGACAGCCATGTATGTGTGCACTGTTTACCTGGGGATATGATGACACCAGGATGCACTGTGGGAAGACGACAAGCTTGTGGAGGGAGTGTGATGCTCTGTGCAATGTTCTGCTGGGAAATCCTGAGTATGGCCATTTATGTGGTCATCAATTTGACATGTGCCACCTACCTAAACATAGTTGCAGACCAGGTACACCCCTTCATGGCAATGGTATTCCCTGATGGCAGTGTTATCTTTCAGTAGGATAATGCGCCCAGCCACACTGCACACATTGTTTGGCAATGGTTTGAGGAACATAATGAAGAGTTCAAGGAGTTGCCCTGGCCTCCAAAATCCCCAGATCTCAATCAGATTGAGCATCTGTTGGATTTGTTGGACCAACAAGTCTAATCCATGGTGGCTCCACCTCACAACTTACAGGACTTGAAGGATCTGCTGCTAATGTCTTTGTACCACAGGACATCTTCAGGGGTCTTGTAGGGTCCATGCCTCAGTGGGTCAGCACTGTTTTGGTTGTTTTTGGAGGACCAACAGCATATTAGGCATGTGGTCATAATGGTTTGGCTCATAAGTTTATATGCAGTTTATTCAGTCAGCTGCATAATAGCTCCTTACTACTTTTCTCAACCTTTTAAGCCATCATTACGCTCTCATTCTTTGAGGTTAGAAGCATCATGCCACTCTGAATGTGTCTGTTTTGGAAATCTCATAAATCTAATGTGTTCATGTGGTTATAATGGTTTGGCAGCATTTGGCTTAATGCAGTGTCACAAGGGAGCATATGGACATTGTATGTACTTTATGTCCAGCACATACTGTACGTGTTATATATTTAAAATTAAATTGTGTCATTTCTGCACCACTAGCATCACCAAACAAAACTGGAAAAATTATAACTTTTTTAAAACCGATGGCAGAAACCCCCTCCCTTCTTTTACTGGTTGTACTGATGCCACCCAAATCTTTCATCATTGGATGAGTCAAGGCTGTGTCAGGCTGGACAGGCCACTCAAACAAACAGAAGAATTTTTTGATAGAGCCACAGTGCTACATTTTTAGGTGAAATCACCTTGCAAGTAGCTTACTTATAGTTAATTCTGCATATTAATGTGTGATATGAGAGAGAATTTTAACAAAAAAAAATGCACACATTAGTTTTAACTGGTTCCATCTTAAGTCCATTAAATGCAACTTAAAGCTTTCTGGCATCTTTCACAGTTTATCAAAGGCAATGGGATATTTAAGACATTTTCTTAATATATTTTGATCATTGGAAACCCATTGTAAACTATTTTAGAGGATAAAAAAGTGTTGAAAAAATCACTATGAAATCAACAGGCAGTCTCCATAGTGTGCACGTGACGTGATAGGTCTAAATTTACAAAACATGGAATTCAGCATAACGTTATATAAACCTTCTTTGATAAGCATAATTGTAATGGCAATAGAAACACAACATGTTCTAATTAAACAGATTATTTAAGAAGATGTATGTGGGTAATCTGACCATGCAGTTTAAAACTTAATAAATAAATATGCCTAAATTATTAATTTAATTATGGTTAACAAAGGAGATTCAAGTGAGAGTGTGCAATGAGAGATTCCCTCTTTCTCTCTTCCTCCTCCTCTTCTTCTTCCTCCAATGGCTGGTTCAGATTGGCTGACCTATAATCTTTTTACAAGGCAGGTCTTTTTACAACTCTAACCAGATGATCTATTAATATTTAGATTGGTCTATGAGTAGTTCAATACATATGCCCGTCATTTTAATCCTGTTCTGTGTGCGTTTGTTCGGTTTCTAGCCAAAGTAACAAAACTAGGCTACATGAGAGATCTCTATGATTAAGCATCAATACATCTGAAACTCCATCTTACTAAAGCCATCATTATTTCTTTGATTAATTTCTGTAATAGTTCATACGTTTCTGCACCTCGACAATGTTACAAACAACTTATGTTTGTCAGTATTTCCACATTATTTTCATGTTGAGAAGACAAACTCCTAGACATACTGTCCAAAGTGATCCGCACCAATTTGGACTGGACAGCTCCCGTAACGAAGCACTTAAGTTTGACTTTATAATTACAGGCAATCTACATGCTGGTTTGGGAAACTGGCGTTACTCCGTTGTAAACTAATGAGAGACGTTAGTTAAGATGATCGTAATAGCTTAAGTTGCAACCCAGCCTATTTATATTTTATCATCAAAATGGTGGTTAAATACATTAATTAAAACTTTTATCAACAATTAATTTTCAACATGATATTGTATTATTTTTATCATATGAAGTGCTTTCCTACAGAACTTCACAGCAGCACTGAAATGCAGCACAGATGTGAGATATTGCTTGAATATAATACAATAACTGTGATTTATTATTATGATTAGCAGTAGTAGTATTACAGTGAATATTGCATAACTATTCAGTAGTGATCTATATCTGCAGAACTTTTTTGCCTTTAAATTGAGCTTTTATTTTGGCAAAGCTTTTATTTTGAAGTGTTATTGTGTTGTTTTGACCAAGGAGCTCTGACGATATGATGAGCTACCCATTCCAGAAAAACAGTGACTCAAAGTTATTATTAAACTGTAAAAGGCTGCTTATTTAATTAAAGGAGCACTCAATATTTTTTTTATATGTTTTCTAGGACTTACACTGACACATAGCAGCTTGGATGTTGCATCAATAGTTTTCAGTTTCAGATGCCATTGTAGATATGTAGTATTAACACTTAGCCATGGTCACTACTCAAATAACAGGACAGTTACTGATATTAAGTGAGTAGTATTTGGCTGATCATGTGAATCTAACATGGCAGCCTCCATGTGCAGACCCTCTCAATGTAGAATAAGCTTTTATAAGGTTACTGATATGACTGAAGACTTCATCTCCTCATGATTTTGTACATATGTTTCAAAATTACAATTCATTTCTTTAGGAGTAAAACTTTTTTAATAAGGAAAAAAATTACTGCATGCACCTTTAAATAAACATGTATTCTGTATATGACTCACGCTAAAAATGTAATTAGCGCTCTGCCTGCTGTCATCCGCTACAAACAGAGTGTGCGATGCTCATGATGGTGTTTTCTGTGTATGAGCCCAAAAGCTCTTAAAGGTATGAGCACTTTGTCTTTATGTCACACAGTCACAAGCACTCACATTTAAATCTGCACATACAAACTATATCTTTATCAAATTAATTTGCAGCTTTTGCTGTTTAAAAATCTCACTATGACATGACATGCTTTTAAAATGTACACTGAATGTTTACGTAATGACATTCGGATGTCAGATGGTATCGGTTCTTGCTATCGGAGCATTTTTACAAGTATGAGTACAAGTGCCTGAGCACAGTATCGGACCTGATTCCGATACCAGTATCAGTATTGGGACATCTCTAGTATGTACATATGGTCAAGTATTTTTAGTGTTATAATTAGGAACAGTGTATAGGAGTAAATGCTTCTATAAACATGAATACAAGATTATCATTTTATTTTCATACATTTTAGATATCCGTAAGTCATAAGAAGCCTATTCTTTTATTATTCTCTTCTTTATTTACTTTCTCAGAATGGTTATACACCACTGCATATAGCTGCCAAGAAGAATCAGATGGAGATAGCCACTACACTGCTGGAGTATGGAGCTGATACCAACGGCATGACGCGCCAGGGCATCAGCCCGCTTCACCTCGCAGCCCAGGAGGGCAACGTCGACATGGTGACCCTCCTCCTCGCCCGAGAAGCCACTATCAATCTGGGAAACAAGGTAATAAAAAAAAACTTTGAGTTTTTGATGCCATTTGAAAAAAAAATGTATAAAACATTGTTATGATGGTTTCTAATTTATTTCACCTGTTGCCATTGGTTGTTTAAAATTTGAGGTAAAAAAAAATCTGTCTGATCTCACAGATCTTCAATTTTGTCTAATTATGCTAATACTTTAAAGTCAACATAAAATCAATTTTGTTCCTTCAATAAAAATTGTATACTTTATTTGAGTGGCTTGAGGCTTGGTTACTTCTACCACATTTGCCATCTAAACACACACACTCAAAAACTGGACTATATTCGATGAGTTTAAGCAGTGTGACCAAAAAAAAAGTGACACTTGTGGGGTTTGTGAACAAATTTGGCTAACTTTATTTAATGAATGTGTGACACTATAACACAGAGTAATTTTTTTTGTGGAATTTGTCAAATAAAATCAAATTCAGCCAGAATATAGAACACAACAGACAAAAATTAAGGCGTGAGATTATAACATATACAATGCAGAAAACATGCCCTCACACACACACACACACACACACACACACAAACAAACACTTTTACTGAAGTGAAATGAACATAAATGGGCTTGTTTGTACATGCAAATTAATTGTGTAATTGAAACATTTAAAGGTAGATAAGATATAAATAACATAACCCCCCCCCCCCAAATGCACAACTTTAGTGTTTTTACTTTATTGAAGTTAGTGTTAATACATTTTTACTAAGGTTGACAGTCGATTAAAGTGAAGTGTTGTTTTCTTCACTCTATAAACTGTTGCTCATACAGCTGAAATTTCAATTGCTGCCCTCTGGAGTAAACAAGTGGTACTACAAGCTTGCATTTCTCAGGAATCTTCCTTATTACGGTCCGGGGGGCATTGCAGTTAATTGCGTCAATTTTTTTACAGTGTTATTTTTTGTCAAATTAAACGCACTGAATTAGCCCTAATTTTTACATTAAAAAATATATGTATTTTTTTTTTTTTACATGTATTATTTTTTTAAAAAAATATATTGTTTTGCGAACAATATAATTGTGAGTATAAAACGAACTCTGCAAAAGAGTTAAATACACATTACTGGTCTTATTGTGAACGAGTCATCAGTGCATGTTATTTTAAAGAAAAAAACTTGTACAGAATGCCATCTTTTCACAAGCCAATTTCTGATAGTTACAATCAATTCCCGCCCAACATTTTTTATTTTCACATTGCATTTTTTCCTGTTTCACTCTGAAGTAAGTCATATTACGTAATGAAATGGGTTGTGAATGCCATTTTGTGTTGACTTTAAGGTTACCAATTTCAAATTATGGCAAATAACAGTTATCTAAATGGCTATCGTTTAGTTAAAAGTGACCTTAAATCTGTTCAAAGCAGGCTATTTTTACTTTGAAATTAGATTGCATCAAATAATGGATGACATGGATTCATTTTAGCATGATGTGTCTGTATACTGTATGTTACTAAATGGTTAATGAATATGTGTGTCAGAGTGGACTGACCCCTCTTCACTTGGCGGCTCAAGAGGACAAAGTCAATGTTTCAGAAGTGCTGGTTAATCACGGTGCCATAGTGGACCCAGAGACTAAGGTAATAAAGAGAACTAAAAATTTATATTATTCATTAATACACTATACACTAAATAAGTGTTCAGGGTTTTCTGATATACTTTTTTCTACACACACACACACAGACACAGACAGTCATGCTATGTCTGGTCAGCCTGGTCATTGGCCACTCGTGTGTAAACATCGACCGTCTCGGCTCAAGGTTGTTCGGTGTATCTCTAAAAGAGAAAGAGAGAGTGAGACGGCTGCATACAGATCGATACTCAGCAGGATGACACACAGAAAAAAACATCGATGAAAAGAGTTGAATTGCAATATGTAGTACACATATTGACCAGGGTTGGGCAAAATTAAGAATTCTAGAATTGGGTCCTTTTCATTTTATTAGTCCGAATTTTAATTGAATTGGCCACGCCCCACATCTGTTGAATTGGAATTCAAATTGGAGTGACAAGAAGAAGATTTTACTGAATTGAATTTAAATTAACCCAACACAGATTTTACATCAAAACATGAATAATTTACATAATTAATAATATAATTAATAAATTAAGCCTAATATAGTATATGTATGTTGTTTGGCTCCATTATATATAAATATATATAAAGTATATAAATATTATAGCCTTCTGTAAAGTGTTCTTCCTGAATGGTATATAGTATTATTATGTTAAAATATTAATTATTAATGTCATCTAATGTTTCTGAAAATACCCCATTTGTTGTGTGTATGATAACATGTTTATAAAACTACACTTACGGCTTATAAGTATGAATATCTTTGAAAATAATTTAATTTTAATTCTACTTTAAAATCAAATTACATTTTAAAATTCAGGAATGCAATTACATATAAAAAGGCATAGCAACCTAAGGGTGAAAATGTGTCTCACTTTCTCTGTTGTGTTTCAGATGGGATACACCCCCCTGCATGTGGCCTGTCACTATGGCAATGTGAAGATGGTTCACTTCCTGTTAAAGAACCAGGCTAAAGTCAATGCCAAAACTAAGGTACAAGAAATATTGAGTTTTGAAGGTCTTTTGTAAATACTGGTTGTCCATAAAGTTCTGAACTGTCTCACTCTCATGCTCTGTTATGTTCAGAATGGATATACACCTCTTCATCAGGCCGCTCAGCAGGGTCACACACATATCATTAATCTTCTGCTGCAGCACGGAGCTTCTCCTAATGAACTTACAGTGGTGAGTGTGTCACAACATTCAGTTGCATATTATCTGAATTACTGCACCTTGTCAATTTCGATAGGACTGCCCACAAAACACTTTATGTAAGGTCCAATTTACCAAATTATATGATTTAAGCTATTAATACAGTTCATAAGTACCTATAGGCATTTAAGTATAACATAAATATTTGATGTTACCCATCAGACAATATTCAGCAGGCTAGATTGGCTAATTCTGTATTATGTAAGTTTATATAAAAAAAAAAAAAAAATGTAATTTCAATAATATTGTTCTTTATATGAACGATGTGTTTTCTACAGAATGGAAACACAGCCTTAGCTATCGCCAGGCGTCTGGGTTACATCTCTGTGGTTGACACACTTAAAGTCGTGACCGAGGAAACTCACACCACTACGGTGAGGAACAGCATCTCATATTACTAAATATATAAATGAACGTTTGACATGTAACATGTCCTTGAATTTTTTTAATTATTATTCCAACATCAAGATTTTAGGTTATTATATTGATTGTGTATTTGTATATTTTAGTTTAGTTGTAACTATAATTTTTATATATATATTTATTTATTTATTTATTTATTTATTTATTTATTTATTTATATTATTTTATTTATATTTCTTTGGGCCAGTGGTAGCTCAGCGGTTAAGTTACTCTGGGTTACTGACCGAAAGGTCGGGGGTTCAAGTCCCAGCACCATCAAGATACCACTGTTGGGCCCTTGAGCAAGGCCCTTAACCCTGTCTGCTCCAGGGGTGCTGTTTCATGGCTGACCCCAGCTTAGTTGGGATATGCAAAAAAACTGCATTTCATTGGCTCTGTACCTGTACACTGCACAATAAAGTTGAATCTTAATTTATATATATATATATATATATATAATACAGTATAATTGTTGTGTTTTTTTTTGTTTTTTTTTGGCAGTGTACTTCAATAGCCCCGTTGTATGACAGATAAATGTATTTAAAAAATATTAACCAAAATATCAAATGTTTAGTTTATTAAAAAAATGGCATGCATTATAATTTACATGAATTAGAAAAATGTTGTTTATTATAGTTATGCATACTACAGCTGTTCTCTGTGCTAAACGATTGTTGTGCTTCTATTCTAGAGTAAAACATGACTAGTTCTCTAATACCAGTAGTGTACTCCTAACACACACTACAGAACAACTTCTCATGGTTTTTTTTGTTTTTGTTTTTGCAGACAGTGACGGAAAAACATAAAATGAATGTTCCAGAAACTATGAACGAAATTTTGGACATGTCAGATGATGAAGGTAAACAGGGAATATCTGTGATTTCATATGATGATGGTCTATTCATTTAAAGGTGAACTCAGTCATTTTTTCCTCATTAAAAAAGTTTAACGCCCGAAGACATGAATTACAATTTTGCAAATATGTAGGAAATCATGACCACTCAAATTAAAATGACTCCAGTCATACCAGTATTCTTATAAAAGCTGTTTTATGCTACATGTTGAGGGTCCATACACGGGGGCTGCCATGTTAGAATTACATGACCAGCCGAATACTGCTCGCTTAATCTCAATAACCGTCCTGATATTTGACACTTTGATTAAAGTAATCGTGGCTGACTGTGAATTCTACGTTTCTACAATGGCATCTGATACTGAAAACTGTTGATTTCAAATGATGCTACATCCAAGCCACTAGGTGTCAGTGTATGTACAAGATGACACAAACACAAAAGTTTCTGAGTACACCTTTAAATAATGTCTTCATTTTTGTGTAAATTTAATTTAGTTTTTGTTCAATGACATATTATTTCTAACCGTTTTTATTTAAATTACACAGTTCGTACAGCCAATGTGCCTGAAATGCTGTATGAGGACTATATGTCAGATGTTGATGAAGGTATCTCTTATTTTGTGTGGTTTGTTCTTTTAGCATTTCTGCTGCCTTGCAAACTTCCCAACTAGCCAAATCTTCCTTTTCAGTCTTTTTAATGTTGTTATAGACTCTTTTCACAGCATGGCTTTCTGTGGAATCTGACTTTGTATTTGTTGCTAGGCAATCTCTGTATGAATATGGACTTCTTCAATATGCAGATTTATTTTTGCTTGCATATATTAAGTGTAGTATTTGATGTTTGAAAAACTGTATGTGTAATTACAGTTTCACACATATATTCTGTGTAAATCTGGCCTTTTATGGGCAGGATTGTTTTGTTCAGGAGAAGAAGTCTTGGCTGTTTGAGAATTGGACAGAAGTTTGTTTGGCTCGGTCCATGTCTGTGTTGCCGTAGAGTCAGAACCCGCGGAGATTCAGTGAAAGACAGAGACTGTATACAAGTCAGCTAATCAGTGCCATGAATGACAATTTGCTGTATCCATTTTTTGTGATACTATAAATGAAGTTCCATTGTTCTGAATGCATTAATATCCTAATTAAATATTGCCTTCTTAAATATTCAGTATAACTTCCCTATTGGGACAGACTTTAAAGAGTGAATAAATAAGTTAACATATTTTATTTCTCACGAAACCTGTCAAGAAAATGTTCCTGTCCTATTTTACTCCAAAACAAATACAATATTATCTTTTGTATATATAACATGAAGCCTATTCTATCTGAAAGGCTAGATGTGACAGTTATGCACATTCTACCACCCAATTCTCATAACTGCAATACAAAAATAGATGGTTATGGTGATATTCTCATTACAGCAATTTCAGATAATATATATATATATTTTTTATAAATTGTTAATTGTTAAATTGTTAAGTATTTATGCATCATAGTAGTACTCCTTTATTTAGTAGTCTTTCGTTTTCACTGATTTTAATTTTAAAATATCAGCATCTATTTTACTGTAATACAAAAAAATAAAAAAATAAAAATAAATACTGAGTTACAGTAATGAGAATCATCATTAAGAACAATAGGAATAGTAAAGTACAACGTCTGGATGTGTTGCAGTTTGGGTTGTCATGATACCAAAATTTCAGTGGTCGGTACTAATAATGGTAAAATGTAATGATTCTCAATGTAAATTTCAATACTAAAGCATTAGCCTATTAAAAATATATCAATGTAAATGATAAATTAAAACAATTGCCTGTTTCCTTAAATGTTTTTTTTTATTTTTTTATTAAATAAACATTGTTTCAAGTTCAAAATGGTGTCTAGTTAAATACATTTATAGAATTTTTTTAACAGACCATTATCCTCAAATATCAGCAAATATCCTCAAAGCATAATCTAAAACACAACATTGGTCTTATTTTTTGTCCAATAAAATGTTGCACAACAGAGTATTACAGCGGATGAGGGCGGGGCCAGGCTGGAACAGCGCATGCCCGGTCCACAATCAGCCTGATGGGGGCGTGCGAGGGATAAAGACGGCCGAGGACGACAGTTCGAGAGAGAGAGAGAATTCCTGGCAACTGCCCTGTGTGTGTTTGTGTGTCTTTTTATTTAATTAAATATTATTTATATTGTTAAGCCGCCTCGCCTCCTCCTTGCTCATCTAAACCCCCTTACACAAACACACACAGGGCAGCTGCCAGTAATTCTCTCTCTCGAACTGTCGTCCTCAGCCACCTTTATCTCTCGCCTGCCGCCATCAGGCTGATTGTGGACCGGGTGTGCGCTGTTCCAGCATTTCAGTTGCCTTTTCTTCAGTTTCACGTGTCTAAATGAATGAAGCTTTTATTTTAGCTTAAAGGCTTTTCAATGTATGTGTGTTTTTGACTATAGTTTTAAACCCCCCATATAAGCAGTTGCCAATATGGCCCAGTTTGATTATTAAAGCCCAAAATGCTGTGATTTAATTGTGTAAATATATACAGTAGTCTGCCGGCACTGCGCACTTCATAGTGAATTAGCACTCTGCTCTGTCATCTACTACAACACGCACAGCGTGGATGATGTTTATGCAGTGTTTTCAGCATATGAGCACGTCATACATTCACTTTGAGACACACAGCTCATGAAAACTGTTTATTTATTTAATTAAATCACATCCTTTTGCAGTTTGATAATCACACTAGTCCATTTTGGTGTAAATGGAGTAACAGAGTATGCCCTCAAATAAGCAAAACATTTGTGTGTGTGTGTGTGTGTGTGTGCTCTAGAGACTGAATATTGATGTTTAGTTACTCTCAGGATATAACTGACATAACTTTATTTACATATTAAAAAGTCCCCAAAATAAACATGGTCACATGAATATACCCTCACCGTTTTCACATTCGGTTCGTGTACATAAATTTCTCTTTGTAATTGAATGATTTATTTTAGTTTGATGACGAAATATTGGTGAATCAATTCTGCTCACATAGCCAATTGGTAACCGAATGGCATCACAGCGTTTTCTATAGCTAGCGCTGCTCGCTTTTTCCATCTGCTTTGTCTTTCTCTTTGGCAGTGTGGCAGAGCTCAGCTCTGTTTATCCATGCTTATAATGCAGCACTAATATCTCAGATCCAGAGATTTCTTCCTAGCATGCCAAACACCACCACAACATTACATTTAACGCCCATCTGATGTCAACATATAATGCAAATTGACCCTATTTACTTCTAGTACTGTAAACAAACACGTCAGATAGAATCACTGGCAGTGCAGAAACACTGTAAAAAATTATTCCTAACCCTACTTCCTGTCCTACATTTTGTTTCTCATTGAAAATACTCTTTCAGTCTGAAATACGTCATATTAGTAAAAATGTAAAAGTAAAATGGGTTGTGAATAGCCTTTAAAGTTGACTTTAAAAGCAATATCAACTCCTTAAAGAGATAGTTCACCCAAAAATGACATTTCTGCCATCATTTACTCATCATCCCGTTCTTTCAATCCCATATAACTTGTTAGGCAGAATGTTAGAGATTGACAGCCTCAGTCACCATTTACTTTCATTGTATGGAAAAAAAGAAGCAATGAAAGTGAATTGTGACTGATGCTAACATTCTGCCTAATATGCCCTACAGAAAGTCAGATGGGATTGGGACAACATGTGGGTGAGTACGGAATGTTCATTTCTGGGTGAACTATTCCTTTAAATCCTGAACTGCACCACTTAAATGCATATGCAATGTCTGAAGTCACTATTAAAACAGTTCTGTAATTCCCTTATGGAACAGGATTGTTAGTTCCTGGAGTTTGGGCTCTGGCAGCTCAAGAACTCTGTCCCTATTAGCAAAGGGGCCTGGGGTCAGTTGACAGGCGCTCTTTTTCCATTCATCTTTAACTCCTTCTCTATTTGTTCTGCTGCCTGCAGAAGGACTGTTTTGTTGCCCCTCTGTAGTACAGGCTCTAATTACACAGAGCACTTCGGGACCAGCACAAATGACCATAGAAATACGCCCCTTTTACGTCTATTGTGTCCCACCCCGCTTGGGGGCCTCTGGGGGGGTTGAGGAACGTCGAGAACCAGTCCCTTTGAAACTGCTTCAGTTATTACCCCGCTCCCGCGATGACCTCACGCTGATCAGGCTCGCGCCAGCCCCTCACCGTTTGAAAATGCTGTCAGACTGCAAGCGTGGGGAGTGTGTTGCAAAGGGGTGTGTGTGAGCTCACGCACAGAGAGAGGCAACAGGGTTTGATAGTTTCAGTCGATGTGGACAGGGACACAGTGGACATGCGGAAATAAGTTTGTTGTGTGGAGAGTACTGGATTGAGGAAGTTTGGATTCGGGAATTGATATTGGACGAAAAGGACCTGGAAATATTTGTGAAGCTGGTGTGAAGATGAAGTATGGAGTTGGGTGTTCATATATGTAAGAGAGCTTGTTTATTGACATCCTCAAAGGATAAAAATGATTAATTAATAAGTAAGGAAATGTTAGAATAGAATAGAATAGAATAGAATAGAATAGAATAGAATAGAAGTGTGGTATATCATCATTTAGATATCTAGGTAAATGTGTTATGTGTGCTCATAGAAAACTGCTTGTTGTAAAAAGTTTTGCTGACCTCTAAACTCACAGTTAAAGGTTACGTTTAGGGTTCTAGTGAATTGATAATGTTATTTTATTGTGTATGAGAGAGCACACACTTTGAATGGGTTCTTTTTAGGAAATGTAACAATTTAGATTTGCATATGTCTATGTATCTGAGAGAGAGAGAGAGAGAGAGAGAGCGCGCGCGAGTGAGATTTGCAGTTTAAAGTTTCATGGGGCTGATTTTTGGGGGGAGGGTGTTGCCAGGGTGATAAGCAGCGTGGGGGTGCTTTGTCACTTTTGGAATGCTATTTCCCCCCATTTCTCTAATAGGCAGATCCAGATTGAATTTACAGCCAAAATGTACATATGTTTTGCATTTTCTGACCAAATTAGTCGGAAAATGTGCGAAATTATGCAGAATTTATTTAAAAATGTATAAATAAGTAAAAACGGATTTGACCGAAAGCATTATCCGATTAGGCTAAATATATAGTAAACGAATTTGAAAATGGTGAGATTTTGTGGAAATCTTTTATTTGAAAATTATTTTTATGACAGTGTGACCTGCAATAAATCACATTAAATCTGACATTTTCAGTTTCTATCTGGGCTTATTTTTTAAGTGGAGATAAATCAGATATGTATTGGACTCCATTCAAACTTTGTTTTATAGATCATTTCAGCCTTATGTGTGCTGTCTAGTGCACTTTATGATATTTTACACAAACAGGTGTTAATAATATATGAATATATATACAGGTGTGTGTGTGTGTGTGTGTGTGTGTGTGTATATATATATATATATATATATACATACATACATACATACATACATACATACACACACACACACACACACACACACACACAAACACACAATTAGTTAAGGATGTTATGAAGAACATTCCAGGGCCGGGTGTTTCACGCAGGCCGGTCAGTTTAGGTGTGTCTCCTGTTCAGACCAGTGTCCGATATGGACCATTAAAATGTGACTTTAAAAGTGTGAACATATCCTTAAGCCCAAAGTATACTTTGGTTCTGACACAAAAGCTTAGCTTTTAGCTTATCTGTGTACAATCGAATGCTTAGCCATTCAAGGTATACTCCATTTGACATCCAACCGCATATACAACTGCTAGAAGATACTGGACTATTTATCTTCAAGAGTTTAGACCCATAAAGATGTCTTTATATTTCTTCAGACTCTGTTCAGCTATACAAATGCAGTTATCTCCTGACATCCTCACACACGCTCTTGATGTGCACATCTACAGTTGTTGTTTCCACGATTGTCTCCTATAGTTAAGCGGTGATTACATCATCTTCTTGCACTGCTTTGTGACAGCAATGGCTGAACTGTGACTGTTTCCACCATGTGGATCCACTAATTAGTGCAAATAATTCCAGGCGCATGCACATACTGTGAGTTCAGAGTACACATGGTTAGCACATCGAGCCACACACATTCAGTGCTCGAGCACTTTACTGATGACAAAATATGCATCATGTATCATGGATGCAGATGCCAAAGTATACTTTGGGCTTTGTTCTTCATCTTTCTGCATTCTTCTTTTCCTCACTCAAATGTGCACTAACTGTAGCCGTCTTTGTGACCCACTTCTGCTGGTATGCCGTAGTGTCCATTAACATCATTGTCTGATGATACATGGTCTGTTAGAATCTTTCTTGTCAGAGATACATGATATATGATCTGCATAAGTTAGCTTGGAAACATCTGGTTTAGATGATGATTTCTAAGTGCTTACATTTTTGTACATATGATAATATAATCTAAACCAGGCTTAAGAAAGAAAGAATGAGACAGAGTTTGGGAAGTGTGCCTGAGATTTTTGTGTTTTTTTGTGGGATTGGTGTTTTGTTTTTTTTTTTGTTTTTTTTGGTGTGACTGTAGATCCTGAATGTCATTAATTCTTATTAGTCAACATGAAATCAAAATTAACCTTGTTTTATTTTTCTGGTGTTATTGCACATGATTCATCAATGCACAATATATAAAAGAAAATCGTTATGTAATATAATAACTTTTTAAAACAATTTTCCTTTTTTCTGACATCACCAAACCTGCACGGAATATTGGTAACTGTTAACCAATAGTCTCATTGATATTTAGGCATTGTTTTAGGCTACTGTCGGACCCTGTAAAAAAAGTGGTAACTTGCAATTGTTGCCTTAAAGGAATAGTTCACCCAAAAATGAATATTCTCATCATTTACTCACCTGGATGCCATCCTGGATGTGTATGACTTTTTCTTTAGCAGGACACAAATAAAGATTTTAAAAAGAATATCTCAGCTCTTTTGGTCCATACAATGCAAGTGAATGGGTGCTAAAAAAATGTAAGCTCCAAAATCACATAAATCAGCATAAAAGTAATCTATATGACTCCAATGGTTAAATCAATGTCTTCAGAAGTGATATGATAGGTGTAGGTGAGAAACAGATCAATATTAAAGTAAATAAGTTTTAGCAATTTTAGCAAGCATGGGCTTAAATATTGATCTGTGTCTCACCCACACCTATCATATCACTTCTGAAGACATTGCTTTGACCACTGAAAGTCATATGGACTACTTTTATGATGCCTTTATGTACTTTTTGGAGTGTCAACATTTTGGCACCCATTCACTTGAATTGTGAGGACCTACAGAGCTGAGATAATCTTGTAAAAACCTTAATTTGTATTCTGCAGAAGAAAGAAGTCAAACACATCTGGGATAGTATGAGGGGGAGTAGATGATGAGAAAATATTCATTTTTGGGTGAACTATCCCTTTAAGGAGCTATTACGTGTTAACATTAACTGGTTTTATTAACTAAAAAAATATATATTTTTTTTTACATTTTAATAGACTAAATTTACCTGGCAAATTAGGTTTCTCCAACAAAAGTAATTTGTATGGGTTAGATCAAGTATACCTACGTATAAGTATACCAAGTATAAGTATACCTATACCTCAAGTATACCTATTAGAGTTAACATTTTTTCACGATCAAATTAATTCCTGATTAACTAAATGTTGTTCCACACTACTTAAAAAAATAAATAAATTATACTTCATTTCACTTGGAAATACGTCCCATTACGAAATTAAAATGGGTTGTGAATGTCATTTCATGTTGACTTTAAAAGCTTACACCATTGCAGCTCAGTGTTGGGGTCTCTTCCTGTCTGAATGGTGTAGTCATTTTCTGTATCACCAACAGGTGAGGATGCAATGACAGGAGACACGGATAAGTACCTGGGTCCGCAGGATCTGCGGGAGCTCGGAGACGACTCCCTGCCTCAAGAGGGATACATGGGCTTCAGTGTCGGAGCTCGTACGGCGAGGTAATGCAACCTAACTACGCAAAAAAACTTGTATTTAAATATACAGTAGTCAACTTTTTACATTAATGCATCATAAAGTATGCCTTTTTATGTTAACTAACAATCCTGTTTCTGCATTATATAATAGTTATGTATATTATTCATTATGTAGGGCTCTGGGCTGTTATATGGAAGTTTGTAGGTTCTCTAAAACAAGATGTAAATTCTGATGTTATATATTCACCCTTATGCCATTCCAAACCTGTATGATTTTCTTTCTTCCGTGGAACATTCTGAACCATGTTCATGCTGCTCTTTTCCATGCATTGAAATGATGCAGTGACCATGGGCTGTGAAGCTCCAAAAAGGACAAAGACGTACTATAAAAGTATTCTAGCTTGGTGTGTGAAGATACTTTGCACCAGGTTTGTTGCATTGATGTCAAATGGCACTGATTTTTGCGACTCCAAACACAACTTCTCGAGTTTGACTGAGTTTGGCTTCTGTATAGCAGAGAACAAATTTTTTGTAACTTGCTACATATATCTTGCTATCATATGGCTTCAGAAGAGCATATTCAGAAGTCATATGGAATTCGTTTAAGAAACTTTTATTTTTATAAAATTAAAAAAAATATATTTTTGTTGTTGTTGGCATTCTTGAAACTCAACAGCCCCTATCCAGTGTTGGTTAAGTTACTCAAAAAGTAGTCCACTGCAAATTATGAATTACTTTTCATAAATGTAATCATATTAATTAGCAGATTACTTCGTCAATCAAGTTTTTTTCTCAACAAATTCAAAATAATGTCTATATTTCCTCTTTGTTCATTGTCGCATGCAAATACACTTTTTTCTCACAATGACTCGTTAAGGGACATAAAACCTTCAGCTGTCACAAAAAATGTAAACAGACATTTTGTATGTATGTATGTATATATATATATATATATATATATATATATATATATATATATATATGTGTTTTCTACATAATAATATTTTAGAAATGTTTAGCACAAGTAACTGTAATCTAATTGCTAGAATTTTAAATATATGTTACATTACCTTTTTTTACTCTAAAAGTAATGTAACAGTTACAGTAACTAATTACTTTGTATCAGATTATACTCAACACCGCCTCTGTATGCTTTCGATGTATGAAAGAGCTGCATGATCATTCTTCAAAGTTTCAGTTTTTTTGGTCCATGGATGGATGGCAAGTCATATGAGACCAAATGATGGGTGAGTAAATAATGACAGAATTTTCATGTTTGGATGAACCAGACCTTTACAAATAAGATGATAGTGTCTTATAGAAATTGTATGTTTATCACTGGTATAATTAACTATCATCTAAAGGAGCTGTTTCTATCAATGAATGGAGAGTATTCATCCTTGCAGTTCCCAGCTGTTAGTTCCTGATTCCTGTCTTATCTGAAGGCTGTGCGCTCTTCATTTACATTGTGTGTTGACGGCCTGCTGTCATCATTTGATTCAGGATCATGTGCTGTTGAAAGAGAAGGCCACTGTTAATTTTTAACCTACATGTAACTGGCTGGAGGGGATTTTCCTCTCAGCAAAAACACGACTGACATTGTTCAACAATCTGAAGGGTTGAGTTAGATTTCAAACATGTACCCTGCAAACCAGAACATAGGGAAAAAAATTAATTCAATAATGTTGCCCCAAGCATTTGTCACAGATAGAGCACCTTATTTTTTAATGACTTGTAATGAACAATTTAAAAGAGCTGTAACTCTTTTAATAGCAAACAATGTCTCTGTAAAAAGAAGAATAATGTGCGAAAAATGCTTGGTTTTGAGTCTAGTCTGTAGCTTGTTGTCTTTTAAATGCTATATGGCTCCATGAAAATTGGAGTTAAGTGTATACTTGTATACTAGTGTACTTCTAAAAGTTGACCAAATTAACATTTTTAGCAGGTACACGCCTTAAAAATTTTTACAATTTGACAAATATTGATAACTCATATAACTCTCAGGCCCATTTTCACTTGGTATAAAGATTCCTTTGAAATGGGACAAAGCTAAATCTTACCGAAATTCAAACCACTGCCCCTAGTGGCCGAAGCTTGAAGTAGTGTTGAGGTGAAATGTCCACAGGGTGGCACCAAAAGCGAGTTCAAGATTACATATTGTATTAATCCTATCCTCTAACTGAAACCCCAAACCTAATCCTAGCCGTCAGTGAAGTAAAATCAAAATTTTTGAGATAAAATGCAAACTCAGAATCTCCCTCACCATAGTTTATGTGAATGTGATTACTTCCTGGTTTCCATGAGACCAGAACCCAAGTCTCAGAGATTGCATGCGCAATGCGCTATGAGTAACGGCACAAGGAAACGCATATTTGAATTGATGCAAAAATGTCTGATTGGGGATAATGCTTGTCGGTAATAAGGCAGAATAGGGTCATGAACATTCGGAAGCAGCGTGCCAATTTTCTCTGTGATCGTCATGGCAAGGGCAGGTGTAAATGAGGTCTGAAACATTTTGAGAGTTGTCCATTTCAACCAAATTTGGAGGTGGTCAAAAACACGTTACCACATTGGGCTCGTAGCGTAAAAACTCATACAAATGCATTTGAAAAGCAACAATGCGCTGCCTACTCGCCTGTCACTCAAACACTGCCCTAAAATAAGAGTTTGAAACTTTCCGTTGCCAGTTACTTTCCGCTTTAAACTGAAAAAAACGACCAATCATGAAATGTGAAAAAATGAGAAGCACACACTTCTAAATCAGAATTTCTGAGATTTCTGCCTTAAACATCATGTTTAGTTTATTTTACTTATTAACATTTTTTGTGCTTTACTATCATGCAGTAACACACTGTAGTAGTGATTTACGTATGCTGTCATGAATTCAGAAACCCTCCTCTTGAAGTCCGAACACAAGTGTTCAAAAGAGATGCATTACACCTCATGACCAGGTGTAAACGCTATGTCTCACCTGTCCACCTTTGATAAGATCGCCCAAAACACGTCTTAATACCAGGTGTAAACCAGGCCTCAGGGCATATACAAACTTTTGTCAAATCAAATGTGTGCTAGAAAGCAATTATACCTCCCCCTAATACTATCTGCCTCTGAACAGCAATAGCAAGTAGCAAATCATGGGTCACGATTCAACGTCTCTCTCTGAGACTAGAGCACAAAGCGACCCCAGACGTGAGAGCCTGTCTCATTCAACCACTGCATTTCTGCTTGAACACTCTCTCTGATTGGTTGCATTCAATTTCCTCTGTTCTTCCTCTTGCTCCACCCCATTCCAAACTCCCACCATAGTCCTAAATTCAGGTAAGAGGGCATGAAACTTCTGACCCTTCCACCCCCGCTAATGACATCGTGGAACATATTTGTCGTGTAATGTGCTTTATATGTTGTTGTTTTTATTTGATAATGAATTTACATCGATGTTGTTTGTGGACTATGGTTTAATTGTTAATTTTAGGTTTGTGTTGACAGTTTGGTGTGCGAAACTTGATTTGCTAAGTTTTGTTTCGAGTCTGACTGTTGTAAACATTTGAGTTTTTGTCCCTTCGAGTTGTGTTATAGTTTTAAATGGTTTCTTAATGTAGCTTCCAGGGATGCATGAAGATACCGTCATCAGTCCAATAAAATTTCATTCATTCAAATCCCTGTCACTGATATGAGCAACAAACTCACAGACCTCAGTTTACAAGAAACACATTCTCGTCTGGCAGCAAGCTGTGCCAGATTTGACTGTGAGCTGAGAGCAGAATCGGAGAACTCCCGTGTCATATTAATTTCTGATTGGTCAGAGCCTCAGGAAATAGCATGCATACATTAGCTCAGTCAACATTAATGCACCTGGCCTCAACTTTTTTCCACAACTGCAAATAGGAATTGGGTCAGGGGCAAGAAATATACAATAACCAACTTCTGAATTTCTCCATTTCTCCATTTCTCCATCCTGTGTTGTATTGTCCAACCAACTGTATTGGTTGGATTGTTCACATTAGAGATTGTCAAACATTTCAGGCCAAGTGCCAGGTCAAATGAGACCATACAAGTAGCAACTAGCAAAAACAGTGTTCCTTCAGATTTTTCAGCATTGAACAATCTCTTTGAGCGCAGTCTTAAGCAACATAATGCCATATTTTGATCAAAATCAGTTGCCCAGTATTTACGCTAAAGGAGACCAGGGCTAGTTTAGGGTTTATTTATTTAAGTCAATTTCTCTATAGTGACGTTCCTTGAAGTCTTGGCTATAAAAAAATACCTCCGAACATTTTCACTGTTTTTGCCCTGGAGACACAGTTCATTGAACACGCATTGACCTTTTGTGACAACATGCCCCATTAGCAGGGTATATTGTCACACTATATAGTGCAAGTTGTCACAATGGAACTTGCCACTAAACCAGTGGCGTAGGTTTCATCTGAACATTGGGGGAACATGTTTCCCTATCAGCCTGCCATCGCATACACCAAAACAAAACCTACACCTCTCTTTAAATCACACCCTATTATAGGCTTTTTGTAATTAATAGATTGTATAACTTTATGACATTTAAAACACATGACAACTTGCCCTGACAAAAAAAGTGACAACATGTTCCAACCTGACATTCAGTTGTCCTAAGAACACACATAAATCTTTCTGTAAATGTCTGCTTTCATATTATAGTTGACTCTTGCTTTATTGTATGGCAGTGTCATGTGATTATTCGACGATTAGAAAAAATACATTTGCTAAATGTGACTTTTGACTGCAAATCTTATTGTTACAAAGATTTACCATTTTTGCCTGTTTCGCTGAGTGACAACTAGCCCCAGTCTCCCATAAATCAAGATCCATTGCAGATCTGTGGAAGGACCCCTTCAGAGCGCATGGAAAAAAAACCACATCTACCACGATAATATCTTTCAGATAGGATTACAATATTTGCTATCCAGTTCAAACACATTAATGCTAAATATATTTTGGAATTGGATCTCAAAGCCTCTCCCTTCTGTCTAGAAGCTCTTGGAACTCAATACCATATTTAAAACTGAGTGCTGAATCCAGTATCTAAAAAATGGTCTATCTAGATGCTTGCTTTGAGAGCAAGCACAATAATATTTCGCCTCTTTTGTAGATCATTTTGTCACATTTTTTAAATCAAATTTTGGTTTCAGATTCTGCCAGCATAGTCTCGTGACAAGTCGTTATAATTTATACGACATAGTGAAATCATGTGACTTGGATTGGTTTAGGTTTGGGGTTTAGGTTAGGCCTTCAAATCAGGAAAAATTCACAACATTGATTTTCCTATTAAAATCATGGTTAGGTTTAGAGTTTAGTTTAGGGGTTAGAGTTTACAGTTAGGTTAGGTTTGGATTATGGGTTAAACTTAGGAAAAATCATAATATGATTGTTCGTTGGTTCATTTATTTTCCTCTCTGGGGTAAAAATCTTAAATTTTTGAATGAGCCAACTCGTACAGTATGATTTCCAACGATTTTGCCATCTCGTACTATGATTGAAATGGTACTATGATTTCTCAAAAATGAGAAAAATGCTACTTTAAATAAAATCGTTTTTGAGAACCACTGGTTTACAGTATATATTTGACTCTTTTAAACATAGTCGGTATATCATGCTGTACATTCACTGATTATAAGTTTTCACCAGCAAGTCATTTTAGGATGCTGCACATCTTTTAAAGTTGTCAAGACATCTGTATTCTCTCAATGTCTAAACCATCATCACAACAAATGTCTACTCTATTGTGACTTTTATCCTTCTGCGATTGTGCATCAGTTTCCCTGGAAGTTGCATGCAATAATGGGTGTTTTTTGTTTCTGTGTGTTCTGTGTCTGTGTGTCTGTTGGTGTGTGTTTTGTGTGTATTTCATTGTCACTCCCCTGCACTGTATGGTATTAATGTAAATGCCAACAGCCTGCGCTCCTTCAGTTCGGATAGGTCTAACACACTCAACCGGAGCTCCTTCACCCGAGACAGCATGATGATCGAAGAGATCCTGGCGCCAACCAAGGAAACGGTATGCCCTCTTTTTTCAATAGATTCTGTGTTGTATTACTACTGTCAGTTTAGTTGTTGTTTTGTTTAGTCTTTATATGGTGTGTAAGATCATAATTTGTGGTGGTCTGCCATCAATTTGAACAGTTAAAATCACCAATGCCAGAATGATGTCCAATTCAGTGAAGCGGGTTTATTGGGTAGTTTTCACACAGTAGAAGTCACTTACAGGGTTGAAGCATCCGCTTACATTATATTAAGAGGAAAGTCTGTCAAGACGTTTTGTTTGTCACTGTTGAGTCAGTACTGCTCATATTTGGTTTATCAGTGCATTTGAAGTGATTAAAAATGTGTCTCTTCTCTTTAGAAGCTTCAGGGCCTATGTAAAAATATGCCCATCCTTGTTGACCCTCTAAATAAGGTATTAAATGCACTGAGGAATTCTGCATTAATTCCCAATGTGAATCTCGTGAAATTGTCAGGAAGTGTATGTGTCATATTTTACACCGAAATCAAAAGAAAAAGTAAAAAAAAAAAAACGTTATGCGTTAAGAAAAAAGCGCCTATTTTTAAGACCATTAAAATTTCCAACAATTGTCAGTGGCCTGCGGAAATGTGCAAAGTGAATGTATTGCAAAAAACAAATACATAATAAGAATCAATTATTAATTTAAAGGAATGTTCCGATTTCAATACAAGTTATGCTCATTGACAGCAATTATATTAATTACTACAAAAAATTCATTTTTCAAAATCAGCATTTGTTAAAAGTTACAGTAAGGCACTTACAATGGAAGTGAACGGGGCCAGTTCATTAACATTAAAATACTGAGGGGTGATTTCACTAAACAGTTGCACCATTTTTACACATGCTATTTCAGCACAAAAAGCTGTCTTATTCGCTTACCACCCGCATTCTATCTTAAGCAAGCGCAATCAGCACTGAAGTTATGCTGCATCTTCAGTATTTCAAGTTATTGTCATTACTTTCTGAGCAAATACGCCTCCTTTCTATGTAAGTTAGTTTCATTATAGATTGCATTAGACGTCTTTCAATCATATCAGCAGTGATTAATCAAATAATAATCAAATGATTGAGAAGAGTGTTATAATCTGGCATATTTCCTGATGCGCGGTGTAGTCAAGTGTACTTTCTGATGATTCGAGTGTCTGGTTTAGAGTGATGCTGTACAGTCCCGGCAGGGTGTGTTTGATCACGGTGGTCTGCTGCATCCTCCGCTATACAGTATATCGCTCAGAATCGGCCTGCAAGATCAGAATTGCACGTGCAAAAAAACATCAACCATAAATTAATGTAGAACAGAGATTTTATCACATTAAAATGATGTTAACACATATATGTTTTTAATACATCATGGTACTATTTATATACTAAATTTAAGTAAGTCTGATTTGAACTAACAAAAACATATCCAGAGAGATTTATTTTCATTTGCGCATAACAGTATTTTTTCTTATTAAAGTAATGAGTATTTGTGAGGAAAATGTACTCAAAGGTGCTTCGATATCGGACATTTTGCTTATGTTGGCCTTCATGTGCAATTGAAATTATCTTAAATATGAACATTTCAACAAGGTGCATGAAAGTATGTTTTCTGTAGTGAATGCTAATTCTAAATGCTAATTTTTCTAAAGCTACTTCGTTGGGGGCCTGGGTAGCTCAGCGAGTAAAGACGCTGACTACCACCCCTAGAGTCGCGAGTTCAAATCCAGGGCGTGCTGAGTGACTCCAGCCAGGTCTCCTAAGCAACCAAATTGGCCTGGTTGCTAGGGAGGGTAGAGTCACCTGTAACCTCCTCGTGGTCGCTATAATGTGGTTCTCGCTCTCGGTGGGGCACGTGGTGATTTGTGCGTCGATGTCGCAGAGAATAGCGTGAAGCCTCCACATGCACTATGTCTCCATGGTAACGTGCTCAACAAGCCACAATGCAAAAAATCTTAATCAAATCTTAACTAAATTTTGATTTTGGGTGAAATTTGACACATTTCTTTGTGAGATTCCCTTCCCAATCAATAACCCGATTCAGGCAAACATGAGCTTTGCTCCATGAGATGCATTTGCTGATGCTATTTTATGTTCTGGTCTTCGGACAAGGTTCTTCCTGGGTTCTTTCTGTATGATTTTTACAGCTAAGCTTTGCACATTGTTTTGGCTTTTTTTGGTCTTGCATCTGTGTTTTTATTCCATCATCCCCAACGTCTAAGTATTTATTCTCCCGCATGTTGTTTTGTTGATTTTCATTGTCAGTGAGTGCGTTTAAATGCACGTTCTTACACAGTTCTTATTATGCTTAATAAGCCGACAACATGTGTGGTCATGTAAACACAGTAAACAGTATTCCTTTATCGGAGTAAAGATCATAAACGCTATAAGAATAAACAGGCCGACACGAGTACATTTTTGCCCATTACGCTGATTTAGCATGCCATGTAAACACTTTTACCAGTGTTCCTACCGTCTCATCCAGTGTGCACACATGCTGAGCGCATGCCTCTTCATGGTTTGAAGTCAAAAGCAGAGAATAACGTGATTATTTCAAATGTCATGGAAATGTGGATTTCTTGCCTTGTCAGATTTTTTTAACTAAGCTGATTTTAGAGAGTTATCAGCGTATTGGTGTGCATGTAAACGGGCTCATTATCACCCACAAGATGAGGTGATAATTGTGTTGTTGAGTTGTTAATGAGTCCCAGACTCATACGGTAGCATGTTGATCCTGTAAAAGCACAGGCCGTTTATTATGGTTCACCACAAAAACTGTACTGAATGGAAGAACAAGTTGTTTGTTTGGCTCCGAACAAGCTTGTTTTTGTTCTGTGTTTTAGCATCTGGCTTTAGCTAAAGATTACAGCACTGACCCGCTGAGACGCTACAGCTGGACGCAAGACACTATGGATAACGTTAACCTGGTGTCCAGCCCCGTTCATTCAGGGTAAGTCATCTGTGTTTTTAGGTAGTTCATGGGGTACTATAACTATCAGTTTTCTGTACAAGGGTAATTGATGCATAATGTGTCCATTTCAAATTAAATACATTTTATCAACGTCAATATTTTAGGTTTAGCAAACACATAGCAACACTCAAAAAACTCAGAACATCCGAGAATTACATAGCAATGCCATGGCATCCACCCACAACACCCTAGTATCATGACGGAGAGTTTTGCACTGGCAAACTCCACCTTCTTTTATTGCTCCCTCTCTTATATATCATTGTTTTATGCCTGATCACCTTGATATCCACAAGTTCCTTCCTGCTTTCAATGTATTACCAATAAAATAATCTTAGGCAAAACATTTACTTATTAGAAAACAGAAACCGTGACTTATTCATTCAAAAATCTTCCATTCGATTTTTGAGCTGACACTTCTGTTAATCTGAGAAGTGCATAAGTTTGCTATAATTGAAAATATCAGTCAGTTAATCAGCCTGATCTATATCGGCTTATCACACCCTCATGAACCAAAGTAAACCCTCTGTACACTTTTTTCTTGTACTTAATGTTTAACTATAAAGATGAACTTGATTTCAATAGCAATTCATAATACCAAAGCAATACAAATATCTGAAGACAGATCTTAATTGTGTACAACGTGACCTTAACAATTTGCTTGAATTTTAATCGTTTATTGTAAACTAATTGCAAATCTTTGTTAGTACAGTGTCTCAAGCACTTTCTAAACCATCCAACCACTATTCTCTATCTTACTAACTTTTCACCAGTGTGACTTGTCTTCCGTGTTAATCTAAAACTGTGTTTTTGTAACTTTAACCATAGAGTTACCCTACCCAGGACGTAAAAATAACCATGATGATTTGTAATATGGAAGAAATCAACAGGTCTGTGTCATGAACGCGTATTCGTGAAGCGAATATCGAGCGTGTTTGGTTGATGTATAAGTCACATGAATTGTTATGAATTCTCCAACTCACAGTATTGTGACATTTTCTCATTAGATTATGTTGGTTTTGATTTAGCATGGAATTATCTAACATTTGGTATAAAAACTGACTTTGCATGACTTCAATTAGAATGGTGAAATAAATGTGGTATAGAGCGCAACTGTCTGGTTCCGGAAGTACAAATCCCAGTCATTTATCCCATAGACTAATTGATTTTCAATGATAACTTAAAGATAAAACATGAACATTTAAAGACTGACCTACCGTGAGCTACAAGGTTGTTCATCAATGGTATATGCAGGGACGGATTAACCACCACCGGGCTGATTGGGCCATTGCCTAGGGACCTCTAAACCCAAAGGGCCCCGAGCTGTAAATCAATTATATCTTTATTTTGAGACATCTATACCATTTGTTCGGCCGAATGCATGCTGGACGACAGCAGTGCAAGCACAGGCGCTCGAACGTGCGCTAAAGAAATCTGCATCTCATAGGTGCTGCACGTTTATTTGAAGGACTACAGAGAACAGCGTCTGATTTACAAAACACTTCCAAACACAAAGATAAGATGCAGTTTACCCTGGCTGTGTACAAAGCTTATGGTTTGAATTCATATAAGCGACAGAATTCTTGCAACACTATAGAGGACTTTAAATTTTAAGGCATTTAATGTTTAATGATAAAGAGAAAGGTGCCTTAAAACCCTAAATATGTGCACTGTAACCTTTTGTAATATTTGGTTAACCGCGAGAGATCACAAAAGTTTTTTGTGTTATTTGTCGGGTGTCGGGACTCAGTAATAAAGAACATTTATTGACATGGATGCGTCAAACTCAATCTCAGATAGCGGGGAATAAAGTGCACAGTGAGCTATGAGCCTAAATAGCACATTACATAGATCTTCAAATAATAAAAACACATTAAAGTGAAACGAAAATAAACTCAGTCACTGCCTGCAACATAGTAGGCCTATTCTTAATCAATGGAAAATGCATAATTCTGCCTGGGCAGGGTCACTTTCCATGAGGCAGTGCACGATATGGTTTATAAACCTCTTTGGGATGCTTTGATTTTTAAATGATTCTGCATTTAACTTTTGTAATTATTGTCCGCACACCAGAACAAAAAACAGACCTCTAACCGTGTGCAGAATTAGCAAATAGTGATTTTGATATTTGAGTACCGTGCACATCCTTATTAATAACGCATGGCTTTGTATTGGTTCATAATTAAAAAGTTAATATAACTTACCATGTAAGACTTTGCTCCAAACTTTTCTTCCATCAATTTGAAAAATCCAACCAAATCTGCCAAGCGTCCTGTCGCACATAAAGGTGAATGTAGTCATGTGACACATGGGGGCCTGCATGGTGTACCGGCCCATGGGCCTCTCAGTTCTTAATCCGTCCTGGGGTAAATACTTCCATTTAAGACATCCGTCTGCATTATGACATTTTTAAAAAAATCATGTTTGATAGCAGAATTCATGGTAAACAACTACATTACCCATGGTACAGCAGAGAAAGCCTTGGGCAACGAAACTCGAGAAACCTGCCTCGGAGTGACCACATGCTCCCATGATGCACTGTGAATGACGTAATCAAGTCGGTCTATTTTGCAATAAATGTGAATTATATTGTTTCTATACTTACTGTGTAATCCAACCTAAAATCAATAGTTGAAATGAATAGTACATTCAAATAATTTTTTTATTCAATTACATCATTCGCAATGCTTCATGGGATTGTAATCTGGGCCCTCATGAAAGATAAGTCTTATGTCCAATTTTCAAATACATTTTTGCCTCACTGGTGGTGGTTGAGGAGAGTCCGCTGTTCACTGTTTAAAGCACTTCGAGTGTAATGTCAGAAAAGCGCTAGATAAATGTAACGTTCATTCATTCAAAGGGCCAAAGGGCCATTCATACAGCATTAGAACCATGACAAGCTGGCTTTGATGTAATGATCTGAAGTTGTTTGAATATATAACAAATTAAATACATGGAAAATAAACGGTTGATTATAATGAGAGCGATTTAGATTTGGCTCGTCTTAATGCACTTCTCACATCTGCAGTTGACAAAATGTAATATTGAAGACTGTTTTTTTTTTAACCCTTTGGCTTGGCAATAATTAATTCGATTTCAAGATTTTTCCTGAAATTGATACATCTAAAATATTTAACAAACCCAAAATAAGCTAAACTTAGTTTAGGCATCCCTAGCAACTGGGCCAATCTGGTTGCTTAGGAGACCTGGCTGGAGTCACTCAGCATGCCCTGGATTCAAAATCGTGAATCCAGGGGTGGCAGTCAGCGTCAATACTCGCTGAGCTACCCAGGCCCTAAATTTAAAATGTTTTTAAAAGTATCTCTTCATCATGTCTTCCTTTTGCAGGTTTCTGGTGAGCTTCATGGTGGACGCCCGTGGCGGTTCAATGCGAGGAAGTCGCCATAATGGCATGCGCATCATCATCCCACCGCGCAAGTGCACCGCACCCACACGCATCACATGCCGCTTGGTAAAGAGACACAAGCTGGCATCCCTGCCACCCATGGTGGAGGGCGAGGGGCTGGCAAGCAGGCTGGTGGAGGTGGGCCCTGCGGGGGCACAGTTTTTGGGGTATGTCCTGATCATTTTACTCTTCACGACTCCTACTTTTCCTGATCATTTCCATGGAAACCATCTGTGTTTAGTAGTCAGTGAAGTGTTTTAGTAGTGAGACAGAGCGGCTTTGCCCACCATTGTCTTCATGCCAATTTCAACAATGTACAGTAGAACAACTAGATCTCACCTCTTCATTTACTCTTTCCAACAATGGCATCCTGCGGGTAGTTTCAAAATTCTCCATTAAGATAGCTTTGAATTTTGTTAAACTCTTGAGAACTGCTAAAGGAGCCAGCATTATTGGAATTACAGTGTTTTTCCTGCATTCAACATTTGTGGTGCCACCCAAGGAACATTTTGGTCAACCAAAGCTAATTTAATTGTATTTGTTGTGATCTATGGTCTTCACTGTGGCAGTAGCCTTTTTTAATACATGTGTTACCGTTAAAAAGCCCTGGAAAGTTCAAAAGACTTGGCTTGCCTTCAGATATCCTAAGAAATTACATTATTAAGAGCATAAACGAAAAACAATATCTGTTAAGAGAAAGAAAATGAACATTTTCACTAGAAACCCGGTCCCAACTTCTAGTGTTCTACAGAATGTACAGATATACACTCACTGACCATTTTATTAGGAACACTATGGTCCTAATAAAGTGCCCGACGTGGTCTTCTGCTGTTGTAGCCCATCCACCACAAGGTTCGACGTGTTGTGCAATCGGAGATTCTTTTCTGCTCACTACAACTGTACAGAGTGGTTATCTGAGTTACTGTAGCCTTTCTGTCAGCTCGAACCAGTCTGGCCCTTTTCTGTTGACCTCTCTCTTCAACAAATGCCGCTCACTGGATGTTCTTTGTTTTTGGCTCCATTCTGAGTAAACTCTAGTGACTGTTGTGTGAAAATCCCAGGAGATCAGCAATTACAGAAATATTCAAACCAGCCCATCTGGCACCAACAATCATGCCAGATTGGAATCACTGAGATCACATTTTTCCCCATTCTGATGGTTGATGTGAATATTAACTGAAGCTCCTGACCCGTATCTGCGTGATTTTATGCATTGCACTGCTGCCACACGATTGGCTGATTAGATAATCGCTTGAATAAGTAGGTGTACACGTGTTCCTATAAAGTGTTCAGTGATTGCAAGTTGGTTTGACTTCCCAATAGCACATAAAAAGGCTTTGGATGCTTAGATTATCAATAATAACACAGTGGACATATAGAGACATAAAATGCTTGTTTAAGTAACTTAAGTAATTATGTTACTTATTAAGTAATTGCAATTATGTTTTCAACCAACTTCGCTCATCTGGATGACCATGTACACAAGCTACAACTGAAGACTTTTGACCCAGGAAAAACCATGAATAGCGCTAGGTCAATATCCCAGCCTGCTGGAATGATAAGTTGTGCCTTCTTTTTGTTCCTCTAAATGCTGCATGGATGTAATTCAGTAAACTCCATCTACCACGAAACCTTCCCTCTCTTAGTGAGGGTGAGAGCTACGTTAGCCGAATCCTGCAGCTCGGCCCACGAGGAACAAAATTTTCTGGGTAGGAGTGTGTGCTTAGTGAAGTCACAGCAATTCATGTTGATTTCGACACTTAATTTTATTAATGCCATAGCTGATTTTTCCTTTACGTTCATCTACACCTTTTCCTTTGAGCTTTTAGTGACTATAGTTCACTGAAAGTCAATCACACTGGCTGTTTGGGCTGGTTATGCAGTGCTTGGTGAGCATGAGTGTAAGCCGTCATGGCTGCTGCCTTAGCATTGTGTTTTTATGCTCAGAGATAGAATAATTTGATCTTTTAGTTATAGAGAAGGTATCAGTGTTTTTAAAAGGGTAGGGTCCCTCTAACATTTTTTGAGCATTCAATATTGTATTTTTATGATTCCATTTAGCGGTTCTACTAGTTTTGAGCGTGGGGGCCTTCAGACAGGAAATATTTTGTGGTACCTTCTCTGTCTTTACATTCAAAGTTTCGTCCATTGTTCCATGTTTGTCTAATGTTACCACTTTCATCCTTAGTTTGGTAATTGGTTTTCAAATATTAAACAGCTATTCAATTGAATTGCTCCATTTACTGGCCAGAACAGGTGACTTTTAATTTGTATTAAATTAATAATGCGAGTTTGATTAAAATATTCTGTATTAATCAGTACTGCTTAACCTATTGTGAGAAGCAAAACACACTTAAATATAAATAGTAGCAAAAATAAAAAATGGTATTGAAAAATGGCACCTCCCTTTGGTATTCACGGTCATTTTTGACCGAAAGTTTTAGATGTGTAACCTTTTTTCTTTCTTTTTTATGGTGAAAATGATACAGTTTCTTCTTCCCTGAAGTAAGAACAATAAAGTTACGCATTTCCTTTGGGATTGTATGCTATTTTGATCTTATTTACATGTACATTTCTCAATTTTATCATTAATTTGCATATGCAAATAAGCACTTTTTTTGAAAATTAAAAATTCAGATCCTACAATTCTATAGGTTCAAACATGAAGGAAATAAGAGAATGTGACATAAATTGGAGTCAGGTTGCTGCCATCTGGTGAAAATATAAATAACATGGCTTATAAACCATGGCTGTAGCCACCTACTGTGTTGTCTGATGGCTTGTTGTAACCTATTTTTATAATTTATCACAAGATATGCATTTGCGTATATATTTAGACACTGTCACACTATTATTTGTTAAAGTTTAGCTTTTTAAAATTGATTTGAAATGTCAGTTTTTGCCGTTTATGCCATTTAGCTTGCAAACAAATCAGAACTTTTCTACCAATAATTGATTTAAAACTTCATTATTTTATTTAAATCTAAAAGTGTAATAACTCTAAGTAAATGCAAAATAGTGTCAAGAAAATGAGCATCAAGAAACAGAAATGAACTGCACAATTCTTAAAATCCAATTAGAGTATAAAATCAATCAGAGTAAACATTTAGCAATTTCAAACTTTCTATCGTAAAAATGTATTTTGCAAACCAAGATTTCTGTCATCAGCTTGAAAACAACAGATGACTTGTAATGCCAACAATGAACAAAGATGGCCGTAGGGCTCCACTTACTGATGCCCTGGTTGTGTGTGTGTGTGTGTGTGTGTGTGTGTGTGTGAGTGTGAGTGTTCTACATTGTGAGTGTGTTACCATCTCACCTCTTCATTTGTGAGTGTGTGTGTTTAGTTTTGTGACTGATTAATAGTTTTGTGTTTGCTTTTTTGACAAATGTAAAAACAAAGCTCTGTGTTATAGTGTCACCTGTTGATTTGTGTGTGTGTGTGTGTGTGTGTGTGTGTGTGTGTGTGTGTGTGTAGGTGTAGGTGTGGGTCTGTATGTTTTAGAGTCTCACCCTGTCATTTTTTTCTGCATCGTGGCTGATTTATTGATTGTAATTGACAGATCTAAAATAAAAACTGCACTATTTTTTGGTCTTTTCCATTCATTTTGGTCAATGGACATATTGGTCAGTCAATTTTGCCCGCGAATACCAAAGGTGTGTTTTTTATTTTTATTTGTTTATGACCACTTATGACTTATCAAATCAAGCCTGATTACGTTTTTCTTTTTTTGAATGTTCAGACACAAAGTACTGCCCAGATAAAGGAAACCTTTTTTATTAATAGAGGAAAATTCATTTCTGTCAAAAATGACCAAATACAATAGGAGGGTTAAGGAAATGAATTCTTAAAACTAGCATAAATATATAGCCATTAAAAATATTAATGGATCTTAAAACGAGACACAAATGACAAAAAATATATAAAAAGTATAAAAGTGGTCCATATGACTTATGTCTTATATTTCAAGTCTTCTGAAGCCATACGATTGCTCAGTGTGAAGATTGAGAACAATTCTTAATCCACAAAAAGATTTACATTTGTTTGGAAATTTGTAAAGCTGCACTTTTAAAATAATTAAAAGTTGAGACTTCCTGATTTATTTATTTTTTTTGCTGGATATTTATGCTAGTTTCAAGAATGGTCCCCAAGCAACTTTCGCTTAGTCCACTGGCAGATTTTCTTGTTGCTTCATTTTAGTACATTTATGTTATATTTAAGTGTGTTTAGCTTGTTGAAAGAGGGACATTTTGGTGCGTAATAAATTTGGGCCATTTGTACACATTTCCTATATCAAGCATGTCTTGTTCTTGACACAAGATTTTTTTATGTTGACCTATTGTTACCTAGTGATAACAATGTAACCGTTTTTTTACATTTCAAATTCATACGATTAAAATGTCAAAAAGCTTGTTTAAGCAGGAATACAAAAAATTATTTTTAAAAATAATATATTCAAGATACATTCGCTGGAAACGAATGCCTTTTGGAAATGTTGCTACTCTTTTTACAATTTATCTTGTTTTATTAATATATAGATATTTTACCAAAAAAAAACAACAACAAAATAACAGGACTAAGAAACTGATTAAGAACAGTGTTTTGTTTTTAGCAGTACATCTTTATTTTGCATCTTACTTCCGACTTTTGGATTCATTTCAAAGCATGAAGCAGTGACGCTTGGTAAAACAATTTACTAAACTAAAACATTTGTAAAAACATCACTGCATCTGTCCCCTTGCGTTCAGTCTGTTAAACCTCTGCAAGCAACTGACCTTTACATGTCATGTATAATTTGCCAAGTGCCCCTTTTTTGCACTAATGTTCCATGAATGTTCATCGTCACCATTTACCAAAGTCATCATGAGCACTGTGTGACTTGCCGTCCTGCGTTTGGTAAGTGTGAGAAGTGCCACTGTTAAAGGCCTGTGGTGTGTTTTCATAGCCCTGTGATTGTGGAGATCCCTCACTTTGGGTCCATGAGAGGAAAAGAACGAGAGCTCATCATGCTCAGAAGTGAGAATGGAGAGACTTGGAAAGAGCATCATTATGACTGCAAAACTGAAGACCTCAATGAACTCCTCAATGGCATGGATGAAGGTAAAATGTTGGTTACAAAAAACATCACAGTGCTCAACCTTGCTAGCACACAAGCCTTTAGAACGTGTTAATGATGACGATTATGATGATGATTATGATGATGATTAGTGCATAATGTCCTCATAATGTCCTCATAATGTACCTCATAGAGTTGGACAGCCCAGCCGATCTGGAGCAGAAGCGCATCTGCCGGATCATCACAAAGGACTTCCCACAGTACTTTGCGGTGGTGTCCCGGATCAAACAGGAGAGTAATCAGATGGGTCCAGAGGGAGGGGTTCTGTCCAGCATGACGGTTCCTCTGGTCCAGGCCTCATTCCCTGAGGGTGCACTCACCAAGAAGATCAGAGTTGGACTGCAGGTAGATTATAATCAAAATAAATCCATACATTCCAACAGTTGTAGATTAAATGCCTGTTCTCATGCTGTCCAATGCTGAATCTTTGTTATACTCTGGTAAAATGTAAAAGACTTGTTGTGAACAGCCGTTTCACATAAAGTTAATTTTGTAGATATGAAAACGCACAACAGTTTCACATTAAGCCCACATGAAATGGCTTGATGAGCTTGGTTTTCATTTGTGCAAGATGAGTCATCAATATTTTTGGCCTGCTTTCCGGGACGGGAAAGAATGTTGTCAAGTCATGTTTTATTTGTGCAGGGCTTTTCACAACACACATCATTTATAAGCAGCTTTCATAATAGTACATAATAGTGTGGTTTAAGTAAAAAAACATATTGTAAATTGTCCCTTAAAATAAATAATGAAATAATGTTTGGATTTAGACCCGCAGCGAGCACACTAAATGCAGCCGTGGCAAGGAACGCAAATCTCCATAAGAAGTTGGTTAATGGAGAAAACAGGCTAACTGTGGGGGCCGGTTCCCCTTTGGCTAAACAGCATGAATATAACTGTAAACTTAAAATGTGTATATCATTTAGTCTTTTAGGAGTACACAAGCATTTGATGACCCCAAAGCTAACATTAAAAAGCTTTTTTAAGAGCATGTCTTAACCGCAGCTCTATGCGAAACATCATACATGCAAAGTCAGTGGGCATGGCCATGAAATTTGTATATTTTCTTGCATTCGCTAAGTATAGATGCAAGGCGCTAGTGGGCTGGGTCAAGTGCAAATTGAATTCTGAAGTTCTTCACCATCTGCTACCTATTATACCGTATATTCCATTCACCGTCAATGAATGTCGAAATAGACTATTCATTAGAACAGTGTTTCCCAACCACTTAACCCTAGTGTGCCGCGAAAGATTGTCAGGTGTGCCGTGGAAAATGATCAAGTTCCACAAAATAAATAAATAAATTCACCGTGATGAAACTGTGATAATCGGCCACTTTTGTGATTGTGATTGATTAATGTGCAAAAGTGACTGATATTTCTATGCGTTATGGGTCTTTCACATGACTCGCGTCAGCGCTGCAGAATACACTGAAGTCTATGAAGTGACGTCACTTTCCATCAACGTGTTTTTCACACAAACATTTTTGCTTCACCAATAATGTCTTTGAGAGTACTAAGCAACAAGAAATATTGAACTAATTTAAATTCACCAAGAAAACGCTTAGACCTAAACATAAAAAAGTATTTTATTATTTTTGCTATCAAAGCAACTGCAAGCTTTTTATTTTTCTCTCTTCCAAATACATGTTTTCAATGTTTATTGTGCACACCTCCCGCTTTTTTACGTGGCAAACTCGTAAAATCGCCCCTCTGTGACACTTTCTGCAACTCTTGTCATGTGGAGAAAATGCACCGCTTGACGCTGGTGTTGAACGGAGCGTTGACGCCTCGACTCAACACATGTGAAATGTGCTTTACAATGACGAAAGAACATTATTGAAACTCAAAATTATTATTTGTCTATTATTGTGGTCTTTTCTGATAAAAGTCACGCTCAGGAGTTTAAAAAGGCTACAGTCAGAAAAATGACACCGTAGATCTGCTTTGTGTTTATAATTCTTATACTGAAGTCAGTAGATTTGTAGCCATGCAAGTTTTAATAAAGGAGAAGGTAACAACATTATTGAACGCACTATTATTAGACTATTATTGTTGTCTTTTTGGATGAAAAATAATGCTCAGACTGAAGGAGCATAAATCTGCCTTTGTTCTTTTAATGCTTAAACACTATAAAGTCTCTTGGTAGATTTCGGTCATGAATGACTCAAAATGATTCACTGACTCACTCACAGCACATAAGACGCTCATTTGTCGCCACCTAGTGACATTTTCAGAAGGGGTCACTGAACAGTTAATAAAATTTAACACATTTGTGAAACAGAAGCAAGCCTCACCAAAATACTTTTTATTTTGTTGCTAATTCTGCACAATTGTAAAGTTGAATAAACTTGAATCACTAAAATAGCTTGAATTGATTCTTTTAGCTTATACATAAATATAAAAAAAATATCCCCAGAAAAATGTTCATGGACCTGTGATTGTCTTACCTTTTTGGCATTGCAAGAACAAATCTAAAAATTGAAAAACAACCAAATGTGTTTTTTTTTCACTACCCATTTAGCGCTCTTGCTACATGTGACCTCACACAGCTTAGCCAACCTATGTGACTTGTTTTTTTGTTTTGTTTTTTTGCATAGCTGAATTTCAAACATAAGTAAACACGCTACTAAATGGACAGAAAAAATGGACAAGTTCTTGAAAAGGAAAAATATTGGCAATAGTTAGCCTATGTGGGATAGTGGCCTGCAGTAGACGTTTTAGTAGTAAAAAGTGTGCCGTGGCAGTAAAAAGGTTGGGAAACACTGCATTAGAATTTGGTTATGTAAATGGGCTGTATGCAGTGCATTAGAAGAATAGAAATATGGACCATTTGTGTCTTACATTCTTTTGTGCAATAACTATGTCCTTCCTGTGAACTCTCTACTATGGCTGCCATCGTTCCAGTGCTATGGTGTTTAACAGTGAAATACTATCGAGGATGTTTGTGTTTGGTCCTGTCACTGCTCTGTGTCTGTATTGTTTTTTTTTTCAGGTTTTTTACAAACCTGAAACCATCATTAACATTTTTAATACTCAAAGTATTCTTATTGTACATTGCGGACTTCAACCGCAGCTATATGAGGGGTAAATAAAGTTAAAGCTCCAACATTTGGTGTGCTGCATTCTGAATGAAAATGCTAATTTATTTTATTATGTTACATTGGTGAAGCTGTAAATGTAGCCAATTGCCTTTTTTATTATTATTATTATTATTATTTAACTGATGTTTACAATGGAAGCATTCATTTCTTTACTTGCATATTTACACAAATCTGAAAAAATCCTGACTCTCAAAATGCAGTGAATGAAACAAATGGCAACAGTTTATGACAGCCATATGTTTTTAAAAAAATGTTTGCGCGGTACACTGTGAAACGGTTGCATCTCATACTCTTTTTCCTGTTAATTCAGTGAATGTCATTTCGAAGTATTTTTAAAAGATAATTTTTTCCTCTTTATTGTTATAAAGCATGTTTAGTAAAACATTTTAAATTGGGGCACAAGCCGAATAATCAGTAAAGAACTAATGATTACTTATTGCAATAATCGCCGAATAATCGGTCCAATAATCGTTAGATTAATCGATCATCAAAATAATCGTTAGTTGCAACCCTAACTGAAACACAAATCCTGGCTAGTATTACAAGTGATTGATAGCTCTTTGATATCATCTGCTGGTGGAATCCCCAAACTGCAAATGCAGGAACTGAGTTTAGACTTTGTACCGAGATTACACATGGTTCTCAGACGTCTTAGCGCATTGATGTATTTCTCAGGAAAATTGCAAATTACGCTTTGCACCACTTCATTAGCATACAAAACACCAAGAGTTTGTGCGTATACACCCACAGGTAATGCAAGCACTCCCACCTACGCCCTCTTGCGCTCTGTGCTGACACTTGGAATAAGTGCTTTCACCAAAATTGGATAAAACGCAGCACACGGTTATTGCACGTTGTGCTGCGCCTATTGCAATCACAAAAATGTAGCCCATATACAAAACCTACAAAAGTCTCATACTTATTTCATGTGTTCTTTAAATGCTTTTGCTCTCTCTTAAAGGCCCAGCCTGTTTCAGATGAGGCTGTGAAGAAGATTATAGGTAATCGTGCAACTTTCAGCCCCATTGTGACTGTAGAGCCTCGCAGGAGGAAGTTTCATAAGCCTATCACCATGACCGTACCAATGCCTCCACTCTCTGGAGAGGGTGTGGTCAATGGATACAAAGGAGACACCACACCCAGCCTACGCCTCCTGTGCAGTATAACTGGTGGGTTCGCCTTAAAGATACTAAATAGATGTATTATTACAAACATAATAATTTTTTTTTGTTCTAAGTATTCTAATAAAGCATCTTGCAACAGGTGGCACATCAATGGCTCAGTGGGAGGACATCACTGGTACCACACCTCTCACTTTCATGAATGACTGTGTGTCCTTCACTACAAATGTATCTGCCCGGTACAAGAACAACTTATCATCTTCTCTCTTAAAAAATCGTCATACCTGCACTGATCACCTTAATTATCTCTGATCAAATTCTAGACAATGTAAAAGCACTTTCTGTCAAAATCTCACATTTATAACTTTGCAACTGCCTCTTTTGTCTTCTCCAGGTTTTGGCTTGCAGACTGCCATCAGATTCCAGAGACTGTAGGGTTGGCCACTCAGTTGTACAGGGAGCTCATCTGTGTACCCTACATGGCCAAGTTTGTGGTGTTTGCCAAAATGAATGACCCTGTGGAGTCCAACCTGCGATGCTTCTGTATGACGGATGATAAAGTAGACAAAACTCTGGAACAACAGGAGAATTTTGAGGAGGTGGCCAGAAGCAAAGACATTGAGGTACATGTTTAATTTGTTGTAGCGCTGTTAGTGGATTACATTTTTTAATCGTGATGAACCGCATCATTTTTCGTAGTTAATCGCAATTAATCACAGATTTTGAAAGCGCTGACTTTGACAGTATATATACTTTTCCTGTCAAAATGCATTTTTTTTCCACCTTACAAAGTTTAACAATTAGTGCTGTCGATTTAACGTCTTAATTCAGTGCGATTAATTTTACAAAAAATAACGCGTTAAAAAAATTAACACAATTAATCGCAATGCCCCCAGACTGTATTATGGAAGATTCCTGAGAAATGCAAGCTTGTAGTACCACCTGTTTACTCCAGAGGGCAGTAAGTGAAACTTCAGCTGTATTAGCAACGCACAGTTTATACAGTGAAGAAAACACATTAAGTTATTGCGTTCAAAGCACTTGATGGATCTTAAATGCGAACTAAGGGATCTCAATATGTGTTTAAAGATTGAGTATTAAACTATATTTAACTTGACACAGTGACCTAAACATTTTATTTTTATGATGCAACACACCCGAGACGCTACACAAGCATGTTTGACACTGGTGTACATTGACGGATCCTTAAACAAGCCCTCATAATAAATCTCCAACTGATTGACAAATTCACTTGTGAAATGGATTGCTGTGAACTGTATGTCAATGATTGACTTATGATCAATAATATGGTAGTTAACACTACATAATATTTTAAAGCCGTCTTTTGTTTTATCAATGATTAACTCTTCTGCTACATCATCAGCTAGCATGTTTCGACAGCTAGACAGAATGATATAATGTCTATGGGACTGCCGCATTATGCTATTTTATGCTAAGCTCGTAGGCTCTCCATGGTAGAAGGGCTCTGGTGTGTGTGTATATGTGGGCATGCATAAGTGTAATTACTTCAGGCGGACACATTACAAGGGTTATGCCCTTCAAACCAGTGTTCATGCTGGTCTATGGTGTAAAATGGGTAAATGCGTTAATTGTGATTAAGAAAAATGTACGTGCTAAACTTTTTTAATTAATCACATATGTTAATGCGTTTAGACGTGTTGCTCTATTTTCTAGATTTGATTTACCCTGTATAAACTCTCAATGTTATTTATATACTTAGTGAGAAACTCTATACCTGCTGATTGCCAGTAATAACATATCTGATTGTTTTAAAGACCCCATGAAATGGCTTTTCCTATTGAAATAGAAAATTGGGGTGGGATATATTAAAGGGCTTGTCCAATTGGCTTAAGCTTACATCACAACCATGAGCCCTGATTTGTTTATCGGGACATTCTCATTCTTGAGAGCGTTTGTTTGGACAAAAAACTATGTAGAGCATGATGAGTCATCAACATTTTTGGTCCGTTTCCCCTGAAGATAATTATTAAATGTGTATACGGCTGGATTGGTAATCTGGCATACCAGTCATTTTCCCAGTGGGCCGATGCACTTTTGGGCCAATGAAGGGTGGACTGGCTATCGGCAGAATGGACCGCAATAAGCTGAAATGGGCCACCACTATATGCCTAAGGGGTCAGCGATATACAGAAAACAACTTTTCACCGCTCAATAACTTTTCGTATTTTCTATGTAAAATCCCGGGCCGATTTCTCTTCCCAGTTCACCCCTGAATGTGTACATCATCTTAAAGTTAATTTTGTCAACTTTGAAGATGCACTCAGTAATTTTTTTCACATTAAATAGTTTAACTCCTATTGACGTGAATTGTAATTTTGCAATATATGTAGGAAATCATGACCACTCATATTAAAATGAAGACTCCAGTCAAATCAGTAACCTTATAAAAGCTGTTTTATTCTACATGGAGATGGTCCATACATGGGGGCTGCCATGTTAAACATGTCATGTTACTCACTTAATCTCAGTAACTATCCTGTTATTTGACACTTTCACTCATTGATTAAAGTAATCATGGCTAAAAGTGAATAGTATATTTCTACATAGGCATCTGAAACTGAAATTATTGATTTTAAATTATGTTGCATCCAAGCCAGTAGGTGTCAGTGTAAGTCCAAGATGACACAAAGACAGTTACTGAGTGCACCTTCAAGGAGTAAACTACATTTATTAATTTACATTCATCCAAATCAACTTACAAAAGAGGAGTAATACATCATTAGCGATTCATCTTAAGGAGGCAGTAGTATGAAATGTGCTGCATTACAAAGTTTCATTGTCATCAGAATAGTAGCATCCAAGACAGATTAATGTGCATCAAGAATTTGTATTATTTTTATGAGTGTATGGTTAAGTGCTCATGGAAAAGATGTGTCTTTAGTCATTTTTTGAAGACAGAGTGTGAGTCTGCTTCACGGATGGAGTTGGGAAGGTAATTTCCCCAACAAGGAACAGTGAAACCGAAAGTCCAGGAAAGTGATTTGGTGCCCCTTTGTGTTGGTACAACAAGATGCCGCTCATTAACCAACTGCAGGCTTCTGGTGGGAACGTAGCTCTGCAGAAATTATTTTAGGTCTGCTGGAGCAGACCCTGTGATTGTTCTGTATGCCAGCATCAGAGCCTTGAATTTGATACATGCATGAACCGACAGCTAGTGAAGAGAGACAAGGAGTGGTGTAACTTGCGCTCCCTGTGGTTTGTTGAAGTCCAGACATACTGCTGCATTCTGGATCATTTGCAGGGGCCTATTTGTGCATGCAGGGAGGCCTGCAATGAGAGCGTTATAGTAAACCAGTATAGTTATGACAAGTGACTGAACAAGCAGTTGTGTGGCATGTTCAGAGAGGTAGGGTCTTATTTTCCTGATATTGTAGAGTATAAATCTACAAGAACGTGCTGTCTTTGCGATGTGGTCTGTGAAATTTAGTTGGTTATCGATGGTTACCCCTAGATTTCTGACTGTTTTGGTCTGCATTATTGAAGTTGAACCCAGATGAACAGTGATGTTGTGTTCATCATCCGGGTTGGCTGGGATAAGTTGCAGGTGGTGTTCATTAATCCAGGCTGAGATGTCTTCCAAACAGGCAGAGATCTGAGGAGTCAACATGGTGTAATTGGGCTGGAAAGACAAGTAGAGCTGTGTATCATCAGCATAGCAGTGGTTAGAGAACCCATGTGCTTGAATGACGGGTCCCAGTGATGCTGTTTATAGTATATAGAGAAGATAAGTGGCACAAACACTGAGCCCTGAGGTACCCCAGTAAGTAGCTGATGTGACTTGGACACCTCACCTCTCCAGGCTACCTTTACGGACCATTCCTGAGAGATAGGACTTATACCAGTCAAGCACAGTTCATGTGATGCCCAGAGTAGAGAGGGTGCACAGTAGTATCTGATGGTTGACTGTGTCAAAGGCTGCAGAAAGATCCAGTATGATCTGGACAGATGATCTGGATCTAGCTCTCACATGTCTCAGTGACTTCGTGACAGACAGCAGACCTGTCTCGGTGGAATGTCCACTGTTGAAGTCTGACTGATTGTCATCCTGCAGCTTGTTCTGTGAGACAAAAGGCAGAGATCTGATTGAAAATGGCCCTTTCAAGTGTTTTCGCCATGAGTGGGACGAGAGAGACTGGTCTGTATTGTTCTACTTGTGTTGGGTTAAGTGCAGGTTTTTTTAAGCAGTGGGATTACTCAAGCCTGCTTAAATGTAGTGGGAAAAATGCCTGTAAGTGGAGATGTGTTAATTATGTGTGTGAGTGCAGGTAAGATGGATGGAGAGATGGCTTGGAGAATGTGGGAAGGAATAGGGCCAATGGGGCAGGTGGTGGGGTGGTTGGAGAGGAGGAGTTTAGAGACCTCAGTGTCAGACAGAGGAGAGAAAATAGAGATAGAAGAGCTGCATAAAGGAGGCGGGTGTTTGAGAGGCTGTGGTGCTGAGAATGGATAGCTAATGGTTGTAACCTTATTAGTAAAAAATGTGGCGAAGACATCTGCTGTCAGTGAGGCGTCAGGCGGTGGAGGGGGAGGACAGAGGAGTGTGTTGAATGTTCTAAATAGGCTGTGAGTGTTTGTGGTGCTGTTGATCTTGTTCTGATAATAGGAAGTTTTTGAACATTTAACATTATCAAAAAAAGAAGTAAGCAGAGACTGATACTTTAGATCTTTAGATTTCCATCATCTCCTCTCAGCCGCCCTAAGGTCAGTCTGATATTCACAAAGAATGTCAGAGAGCCAAGGGCTGGGTGGTGTCATACATGCTGGCCTAGTGTGCCTGTGGCAGTGTTTATATCCAGGGTGGATGTAAACACAAGAATGACTTCAGAGCTAACAGACATGGACTAAAAGCCACAAAACTCCAAACTGGATTTCATGGGCCCTTTAAAACTTTTTACATTTTGCACATGAATGTGTTTAAGAAAATGCTAAAACAACACGGCTGGCTGATTTACAGGTACTGGAAGGGAAACCCATCCATGTGGACTGTTATGGCAATTTGGCCCCTCTGACCAAAGCTGGACAGCATCTGGTTTTTAACTTCTACGCATTCAAGGAAAACAGACTGCCATTCTGTGTGAAGGTACTTCATTTTTTCTAATTTATACCTCCTCTGGTATAGATACATTGAGATACCAGTATAACAAATTTTAACTACGGTAATGCAATAAAAAACACCATCTCATTCTCATTACTGAAGGACAGTGATACATATTTCTCTGTCTATATTATTTTATTTTATTTTATTAATTGTCATGAAAATAATGCAATGATAAAAAAAACGTACTGGTCCTAAAATATGCAAAATGATCTTTACGCAAAATGGGTATTATATAGATTTTTTTGTGGGGGAAATATAACCAGGACATTACTTTGATTCATCCAGAGATATCAATAGAGAATTGGAAATACCATGTGCCTCTCCACATTCTGTGACTGTTCATTACTGAAATCTTCTACATTTTTAATTGGATAGGCTAATCTATGATAAATTTTATGATTCAGTTTCTAGGCAAAATCAAGCTTTAAGTCTAATGAGATATCAGTAACATTTGTTTGTCTTCTGTAGATCAGAGATAGCAGCCAAGAGCCCTGTGGCCGTCTGTCCTTCCTCAGAGAGGCCAAAACTGCCAAGGGTCTTGTTCAGACTGCTATCTGTAACTTAAATATCACACTGCCAGGACTGAAAAAGGTAAGGTTGAACTACGATCATCTGCGCCATATCATGCCATCTTCATACTCAGGAAAGATAGAGCAGTGTTCCTAGTCATTAAGGGTTAAACTTGGCTCAAACTGCCTGAGTGTGTCTTTTATCTGTTTTCAAGCTTCTCTCAACTTGTTGTTGTTGTGGCTGACCCAAATCACACCTTTGATTTGGATCTCGCTTTGGCTGAAGGCACACAGGCTCATGCTTATTTCCAAAAGCATTTGTGGTTGTTGCTTTGTGCTTTTTTGATTCCCTCCCCCAACCCCCTTTGTGTTTCTTTGCTATGGCTTTTGCGGTAATTTTTATTCAGTGTGCTTTCAATCACCCTTTTATCACACCCTGATGTTTCTTTCCCCTGCTCTTCATTACGTTATCCCCTCTGTTTCTGCAATGCGTCTTGGGAACCAAAAGGATGAGGATTCAGATCCTGAGGAAGAGGTAATAGAGCTGTCCCCTCATTTTCATGTGGTGTGCAAGTGTTTCAGTTTCTTTAGCTCTGGGTTACTTGCTCTTTGAAGATTTGTTTAAGATGGCTTGTTCTAAGATGGGTATATTGGCACTTTGTTCAGTGCTCTGTAATTGTACACACTGCATGCTGCTGCAACATTCTGCAAGCTGATTCTTTTTTTTTTACCCATCCATATACCAGGTATTTTTGCATAGACTGTCAGGGCTTTTATACTAAGGTATAGTGATTTTAAATGAATAATTCACCCCCAAAAATGACAATTATCTCATTATTTGCTCGCTTGCGTGCCTTTCCATACCAGTATGACTTTGTTCCACTGAGCACAAAAGGAAATGTTTGGCAGAATGACAGCCTCTGTCACCATACACTTTTGGTGAATTGTGACCAGGACTAACATATTATCTATTTTATCCTTTTGTGTTTCATGAAAGAAAGAAAGTTATACAGGTTTTATAACAAGAGGGTGAGTAAATGATGACAGAATTTACATTTGTGGGTGAACTATGCCTTTAATTGTATTGGATATCAAAGCAGTCATACTTGATTTAAAAGCACTGAAATAATATGTATTTGGAACAACAAAGTGCTGTACATTGTGCTCTACACTGACAAAGCTGATCATAGTCAATCGAAGTTTCATGACCTTAAAAATTACTTAAAATAAATCATTTTAACATCAATTTCCTTTAATGCCTGCTCAATTTTTCAGCGGCCTTGGTTCTGATAATTTATCTCATTAATTTTCTCCATACAGTATGGGAGATTATATATATATATATATATATATATATATATATATATATATATATATATATATATATATATATAGAGAGAGAGAGAGAGAGAGAGAGAGAGAGAGAGAGAGAGAGAGAGAGAGAGAGAGAGAGATTTCTAAGGCATGAACTGCAGAAACCAATTTCAAAATCACAGCATTAAAACTTTGATTTGAAGTATTTGAAAATAAAAAATAAAATAAAAACAAGATAAAGGCACCAGACTTAGTTCTTAACGTCCTTTATAAGGGAATGAAATTAAATTCTATGAAGCAATGCAAATGACGTAATCAGATAAAAAAAATATAGTAAAGTATATAATGTTGTAGTTGTTTATTATAAGTGTAAAAACTAGATATTTTAAACTTATTGTAAGATATTTCGAGTCGATTATGTAATTCGCAGTGCTTCATGGGAGTGGGCTGTCATGGCTGAGGTGTAGTTCCCATTTCTATTGTGACAGCGACTTCTCTGATTGGTGGAACTCTTTTCAAAATTATGGGTAGTGTCATTTATAGGGAATTTAGCTATTAAATGCATTAATTAAAAATTATCATTAAACTATTTCTCTTTGGAGAAAATGAATGGGATTTTTACTTTCGGAACCCGACTGTTGCACTCAGTACAGGCCAACCCAAAATCAGTATTTCATGACTTGAAAAGCACAATTTCCAAATCATTTAAACATTAGATATTAGCCAACTCATTGTCCTTTCTTTGGAGTGATAAATGTTTTTAGAAGAAAATAACAATAAGAGAGTAAGCTTAACTTACTTAACCAGGTAAGAAAGGGAAATTGTTAATGGGAGAAATGATAGGATATTTGTTGTTGTTGTTGTTGTTACAGACTGAAAAGCCAGAACGACGTCATACCTTTGCATCTCTAGCCTTACGTAAGCGCTACAGCTATCTGACCGAGCCTGGAATGAGTGAGTGTGATGTTTTCACTAATGTTTGAACTTTTTTTATGAGAAGTCATTGGGAGTGATTAACAATATGAAATATTAACTTGTATATACATACTGTATATTAATGTTTTATCTGCACATTCTTATCATACATAAACAGAGACCACATGCTTGTTTTATTTTTATTTTTTTGCATGTAAAATTACAGTATTTTAAGTTGGTGTGCTGTGCTTGCCTTGCCTTGCGAAATACCCCCCCCCCCCCTCGCTGTATGGCATCAAAGTAAAATTATTTTTTTAAATATAAATATCATATAAATCTGTTTTCAATCAGTTTTGCCCTTTTGGCTTTGTGATTGTGCAGAATTGGATTAGTTTTGCATTGGACATGCATTTTTTTATGGAAATGCATGAAGACTCACAGGTAGAATCTCTCTGGTGCTGTCACAGCTTGCACTGAATTGCCATTCTGAACTGAATTGAAGTCACCATGTTTACTCAGATCTGCATGACACGCAGATATATTAAGAACTGTAAATTGTAGTGATTTAGCCTGCGTTTGCCGTTGTATGCTTTGCCATAGCATAGGATCAAGAATGCTTTTTTGAGTATTTTGTTTTTGTCAGAATACCCAAATTGGGGATGGACCTGTTTTTTTGTTTGTTTGTTTTTTGGACCAAACAGATAAAAGGCACTGTAACAATTAAGGGTAGTCAGTCGTAGGAGAAATTAGCACATCAAAAGTCAAAAGTGAAAGTGGTTTAATTATGTTCTTGTGCTTTTATGTTGCCATTTTATGTTTTTGTCATCATTTTGTGCTTTGTTGGGCATTCAGTTTTGATTTTTAAACCCTTTGTTGACCGTGAATCTCATTGGATCATCTTTTTTTTGGCAGCATCCTCATCTTCAGTTCCATTTCACATCATAAAACTGCATTTCTACCTCCTTATGAGACAATTGCCACTGACAAATTTTTTTCTTCTGGTCTCTCTTTCCACCATTTTTTGTTGACTTTATGTTGGATTATCATTTGTCTGTTTAAAGAAACAGTTGAACGAAGTACAACAAGAACACTGCCTGCTGGTTACGCTCACAAACCTGTCTTTTCAACAAGATCTTACCAGGCATGGTCGACGACTCCTATTACCGTCCCTGGGCAAACAAAATGTGGACTGGGTTCCCTCTCCAGTTCACCTTCCAACACGCCATCTGTTTCACCATTAAAATCTGTATGGTCCATTTCATCTGCTTCTCCAATCAAGTCCACCCTCGGAGCTTCCAACGCTTCTCCTGCAAAGTCAGTTAGCGATATAGCATCACCCATTAGAACATATAGATCTATGTCATCTCCAATAAAGACTGTGGTTCAACAACCCCAAAATCAAGTTCCAGTTATTTCGAATCACCTATCTTCACCGGGTAAAACTGGCACAGATCCCGTGTCCATTAAGGGGCTTGCTGCTTTATTGTCCTCAAGAGCTAACTTGATTTCGTCACCTGGATCCTTGCTAGACAGAACATTCACCACAGTAACCCAACCTGACTCTGTAAATTCAACCACAAATACATACACATCTTTATCATTCAAATCAGCCATGGCCCCTACAAGTACACCAGTGTCTTCACCCATTCGAAGCATATCAAATTTGTCCACTATTAAAACTATCACGGATACAGCTAGAGGACAAATTATGTCACCTCTGTCTTTATCAGCTAAGCCTACAACAGCCATTAATGAACCACCCTTATTAAATGGATCAATTTCACCAATAAAATACCCCTCATCTTTTACACCATCATCCCGTCAGTTCTCGGGAGGGGCTTACAGCTTACAAGAGCGGATACATGCAACAACACAAGCAGCTACAGCCAGTGTTGGTTCGTTTTTTTCAGAGGCTGAAAAAACAGTAACAGCTGGCTCTGCATCCAACTATAGCACACTAAAATCTATGTCTTCACCTCAGAGGTCCAATTTGACAAGTTCTGTTTATGATTCTATTAGATCACCAGTTACCATCACAACGTCAATATCATCAACTTCCATGACTGTGCCGGTATTTTCCATGGTCAGTGTACTTCCTGAACCCCAAGGGACGAGAGTACCAGAGAAAATAACACTCACACCTCAGACAAGTACAGTACAAGTACAGTCCTCAAAATCTAGAGGGAAACCCTCAAAGCCCTCGCTTTTTATTTCCCCAACAGGTCTCAAAGCAACTGCATCACCCACTCAGACATCCAGTCAAGAGATTCTGAAGGATGTGGCAGATATGAAGGAAGATCTAATTAGAATGACAGCAATCTTACAAACTGACTCCTCAACTGCAGCCAAAAGCATTCAGTCACATGTTTCTAAAGAGTCTAAGATGGAGGATGAGGAGCCTTTCAGTTTGGTTGAGAAAGTTAAAGAGGACCTTGTCAAAGTTAGTGAAATTCTCACAAAGGATGTCCTGAGTGAGACCAGAAGCTTAAATAAAGATAGGGCCTCAGAGGATGAATGGGAAGAGTTCTCCAAAGATGAAATTGAGGAGGCAAGGCAGAGTGCCCTGCAATCCCTCCCGACATTTGAACCAGCCCTTTCTGTTGGGGCTCAGTTAGTGCCGGATAAAGATCTAAATTTAGCTAAAGCAGTTGACTACTTAATAAATGATATAGGTGCAAGGTCCCTCTCAAAAATAGCTGATGTAAAGAGCAGATATGATGAGATAAAAAAGGATGGAGAGGAAAAACAGAAGCGCAACATAAAACCCGAGCACAAGCTCAAAATGCCACCCACAGGTATGCGAACCTCTCCCTCCGAGAAAGACTTGAGTAAGCTAGCTGACACCTATAGTGGCCCAGATGCAATACTGGAATCTCCTGATGATTTTTCCCATGAACAAGATAAGAGTCCGCTCTCAGATAGTGGTTTTGAAACCAGAAGTGAAAAGACACCATCAGCTCCTCAGAGTGCAGAAGGCACAGGACCCAAACCACCCTTTACAGATGTACCTATTCCCCCTGTCATAACAGAAACCAGAACTGAGGTTGTTCATGTCATCAGGAGCTATGAACATCCTGAGGAGGCCTGTGAGGCACTAATGGATGACACAGCAGCTTTGAAGCCTCCTACATGCATTGAACCTGAGCCAGCGGTCAGCCCAATCAAAGACAAGTTTAAGGCCTTGCAGATGAAAGTCAACTCTGAGGAGCTGGCATGCGTCAAAGAAGAAACTCATATTACCACTACAACTCGAATGGTCTACCATAAACCTCAACTGAAAGAGTCAGGCTCTGAGAGGATTGAAGGAACAATGTCGGTCCAAGACATAATGAAAGCTTTTCAGTCTGGAAGAGACCCTTCCAAAGAACTATCTGGTTTATTTGAGCACAAAGCTGGCCAAGATGCTATTAAAGGGGATGAATTGTCCCCAAGGTTTCTTGAAAAGGACAAAAAACCCAAAGTTGAGAGAATTATTGAGGTCCACATAGAAAAGGGCAACACAACTGACCCAACTGAAGTTTTAATCAAAGAGACCAAAAAGCACCCCGAGTTTGTATGCAAGGGTGACCGAGGTCTCAAGGAGCTTGTTGATAGGATTGAGGGTGATTATGAGGCTTTTCAAGATGAGGAGGAACTTACTGCTGAAGAATCACTGCCATTCTTTTTAGACACATCCAGAATCAATACCCCTGTCATTCAAGAGGAAGAAAATCATCCCAGTTCTGCTCAGCTCATTGTTGATGAATCATACAAAACTTTAAAGCTTCTAAGCCAGCATTCAATTGAGTATCATGACGATGAGCTATCTGAGCTGAGAGGGGAGTCGTATAGGTTTGCTGAAAAAATGCTGCTCTCTGAAAAATTAGATATCTCACATTATGATACAGAGGACTCAGTGGTAGACCAGACACATAGCTTAACCACTGAGGCGCAAGGGACGGAAGGCTTTTATGGAGAAAAAATAGCTGGCCCCAAGGAGTCGAAATTCAGGTCAGCAAGGGACGCATCAGAAAAATCAGGTAAATTCCCCCAACAAGATGAGCAATATGACAAAGTTACAGTATTACATTACACCACAGAACCTAGTAGCCCCAAACATGCAGTCTGGATGCATTTCACCCAAGATAGACAGGAAAGGAATAGAGAGAAGCTGATTTATGAGGACAGAGTAGATCGAACTATTAAAGAGGCAGAGGAGAAACTAAGTGAAGTCTCACAGTTTTTTAGAGACAAAACAGAAAAACTAAATGATGAGCTCCAGTCCCCTGAGAAAAAGGCACCCACAAGACTCTCGAGGGAGACACGGTCAGGTCCTAGTTCAATGTGCAGTAGCCCTGAGAAAAAGCAAAAGAGTGCAGGCGAGGAATGGGACAAAGGCAGGCAGAAAATATTTGGCAGTACAAACGAAAGGAAGAGTGAAAGTCTGCCAAACAGTCCTGAGAGAAATGTGCTTTCACACTTCAGTGAGGACAAATCAAAACAGGATGATGCTCCTCAGCAATCAAAAGTAGGCCCCCCAGTCCCAGTTAAGACATCTAGAGTTAGCTCTGTTAGACAGAAGTTTGAAACAGAAGCACAGAAACGAGATAGCAATGTGCCAATGACACAATTAAAACAAAGTAAATTACCGGTATATCAGTTTTCTACTGGTTCAAAAACTTTGAAGGTTGATTCAGTAGATGAAGGAAATACACTTTCTAGAAAATGTACTACTGCACAAGGTCCGCAGAGTTGCAAAGTTCAAGGTTATCAGACTAGTGGAGCTGTTGTCTTGAAGCAGCCATGTGACAAAACTTTACCTGAAATATCTCACACATCAGAAGTCAATGAGAAGTTCAAGGAACATAAGAGCAATCAAGAGTTTGGTAAAAATCAAGAGAGCTTTACAAAAATGCACTCTCATGACATGAAAGATGGGTATACAACCATTAGGCAAAGTGAAATTAATGATGGTAAAAAGCAGCAGTATTTTAAAAGAGACACTAAAAGCGAGACAATTGAAATAGCTGTTTCCTTGCCCAAGGATAGTATCAATCGAAATGACTTGCATGTGAAAACCCTCAAGAAAAAGACAGAATCTCATATTCCTGTAAGAACATTATCTAGTCCTTCAGAGTCTGATGTATCAAAGAAAGTAAATCAAGACACATTAACTAATCAGCCTGAAAATAGCCCATCCCACATATCTAACTTGACTAAACCAAGGGTTCAGGGTCGTGCAGAGTTACAAAGAGAGGAAGCTGCATCAAAGAAGTATCAAGAAGTCTCTGTAGAAGGTAGAACAACAAGTAGTGAGAGTAGTTTGGTGGAAAAGATATCCACTGTAACAACAAGAGAAAGTTTCAAAGGGCTGAAAGCATTACCAGTTTATGTAAGTGTACAGGTAGGAAAGCAGTCAGAGAAAGATGCAGCATCAGGGGCAAATGGAACTTTCAAAAAGATGGTCAGCTCAGAGAGTAGAACAATTTACTCAGTAAAACAAAAACAGCCCACATCTCCTCAAGGCAGCCCAGATGATGACACTCTAGAGCAGTTATCTTTTATAGATAGCTCAGGCAAAAGCCCAATGACTCCAGACACCCCAAGCTCAGAAGAGGTTAGCTATGATCTTACCTTGAGAACCCCAGACTCTTTCATTGCATTCATGCCAGGTATTGTTAGCCCAATAGCAGAGGTTTCTGAAGAGTCAGAAGATAGTGAACAAGGCAAAACTATGTTTTTGAAAGAATCTTCCCCAGAAAAAACAGCTAGTGGAAAACACAAAATTAGTCAGGAGACAAAAGACAAACGAGTTGCCTATATAGAGTTTCCTCCACCACCACCTTTGGATTCTGATTCATCACAGCCTGAGAAAAAAGGATCAACTCCTTCTTCAGAGGCTGAGACTGAGATGATGGAAGTAAATCTTCAAGAGGAGCATGATAAACATCTGCTTGCTAAACCCATCATAAGAGTCCAGCCACCATCTCCTGTGCTCCCCGGAGCAAATGACAGTGATTCAAGTGAGGAAGAATCAGTCTTTAAACCCATTCCAATTAAGAAATATGCATTTAAGCTTGATGAGGACAAAGATGCAAAGGAAAGCCAATCCAAAAAACATGACAATAATGGAAATAATAAAGAACCAGAGGAAAGTGGTAATGGAAATACAGATGATAATGATTATGAACAAAATGGCAATGATCAGTCCATCACAGATTGCTCAATAGCGACAACTGCAGAGTTCTCTCATGACACAGATGCTACAGAAATTGACTCTCTTGATGGATATGAACTTCAGGATGAGGACGATGGCCTGTGTGAAAATTTTGCCAAGCCATTTGGTTTTCCCAATGAGAACAGAAAAGACATCTGGGCATCAGATAATATGGCCAGGCTAAGTGACCGTTGTCAAAGTAAACTTGAAGTAATTCAAGAAGAATCACCAGCTGAGGAGTGCAAAAAACCCAAAGCTAAGACTGATCCCTCAAACAAAAAGAATGGAAAAGACAATGAAAATGATGGAAATCAATCTGAGCAAGGTGTGTCGGATACATACTTTAGTTACAAGCTAGATGAGGAGTTTAATACTCCTTTTAAAACTGTTGCAACAAAAGGCTTTGATCCTTGGTCATCCAAGGGTGGAGAAGATGAAGTTGTGGATGCTAGAATTAAAGACGATGAACCCAAACCTTTTGGACTTGCAGTTGATGACATGTCTACAGCAACAACCCCTGACACAACTCCTGCAAGAACCCCGACCGATGAAAGCACACCAACTAGCGAGCCCAACCCTTTTCCCTTCCACGAAGGGAAGATGTTTGAGATGACCCGCAGTGGTGCGATTGACATGAGCAAGCGTGATTTTGTTGAAGAAAGACTGCAATTTTTTCAGATTGGTGAGCATACATTTGGAGGGAGGAAAGGGGTTGGGGTCACCTCAAATTCACAGATAGTAGAGAGGGCACAAGTTAAGCTGAAGGATAACACGGTCATATCATACAATATCATTCAGATTTGCACTGACCTCTCGGACAAATCTCACGACATGGAACCTCCTCCATATTCGGAAGTCAGTTCTAATGTGTGTTCTTCTTTTAAGATAGGACCCAAATCTTCCAGTGTTGAGAGGAAGGGTGATGTGTGTGTGGATAGGGATAGTTTGAAAGGTCAAACACAAGGGACTCCACATCAAATAGAACCAGAAACATGTCAAATAAGCCAATACTATCAAAGAACAGACTCATTAAGGGCAGAGCTGCAAACATATCTCCAGAAAAATTGCAATAATTCAAAAATTGGCAATAATAGCAATAATCTTGAGGCCTTAAATGCTGGAGCCCATTGTTTTCAGCACAGCAGTGTACAAAACAATCAGATGCCAATGTCTGAGCCTGGCTCAGTTCAAGCTGTAAACCCAAGTAAATATTCAGTTAAAATAGACACTGCCACAATTAGGGGTGATAGTATTCAGAAAAATTTTGTTACAGTTTCCCAGTGCAAAGACATTAGAATTAAGCCATCCAAGTCTAGGTTGCCAGTCAGAGCACCTTGTTTGCCACTGGGTTGTGAAAAAGATACTGTCACATCTTCAAGACCAATTCACGTGAATAGACCGGTAGCCATGAATCGATTAGATCCATTCCCAGATGTGAAGCCTAAATCCAGAATACCAGTATTGAAGGAAAAAAAAGTTAGTTCCTCACCAGTGGAGAAAGGTAGGACCACCACATTGGACAAACAAAAAGATAAAGCCAAGCCAACGAAAGTAATAGCCAGAAAAGTAACAAAAACAAACCTAGTTGGCAGATCAGGCAGTAAATATGGACAGAAACCCTTACTTCCCTCTAGTAGTGATTCAAAACATAGTGGCACTGTAAAGCTTGTGGACTGCCTTTCCAGTGAAGAGCAAAAGATGCAGGCATATGATAAGGATGAAGAAAGCAACACATCAAGGAACACATCTTTGTCAGAAGCATCGCAGCCCTCCAGTACATCCAGGTCTGCTAGAGACGTGAGGTCACAGGTTGAGCAGTCCAGCAGAGACAGGAAGAGGAGGAGGAGTAGGAGGACTAATGGAGGTGAAGGCAGTCAGGGTGCTGGGCCCCAAGTGGCCCCCGGCGTGGAGATCGAGCCTAGTTTGTAAAACTTTACACTTGTATGATCTTAGTTGCATGAACCGTTGTGATTGCTTGTGATGTGACCTGACTGTAGATGTCATCTCTGTCATTTTCTCTCTCGATTTGTGTACTTGTGTGAGGTCCCTAAACCTGTTCTAAAATATCTTTCTGTGGATTAGTCAGTTTTACTGTAGCATGCCAGTATTAGTGGGGTGTTGGACATTTTTTATTGGTTCCAAGTCTTTGTGAGGTGCTAAGGAAGTTTGTAGATCTTCAAGCCCAGCAGACACACAGACCTAGCACAGCACAGAAGATGCCAGCATGTTCAGTCACTTTTGACATTCTGTTGTAGCTGTAGAGATATTTGAATTGTGTCTTTTCTACTTGTGATTTATTTGTCATGTCTCTGGTAAGATTTTACTGTCAGAAGTGTACATTAGATCGCTAGGATGCATTCTTTACAAATCTAACCTCTTAAAACCACTTATATGATTACTGACTACATAAAAATGTCTGATCAGTTCACCACAAACTAAAACATTGATATGGAACCCACTTTGTTGTGGACAAAGTACAGTATTGTGCAAAAGTTTTAGGCATTTGTGATTTTTTTTTTTGTATTATTATTATTTTTTAAATATTGCCATGAATTAGGTGTCTTCAACAAAGGGACCGTGGCCCCTCGGGGGTCCACAATGGTACTGCAGGGGGGTCCACCAATCGTTGTTTGATCTCTCACTTTTTTTCTTTTTTTGGGGGGGGAATAAAATATTTTTAATCAAAATGTAAATATTCAGTTAAATTTATCCAAAGCTAAAGTTAAGAAGCCAAAGTTTATCGAAAAGTTTAGTTGTCCCTTCTACATGTAAGTAAAATGAATGCAGAGTTATGTGACTCTGTACATCAATAATGATTATTTTAATGGATTTACAATGTAAGCATTACAGTACTGTAAATAGGCTACATTAATATAGTAATATAGGCATGTTATAGTAGGCTAGGCTTAAAATGTAACACTCTGTTTTATACAATATGTAATAGGGGGGTCACTGCACCATCTCTCTTTGCCTTATGGGATCATTGGCCTAAAAAATATTAAAGACCCCTGCTATAAATAGTTTTTACATAAACTGAAAAATAAAATAAAGCAATATTTGGTGTGACCATTCGTTGCCTTTAAAACCACCAACAGTTTTCAATGTTGTTGGCAGGTAGGTTGTTCCAAGCCCCTTGGAGACCTTGTCACAGTTCTAAGCAATTAGGCTCTCTGAATTGCTTCTGTCTCTTTATGTAACCCCAGACTGACTCAAAGATGTTGAGGTCAGGTCTATGTAGGGAGTCTGGGGACTATATCATCTGTTCCAGGACTCCTCCTCCTTCTGGTCAAGTCATTTTTATTTGTATAGCACTTTTCACAACACACATCATTTCAAAGCAGCTTTACAGAAAATCATGCATGAACAGAAAATAAAACTGTAATTCTACACTATTCTGTTTGCACAATTAATGTTTGGAAATCTAAAATTGATTTGAAAATAACCCTCTTAAGACATGTCTAATGTGCCAAAGACTTTTGCACAGTACAATGCAAAAATCTCTCTAAAAACCTTTAATTCTTTTTTCTTGATCAGATCTGGGTAACTGGGTTTTTACAAATAAAAATTTGTATTAAAATATTCTCATAGTTTTCCATCTTATGCTCTCAGGCCCACAAAGTCCCTGTGAAAGAACAGATCTTCGTATGGCTATTGTAGCAGATCATTTGGGCCTGAGTTGGACTGGTAAGACCGAGCACCATCTATAGGTCAAAATTCCCATTATCTCCTAATACAGTATATATTGTATTTCAAATCCATTTATAGAATTCTGTAAAAATATTTAATAATGTATATCAAGTTTTTAGGATTAAACACTTTTTCCAGCATGTGTGTTGCTGTGATCAGTAGGGTGTGCCATCTGCAGTCACTGCAGTATGGTGCACTTGTATATGGGGAGTGGTAGAGACAGAGGAGACTGATAATATATATTTAATGTGTTGCAGAGCTGGCCAGGGAAATGGAATTTTCGGTGGATGAGATAAATCACATCCGCGTGGAAAACCCCAACTCATTGACAGCTCAGAGTTTCATGCTGTTAAAGAAATGGGTTAGCCGAGATGGTAAAAACGCTACAAGTAAGTGTGCTTGTGGACTCCATGTTTTCCAAATGAGGATTAATCATATGGCTGGGAGGGGCTTACTATGGGACTGATTTCTTTTCATTTTCTCAGCCATTAAAATAGAAACACAGAAATGATTTATAATTGCAAGGTGTTTTTATTGTATAGCACATGTTTAAAATCAAATTAACACATTACAGTAACTTTGTATACATTAACATTAGAACAGAATATATATTTATATTTTTTATTTTTTTGATGAACTATCATTTTAACATTAAAAGTCAACAATGCATTTTTAAATAACAATGAACTATTGTACATTTATATTGTACACTGTTAACCAAAATGTATAAAAGTATTGTTAGTTCATGATACTTAATGCATAAACTAATGCATAGTAATGTATAGAACATAATTGTAATTAGTTATATTGTTTTCGTTCTACTTTTAGCTGATGCCTTAACTGCTGTCCTGACTAAGATCAATCGGCTGGATATTGTGACATTGCTGGAAGGGCCGATATTTGACTATGGTAACATTTCAGGCACAAGATGTTTTGCAGATGATAGCGCAGTTTCCCAGGAGCAGGCTGATGGTAAATTTTAGTCCCATCTACCTGAACTCTATTCCTCTCACAGATCTGTAGATTCATAAAAGCATAGAATCATGGCAAACATTATTGCTCTAAATTCAGACCCAGTATAAACTTAAACTCAAGTTTAAGTTTCAATCTTCTCTCTACTCTATTAGATTGGCCAATTATCTACACTGTTATTTCCCAGCCTGGTATTGGACCAATCAGGGATCAGTGTGAACATACAGTATATATTGAATTGTTTTGATTGTATGTTTGTAAAGCATTGAAGCATGCAGCTATAAAAACATAAGCCAATGTCGAATCGAAACTTAATCCCATCTTAATAATAAACAGTAGACACTAAAATATATATATTTTTATTTGAATACATATCTATTAAGGTCTCCTAACCTTATGTGATTTTGATGGGTTTAAGATTAGGTTCATCCTCTGTTGAAATAAACTTTATGTTTATGTGTATACAGAGTAAGAATGGGTGGTATGACAAAAAATATACATATCACAGTATGAGTCGTTTTATTTTAAAGTTACAGTGTACAGTATATCATGATTTATGTATTTGTTTTATTCATTTTTACCTGCAAATTCAAAAAAAAAAAAAAAAAAAAAAATTATTTATTAAATAACCAAGTGACAATTACTAATTTTTGATAATCCAGTCAATTAAAAACAATCGTTTGATTATTTTCTTTTTTTATTTGGAACTTGATGCAAACAAAACTGTAAAATTATTGATAAATGAATGATAAGTCTGGCATCAAAAAAACAACAATTTTCATATATTTTTTTTTACCATTACACTGTATAAGCTGTCATACCACCCAGCCCAATAGAGTATACTCCCCAAAACATTGGCACTCTACTTTCTTAAAGTCTTTTTCTCTGTTTTTCACCATACTCTGAATTTTCTGTAACATAATTGCATGAAAACATAATAGTAAATGCTGCTTTAACAGCATGATTGCTTTAATGTATCTCTTGTATAGTGTTAACAGTATTACAGTAGTTTGGAAGTTACATGGATAGCATGGCTCTAGCTACTATAGAATGTTTGCTTGCTGTCCAGCTGCCTGATCCTCCAGTATCCTAGACTTCTCTGAATCTTCCTCATAGAGTGCTTCTGCTGCAAAACCAGATCCACCACCCATCCACTGCCACAATTCTTGCATAGCAACACCTTTGCCTCCTTATCTTCAAGCGCAGTGCCGCAGCAGCAATTTCTATCATAGCGGCTTCCTTCTTTCTTCTCTTTGATGTGCAGTGCAAGCAATGCTAGCTCTTGCTACAGCTCTTCACCTATGCTATCATAACTCACACTGGTATTGAATGGATAGTTCACCCAAATACTGTCCGAATATTCATTTTGGGATGTACTATCACTTTAATATTCTCATCGCATTCTCATCTCGTTACTGATATATAAGAGCAACATCATACTAATAAGTATCATGTTTCTAACACTTTTTCAAATTTATTTTGTCCTACTCCATATTTCTACACACTGGTATCCATGATACAGTAGTCCCTTCTATTCCCACTTCATCCACTTTATCTCCTATACCTGAGGTGTTGACTAAAAAAACCACAGTATACCCAACAATCTCAGTCTGTTTCCTCTTCCTCATCATTACTCATATTAATCCATTTCCATCAAGACCCCACTGTCCCTGAACTTTATATTTAATGTTCTAATTATGAGCCTTTGAAAATGACATAGCTAAATTCTCTATAAGCTGCTGTAACTATACTTATTATATTTTGTTTGCTTTAATGGTATTACTGTAATGGAATATTCTGTGTTTATTGTAACTCAATGTATAGACCATATGTGGCATGTTGTCAATTACCACAGAAAATAATTTATACTTGTCGTGTGTAAAAACAATCGTGTGTAATCCACTTTTAATCAAAGTCTATTGGGCGAGTGTACCAGAGGGTTTCAAATCAGAAATAATTCTTGTTAAATACAAATTCAGTAAAATTGTTTGTTATGTGGGATATAAAGTATTTGTAAAGTTGCATAAATCGAAGTGGGAATACCACTACCGCTAGTCCCATTACTTACTGAAAGTGTGCGTTTAAGGTGGTCATTAGTATGTTCTTCTTGTGTGTGTGTGTGTGTGTGTGTGTGTGTGTGTGTGTGTGTGTGTGTGTGTGAGTGTGAGACATTGAGGGGCATTGAGCTTACCTCTCTCCGGGACACCTGACCAGCTCTGCTGTGTAGCGGTTGAGGCAAAGTTTTCTATGAGGTCTTTGTTGGTTGTTCAATAAGGGGTTTTAAAAAGGTACATTCTGTCCAAAAAAATCACTTGACCTGGAGTTAGCCATCTGCCAAACCTGTCTGAACTTTCTCACGTCTCTACCCATGGATGTCTTCCTTTCACACTGGCACGCTCTTTCCACCCAGCATGCTCTCTTGGTCGGGTTTCAATCAAGGGGAAGAGAGACACCACCTCTGACACCACCCCTTTTACCTGTATCTGGGCATGTTGGCTCCACCCTGCCCCCCAGTGTATGGGATGTGTAAAATGGAAGTTTGGAGTCTGAACTAAAGTGTACCCTATCCTTAACACTGCTCATTTGCATATCGTTTATTTTTACAGAGGGATTTTACAGACTGAATCAGTAGTAATTAACTGCATGCCACAGATGATGTTAATAGACATTAAGTTGAAAATAACACAATACATTCCTAAGTCAAGATAGGGATTGATACATTTTGAATACCACAATAACAGCAACATGCTATTTCCTCCATGTCATTTTCAAAGGCCTGTCATAACATATGTTTGTGGCACTGTGTTCGCCTCCATCTCACTGTGTTGTATTGCTCAGGTCATCACAGCATTGAGATGGAGCTCAAGAGTCCCTCAGAGCTGACCTATGAACCCCCTACCCCTCTACACCAGGATGATTTCTTTAGCGAGGATTTTAGGCTAAACTTCCCCACTAGTGCCCCTGTTAGACCCAGTGAACTGTCCTTGACAAACACTAGTGGCCCAGTTTTTGCAGATGCCAAGCCTCCTACCGTTAAGGCAGAGGTTACCTGGATCAGAGGCCTGGACTCTTTTAGCCAAGAGGATGGGTCAATTGAAGATGATGTTGGTGTTAGCCACAAATCTACTGCCTCCTCAAAGCAACATGAAGAATCAGAAGTCTTCCTAAGCAGCCCAGTAAGAGAGCAGAAGGAAGCCCAAACTGAGCCTGCTGTTTGTGCCTCAACCAGCGTGGGTCCTGGAAAGAGTGGCTGGTCTGGTTTTGAAGAGGAAGATGATGAGATGACCCAAGAGAAGATCAAATCTCTCTTGGAGAACATTACATTGGAGGAAGGCTCAGAGAATGAGGAGATGACTGAGGAGAGGCTACAAGTGATCCTTTCAGAAGTGCAGCAGTCAGAAAAAGACATGTCTTCAATTTCAGGTTTGCAGGGTGAGACGTCCAGTGCAAATGTAAAGACGGCAACTTCAGGCCAAGGACTGGGTACTGATGCACAAGTGCAGGGAGAGTCCAGGTAAGAACCGTCACCTCTACTTGTTATTTTGCCTCAACAAACGCAAAGGGCAACACTAATATCAATCTGTAGTCATCTTATTCCACAAACTCAGCAGGTTGGGTATCAATCATGTAATGTTCTTTAAACTTCAATACCTCAACAGACAAGAGCCAATGTCCTCAACCCCTGGAGTGCAAGTTGAGAAGCAAAACGGGGAACATCTGGAGCTCCAAACCCAAGCTCTCTTGTCGCCAGACGCCAATGAGTCTTCCAGCAAAACAAAGGGCAAAGTGAGGAAAGACTCTGGACGAGAGGAATTGAGCAGCGAACCTCAGGAGGACAGAAACACAGGACCAAACAGCAGGGGGGAGGGCGTATCTGTTTCTGAGTCTAAATCCCAGGTACAGTACTTTGGAATTTCATCTTTTTAGAGACCTTTTAAAGATGACACTAGGGTTGGGTGATAGGAAATATAATTGGATATCGACAATATCTGACAAGTATCCTGAAGCCAATCGCGATGATAATATCGACAATATCTGAAAATGACAAAACCATGGAGCTGGGAATTCAGAAAATATATGAAATAGTAGCCCATAGTTGTCATGCACTTATGTTTTTATTGACAAATACAAATATTAATACATTAAAAGCATTACAGATTAAAGAGGCCGGTTAGAGGTGCATTTAAAGGTACATTTTCACTGCCGAAATGTTCTGAATAGCTTTAAACATTTTCCTTTTATAACCTACTGTCTAGACTTAGACATAGCTTTTAAAATATACACAATGGCTCAGCAACTAGGTAAAAACAGCACATATATTAGAAGATTATTATTATGGAAATACAGTCTGTCTGTGAAAGATGTTATTATGAAATGTCATTGAAGCGAAAATAATGCGTGATGAAACATAGCTGCCTTTATTAAAAACTTTAATCAAACGTTATTTAAAACACAATGCTTTGTGACATCAACTCTTCATCGATTTCATTAGGAAAGTTTTCTATTTGTTTAAGCATAGTCTAAGTGATGTAAATAAACTGTTGTAGCCCTATTATGAAAGTAGAAATTATGTGGTGTTTTTTTACTTTCCACATGCAATGGTTTATTTCTTTTTCTATTTCTATTATTATTATCATTATTATGTTTACATTTATAATTTTCTTTATATTTGAATTTGTATTTTCCACCTGTTGTCATAGACGGATATTTGCATGATGGCAAATGGGGCCAGTGCAGGAAGTTAGAGAAGGAAAATGTTCGGATTTGGGGAGGTGGTTATATTTGATTAATTAATTCAATTAATTTAGATTAATAGATTAATTGATTTTTCGTTTAGTTTGAAATGCAATATGCAATAAGTTTTTTGTGTTTAAATATGAATACAATTTTTAAAGCAAAATCAGCTGGTGGAAGTAAAACGTGTGCAAAATATTCACTGATCCCTCTGCAGTGGGGGCAGTGGTGTTTATGATGTAATCGGATATTATGGTATTTTTTTTTTCAAATAGAAGTTTTTTTTAAATGATTTATTGCATATCGCCCAGCCCTAGCTGACACCAATAGCTCTGAATTCAATTTTCCATTAGAGATGTACAAAGTGTCTAAGCAAGTATGTACTAACAAGTAGGGATGTTTTTTACTGCGGCAGGCAAATGCGCAAAGCAAAATCAATGTGCGATATTCAAGAAGTGTTTTTTTGTAGTTGACTATCTGGTGCAGAACCAGTATTTGATTAGTTGATTACTCATGCACAATGCACATCCCTACTAACAAGACTCAATACTTGTGGTAATTACGGGACCTGAAAAGGGAATTCCTTTCGGTTTTTCCATGGGTTATATTAGTGGTTCTGAACTGGTGGGTTGCAACCCAAAAATGGGATGCTGGTCTGTTCTGATTTGGTTGATATCAGTGAAAAACAATGCTAAATGCAAAAAATAAAATGCAACTAACCATATAGTGTTGCAAAATTAATAGGCTTTTAAAAGATGATTGAATGATTTACTCATAATATAAAAGACGCTCAGTTGTCGCCGAATCAGTCGCTCAACGAATCTGTGCATGATTCTAATCTATGATAGATTTTATAACCTGAAATAAATTAGCTGAAGGTCTAAAACTCATTATGTGAGCTGTTATATGCTGACCTGACTCTAGCAGGAAGCTCGTAGAGATAATGAGTCCAGCTCTGATGAGGAAGAGACTGTCACTACCAGAGTGTATCGACGGAGGGTCATTCTCAAGGTACTCTGAGCGGTACTGGTGCAGATTGTTTGTGACAAACTGTGTGCTGTGGTATTTGCGTGAGCTTCAGCTGAGCCTGCGTTCTTCTAAGTGGGCATGCAGTGATTGGCACACTGTCACCTTTCATCTAGAAGAACAAACATATAAATGAATTCCATGCTTTGCTGCACTTTCTGCAGTGGTTTTTCTCGCTCTTTTATCCTTTTAAAATGTCATTATTCTTCTTTAACTTCTTTAATTCTCTTCTCTATTTTCCTCCTTCCCCATATCTTTCATTAATTAGTGGTGATAGCTATCACTATTACTATTGCTCATACTTAGGGTTAGGTTGTCACACATAAGGTAAATGATGCCTACAAACATGTGGCTTGTTGACTTTTCTATGTGATCAGTGCAAGGTTGTGTTTGGTGTGAATGGCTCCATACTCGTCTTGTCTTGTTTTCTAGTATCTAAACATTCTTAATCCAAGACATGTTTAATTGAGAGGCAAAATGACATTAGGGTGTCTTGTTTTAAGAATGTATTTTTGCTGGAAAACAAGACAAAAAATACTGAATAAAAATGATTGTTTGTTTTCTTGTCATTTGAACAAATGCAAACTGATGATTAGTTAGTTATGCTTTTCTAGCTGTATATACACTCATTGACCTTTTGTGAATGTCTACATCAAAAAAACTAAACGCAGTTATAGAGATGTCTAATCATGCATCCCACCTCTGTAGGGTGATCAGGCCAAAAACATTCCTGGCGAGATGGTGACAGAGGAGAAGTACACAGACGAGGATGGAAACATAGTCACCAGAAAAGTAATTTCTATGCCCAACCCACATAATGGCCCTATCCCCTCTATTTTACCACATTTGGTTCCATCCCTCTGCTACCTGTGGCTTTAAACCAGTGTCACAAGACATAACTTTACCTCCTTCTCTTAGGTCATCCGGAAAGTGTTGCGTCACACAGCTGGTGTGGAGGAAAAAAGCAAGAGAAAGCCTGGGAAGCGCTCCCAGCAGGCCAATAGGGCCGACCAGGAGGAAAAGGGTGGCCCCAGGCCCCCAAGAGAGCAAACTGAGGTTGGATTCGTGTGCATTGATGATGCTAGTGTGAACAACCTGCAGTTAGAGTTTAACCATGAAGAAATAGAGCACAATAGTCGTAAGGGTTCCCTAAGTAAAAATCTCATACATTTTTTCCATAGAGAAATGTATTTTTGTTATACATTTTTTTTTATCATTGATTCCATCCACAAAACAGATAAACACAACATAAAATAAGGAATCAGTTATATAAATTAAACCCCTCCCCCCAAATACCCCCACCGGACACAAACACACACTACAATGGTCACTTACAATTATAACATACAAATTAAAATTAAAAACAATCTAAAAAACAAGAGTTCACATACACATCAAGCTAAAAATTTTAAATAAAAAATTCCTCTACTGCTCCTCCCCAAGAACTTTCCAAAAAAGCTAAATATCCACCCCACTTCCTATTAAACAAATCCCATTTTCCCAGCCTTCTATAAATCGCCTCCTCAAATGCAGCCACCCCAGCCATCTTCCACCCCCTAAGAATGATTCACCTGGCAACCATAACTCCGGCCAGGACCCAACCATTCAAGAGGCTATTCTCAAAATTAATGACCGCCCCATCACCCAAAATGCAGAGTCTGGGTCAAAATGAAAATTGTGTGTCCAAAACGTCACACATAAATCTCTGAAACTTCAACAAAAATTCTTGTATTGTAACACATCCCCAAAAAACATGGGATGTGTCCACGTCTTCTGATTGGAACCGCCAGCAGGTGGGTGTGTCATTAAAACCAAGTCTACACAATCTAGAGGGTGTCCAATATAATTGATACAAAATCTTAAATTGCATCAAACGCACCCTTGAATCTCTCGATGTAGACTTGACGTTTTTAGAATCCTAGCCTACATTCCCTCTTCCAATACCAAGTTTAAATCTCTCTCCCATAATCTCTTGAGAGAAGTTGAAGCTTCGTCCCTCAGACACTCTATAAGCAGGGAGTGACACACTGATGCCTCATGACCTTTTCCAAAAGCAGTAATCACCACTTCTAGAGTATCTGCCCATCTGGGAGGGTGTATGCTACTCCTAAAAATAGTATAGAGCAGGTGGCGCAGCTCCAAGTACCTGAGATCTGGGACTCTTGAAATGACGAATAATAAAATATCATCTGTGTAAAGCAAATGCTTAATAAAAAAATAAATGGGAAAAATATTTCAGGGACCAAGGCTTCAGAAAAAGTAGACGACACTGTTGTGCTCTATTGAATCTGAACGTTTCCGATTTCTGTATTACTGATCTAACTCAAGTGTCTGTTGGTTTGAAGTGGCTTCATTAATGGAAAACTGAGTGAACATCTCTGGACTGTCGTGCATCCTTGTGACGTGTGTACACTGGGCACCACACTAATGGTTTTCTTTTTCAGCATTTGTCGTGCACGATCATGGATGAACACTGAAGCTTATATCCTATAGACATTGTATTGCATAATGACTGTTTTAGAATTATCTCTAAATTAACTATTTTCTATCTTATTCCAGGCTGATGAAGCAGGGAGGGGTAAAAAGAAGGAAGGAAGACAAAGGGAGAAAAAGGGTCAATCATAACAATTGTACATGCTATCTGGTAAGGTCACATTCACAGCACTAAAGCCTAGGAAGGGAAAATGCAGAGTGGAGTGGAATCCCATCGGATCAGAATGGAGCTTTTGTTTATACCCTTAATACAAGAGTCACCTAAGAAATGTGCTTCGCAACAGTGTTTTTCTTTTTCCAGTACAATTTAAATTAAACACATTGATGGCTTGCAGACACAGCAAAACAGCCCATTCAATTGTTCACTTCCTACTAGAGGATTTATGTGCAGTGTTGGATGTAATCTGATTACAAAGTAATTGTAATCTAAATACTTTTAGTCAAAAAGAAGTGTAACTATGCATTGCATTTTAATTCTAGTAATCAGATACAAGTGACTTACTTTTAAGTACTTTGCATGGGTTTCACATTTCTAATCTAGTACTGACAGTTAAAGCTCCTCCTAATGAGTCATTGTAAGGGAGAGATTAGTGTATGACTTACATGGGACAAAATGAGGGTATATAGAAATTATTTAGAATTTGTCAACAAAAACAGTTGTGTTTTAGAAAGTAACTTAAAAGTAATTAGTAATGTGATTACTTTTCTAATTAAGTAATCAGTACAGTAATCTGCTTACAATTTGTTGAGACACAATTTATAATTTGTAGGAATTACTTTTTGAATAACTTACCCAACACTATGGTAGTTTGAGAGCCCTCAGATTTGACTTCTCTAATGTGAAGTACTTAGATTTGTAAATTTTAAGATCAGATTTTATCCTTAAGGAATCATTTGGATCATGAAAAATGGGTTGATTGTGAAGGACTACTCCCGTTCTAAAACTGGCCAGTAGCTCACATAGGCTAGGTCAGCAGAATAGGAAAGTTGTTTCAGGGTCTGGGCAAGTTATACAATTTTGAGGAAAGATTACATAGACAAGCATTTATTTACTTTGGAAAAAGTACACAGATAAATTGTGCACAATAAGACCAGGCACATTCAGTAAGAATGTAACTAGAACTGCTTCAAACCATTTTCCTGTATATAGCTAATATAAATGTGATTAAATGTGCAGTTTTTCATTAATACAGCCCTCAGAAAATGTGTCTAAAAAACATTAAATCGATCAAATCCAACATATAACATGTATCATATTAAATGTTCACATTAAATGAACATTCAAATGTGCTTTGATATTATGTGAATAAAACAAAATTAAATATTCCTTTATCTCACTGTGTTTTAGATTTTAAACGGTTTCAAAATCATTTTCCAGGGAGGAAGATCACTGGAAACCCGCAGGAGGTCAGAGGATAAAGATTGTGTGTCTGCAGCTTTCATAAAAACAGCCAGAGGACTTTTGATTTCGCATGAGCATGAAAAACTTGTTTCTGTCAATAACACGGAACCACTAACAGTTGTCCCAGAATGTCGAGAGGACATTGTTGGTGCAACGTTTTGATCGATTGGGAGTGTACCATGACCAAAGAGGCCACAAAACAAATTGTTGATTGACAGAAATGGAGGAACACTTTCGAATCACCTTCCACTCTCGCCTTACATTTTTCTCCTCTTGGACTCATAATGTCGGGGTGTATAATGCTGTGTAATGGGGCTATTGTTGTACATAAATTACACTGTATAAATTCTAAAGTGGCTCACAATATTGTTAATGCACTGGCAAGTGAGTAGGAATGATCTACCAATTCTGACTTTAAGGGAAAACTTTGATGTCACATGCACTTGTATAATTATAAGCAGTTTGTAAAAAAATAAATCAGCTTGATTTTAACAGACATTTCTTTTAAGCCTACTGCAATCTCAATGATATGGAATTTGGAGCCACTTTAGTTTTGTTCTAAGACTTCTTCAGAATACTAACATTTTCATGCATGTAATTCACTTTTTTTATTTTGATTTTTCTAAACTGCATAACACAAAAGAGAATGGGTGATTATGTGTACACTCATAGTGCTGCCATTGGCAACTATAGGTTTATTTTTAGAAAGATGACAGTATCACATCGCCACTGAATCAAATGTGAATGGAGATTCATTGTTCAGTTTCACTAAAATACACTGTGTCCCATCACATGGCTTTGAATTCCCTATGCAGTTAAAGATATGCCTGAAATCTGAATTTGCACCATTTTTTGTCATGTCGACTGATTTAATACAGTTTTAACTGTTTAACTCATGCATATTGGCTCTAAGATGTAGAAGTGTTTTGTCAGTATCATTTGTAATCATTCTAGCCATGTATTTCTACTTTTCAAGCATTCTGGGGTTTTGGGGGAAATTTTATTTTGGTTTTGGTGCATTCTTTACAATAATCACCCTCAAGCATTCATGGATGATGGATCTGATAACAAACATATGTATGGAAAAACAACTTACACTGGATGATCAAAATCATTATTTAAGCTTATAATAAATTGTGTTCAAAACCATTATGTGTTTCTTGTTCATCTTGTTTTTTTTTTACATTCATTCATTCATTCATTCATCTTCAACCGCTTATCCTGTACAGGGTCACGGGGGGCTGGAGCCTATCCCAGCTAACATTGGGCGAAAGGCGGGGTACACCCTGGACAGGTCGCCAGTCCATCGCAGGGCCACACATATACAGACACACACTCATACTCACATCCACACCTAGGGCAATTTTTTGGAGACACCAATTAACCTAGCCTGCATGTCTTTGGATGGTGGGAGGAAGCCGGAGCACCCGGAGAGAACCCACGCAGACACGGGGAGAACATGCAAACTCCACACAGAAAGGCCGGGGCTTTTTTTACATTGGTTATAGTTGAATCTCAAATAAATGTCTGGGTCATATTTCCATATATATATATATATATATATATATATAGGCCGCTACTGGACAGAACGCTGTCAGAGACAAAACATCAGATTTAGACCAATTGAATCTGTATCCTGAGAACTTGGAAATAAAAATTCTGTGGAGGCAAGGCATAGGTCTAGAAGGGTCGGAGACGAATAATAAAATATCATCTGCGTAAAGCAATAGCTTGTGCGCCACACCTCCCGCAACCACCCATGGAAAATCATCCTCCTTTCTTATCACGGCTGCTAAAGGTTTCAGGGCAAGACAGAACAATAATGGGGAAAGAGACCAACTCTGCCGAGTGCACCTATTCAGAGTAAAATAATCTGAAATCAATCCATTTGTTTGTACCACTGCTACAGGGTGTCTGTAAAGTAACTTAATCCAACCAATAAACGTACTCCTGAACCCATACATTTCCAAAATCTTAAAAAGATAATCCCATTCTACCATATCAAATGCCTTTACGGCGCAAAGTGAGATGGCAGCGACCGGAGACTGATCATTCGCTACTGACCACATATTGATGAGACGGCTAATTTTATCAGAAGAGTTATGGCCCAGAATAAACCCCACCTGTTCTATATGTATAAGAGATGTCATAAACTTAATCGGTTAGCCAACATGTTTGACACAATTTTTACATCTAGTTGAATCAGGGAGATTGGACGGTAACTTATGCAATCGCTTGGATCATTGTCCTTTTTAAGAATCAGACTGATCCAGGCTTGTGTCGTGGTTGGGGGAAGCTTTCCATTCTTTAACGATTCTGTATAAACTTCTAACAAAAGTGGAGCCAGTTAAGTTGTGTAGGATCTAAAAAATTCTGCGGCAAAACCATCTGACCCCGGAGCCTTGCCAGTAGGTAGGGATTTAATTACTCCTCCAAGGTTATCTCAGAATCAAGAGAATTGTTTTGCTCATTCGTCAGTTTAGGGAGTTCTAACGGCAAAGATGTAGAACTATAAAGATCCAGATAGATCACTTTAAAAGCATTATTAATATCAATGGATGAGGTAAAAATTTCACCACCAGCAGATTTCACTGAGGGAGTGGTAAAAAAAGACTCTCTCTGCTTTATATATCTAGCCAAAAGCTTCCCTGCTTTGTCCCCCGACTCAAAGTATGACCGTCTTGCCCTGAAAAACCAAAACTCTACTTTCTGTGACAAAATTGCATTATATCTATATTTCAACCGGGTCATTTCTCTGAGGTCATCAGACAACATACAGTGCTTCAGCTCTGCCTCAGCACTTTGAATATTTCCTTCCAACTCCTAGAGTTCTCATGCTTTGGATTTTTTGATGATTCAGGCATACTGTAATATCTGACCCCTAAAAACCTCCTTAAGTGCCTTGTAAGCCACGCCCACGGAGGATACTGAGGACCAGATGGTCTCCATATAAACATTGATTTAACATTTGTTGGAAATCAGGATTTTGCAAAAGGGAATCATTAAGGCGCCAACTATATGATTTCTTTTTCTATATACGTGGAAACACCTCTAAACTCACCAGAGCGTGATCTGAGACTAAAATGTTTCCAATTGAGCAATCAACAACAGATGAAATCAGGGATTTGGATATCAGAAAAAAAAATCTATTCTAGAATAAATCTTATGGACTGATGAAAAAAATGTATAGTCCCTACCAGATGGGTTCAAAAGTCTCCAAATATCAATTTTTACACATCGTGTGAAGCGTACATGTTGCTCTAGTCTAGGGGGCTTACACACTTTTTCTTCATTATGATCAAGGACTGAGTCTATCAAAAGATTAAAGTCTCCTCCCAATGTTATTTCATGAGGGGTGCCAGCGGCTTGCAACATCCCTTCAAGATCTATAAAAAAAAGCCCTGATCATCAGGTGCATAAATATTAGGCAAAATCAGACTTTTCCCCTGAATTTCTGCTAAAACAATAATTACTCACCCTAATTTATCTTTTACGGAAGCTCAAAGAGGCCTTGCGTTATTATTATTTTTCTGTCTAGTTTTATTGTGATCTCGACATAACAACAAGTTGTTTTCAATAAGGCTATCTGGAGGCAACACTTATTGTTGCATAATGGATGACCGAATACATCATTACTTTGATAAAGGAAAAACAACTTTTTGTTATGCCGAGATCAAGAGAAAATTAAGCCATGATCATGAGAAAACAATCTTAGTTATGTCGAGATCACGAGAAAACAAGACGGAAACATAATAATGATGCAAGGCCTCTTTGAGCTTCCGTAATCTTTAAAATGTTTGAGACATTTGAACATTTGAATCTTTTTTTTTTTAACATTTTGATTTAATAGAAAAAACTTATTGTGTGCCAAAAAAAAATTATGAAGACCACATTTCAACATGAATCCAGCAATAAAACCCCAAACGTCCCCAAGAACAAAACAAATGTGCGCATTAACCCCGCGCATGACGCGACAACCGGCGTCGATACCTCTAAATTCAAAGAATTTAACCCCGCGCACGCCGTGACAACTTTGCCATCGGATTGCTCAATTTTTACACAAATTTGTAAGGCAAAATTACATAACATAAAATATTTTGTAAAACAAACCCCAGCCAATAGGCAGAATAAACACAAAGAACTTGTAGATTAATTTACAGAACTGTCTCGAAGGTGTGTTCCTCACAAAACAAATTCAAGCCGAAATAAAGCCGTTCATTTTCCTCGGACAGACAAACAAATAGTGAGCCAGCTGATGAGTGCAGCAGAAGACATAATCATTCTAATGTCCCACGAAAATACTCCACAAAACATTTCAGCCAACAGGAGGCATAAGCACAAGGAACTTTTCATCCATAATTTTCCTGAAGCAGTGTTACTTAACAAAACAAGCTCCAACCGCTAGCACAAAAGGAAACAAAACATGCATCCCGGTTCTCATATGGCCAAGAGTCAATTCACTCGGAGGCCGCATAAAAGTATATACCATGATTTACACAGTCCGTCAACTTTATAAAAGACATCCTTTGTGTGGGTATGTAGATATTTTGTGGTCATACGTAGTGTCTATTCTCAATCTGGCCAGGAACTTCATTGTAAAAGCGATCTTCCGCAAATTAAAAAGATTCTTTAAGGAAATGTGTTAATCCACATAACAAAACAAACTCCAGCCACTCGGTGGAGCCGTGCAAAAAGAAACAAAAATAGTAAATACAGTGAGTTGATCCACTCACAAGAGAAACACCCAATGGTTACTCACCCAATGGTTACTCACCGCTCTCATAGGCGTACATGAACTGTTTGATTTTAGAGGGAAGGACACCAGTTGGCACATTGTTCTTTTTTCTATTTTTTTGGTTCGGGGGAAGTTTGGGGTTTGATTGTTGCAATAATGTTGGAATGTGGTCTTTATAATTTCATTTTTGACACACAATCACTTTTTTCAAATGTCAAAATGTTAAATGTTAACATGAGTGGATTGTCTCTCTCCAAATGGAATGTGAATGGGTTGAGGCACCCCATAAAAAGAAAGAAAAGAAGGAAGGAAGGATATTTCTCTTCATAAGAATAAGAACTATGATATAGTGTTTCTATCTTTCCTCGCAGGAAGCTGAAAAATTTGGGAAGATATGGGGTGGACATGTTTTCTTTAGTGCTGATTCAAGTAAGAACAGGGGAGTCATTACACTGATAAGTAAGCATCTACAATTCAAATGTGTCAAACAGATTAAAGATAAATTAGAGTCATTATTGTTTTAGCACAAATTCAGGGGCAAAGTCTTATTTTGGCTAATATTTATGCACCTAATGCTGATTATCAGGGCTTTTTTATAGATCTTGAAGGGATGTTGCAAGCCACTGGCACCCCTCACGATATAATATTGGGAGGAGACTTTAATCTATTGATGTACTCAGTCCTTGATAATAGTGAAGCAAAACTGTGTAAGCCCCTAGAGCAACACTGACGCTAAAAATCTTTGTCTTAGAGATATTTGAACTCATCTGGTAGGGACTACACATTTTTTTCATCAGCCCATATGATTTATTCTAGAATAGATTTATATATATATATATATATATATATATATATATATATATATATATATATATATATATATATATATACAGTATATATATGTATGTATATTTGCAATTAATCGCAATGCCCCCAGAAAGCTTGTACTACAAGCTTTGAGAAATGAACCACCTGTTTACTCCAGAGGGCAGTAATTGAAATTTCAGCTGTATGAGCATCGTGCAGTTTATACAGTGAACAAAACAACCATCCAGCAGACAGAACAACACAGACATGCGTTACGTTCTTGCGTTCAAAACACTTGATGGAGCTCAAATGCGAACTATGGGATCTCAAGATGTGTTTAAAGATTAAAGAGTATTAAACTATATTTAACTTGACACAGTGACCTAAACATTTTATATTTATGATGCAGCGCCTCCAAGACTCTACACAAGCATGACTGACCAAGGTGTACATTGACGGGTCCTTAAACAAGCCCTCATAATAAATCTCAAACTGATTGACAAATTCACTTGTGAAATGGATTGCAGTGACCTGTACGCCAATGATTGACTCTTGATCAAAAATATGGAAGTAAACAATACATTGTATTCTAAAGCCGATTTTTGTATCGTCTTATCAAAGATTTACTCTTCTGCTACAAGAATGTAATGCATTTTTATTATCTGAATATGTTTATATTTAAATATTTAGATATAACTAGGTATAATTATTTCATCATTATATATTGAGTTATTGTTATATGAGGGGCTTTCTCAGCAAATATTTGTATATGCGATTAAATGTGATTAATCGGGATTAATTAATCGGGACACCATGTAATTCATTCGATTAAAAATTTTCATCGATTGACAGCCCTAATGTATATATATACAGTATATGTGTGTATATATATATATATATATATATATATATATATATATATATCTAAGTCCCTCATTTTATCTGTTGATTGCTCAATTGAAGACATCTTAGTCTCAGATCACGCCCTGGTGAATTTAGAGGTGTTGCCACACAGAGATATCACTTTATTGTCACACTACCATGTACACAAGTGCACCAGTAGGTGAAAGTCTTGTGTGCAGTTCCGAACAACATAGCAGTCATGACAGTGACAAGACATATACCAATTACAATAAACAACATATTTACACAACACAATTTACATATCAAATGTACACATAATTACACAATACTAATGTACAATATACAGTAAACAATACACAAAATATAGAATACACGTACAATAAAAATAAAAAATAAGTGTATATAAAAATATATATATACAGTAGATGTATTGTGGAGAATATAATTATGACAGTCCAGTGTGAGATATAAGATTAATAATGTTCAGTGCTGATTGTTGATCGTGAGAGATCAAGTGTTCAAAAGTCTGATTGCTTGGGGGAAGAAGCTGTCATGTAGTCGGCTGGTGCGGGTCCTGATGCTGCGATACCGCCTGCCTGATGGTAGCAGTGAGAGCAGCCCATGACTCGGGTGGCTGGAGTCTTTGATAATCCTCCGAGCTTTCTTCACACACCGTCTGTTATATATATCCTGGAGGGAGGGAAGCAAACTCAATGATGGCATTGGAGCTATGTGTTGCCACACAGTCATGTGTGTACATAGAATACAGTAGTGGACTGAGAACACAGCCCTGCGGGGCTCCAGTGTTGAGTGTCAGTGATGAGGAGATGTTGCTGCCCATTCTAACCACCTGATGTCTGCCTGACAGGAAATCCAGGATCCAGCTGCACAGCGAGCTGTTTAAGCCCAGAGCCCGGAGTTTCACATCAAGCTTGGAGCGCACTATGGTGTTGAATGCTGAGCTGTAGTCTACAAACAGCATTCTCACATATGTGTTCCTTTTTTCCAGGTGAGAGAGAGCAGTGTGTATTGTAGATGCAATGGCATCATCAGTGGAGCGGTTGTTGCGGTAGGCAAACTGAAATGGGTCCAGAGAGGTGGGCAGCACAGAGCAGATGTGATCTCTGATCAACTTCTCAAAGCATTTGCTGATGATGGGGGTCAGAGGGTCAACAGGATGCCAGTCATTTAAACAAGCGATTTTTGATTGCTTTTGTACAGGCACAATGGTGGACGTTTTGAAGCATGTGGGGACTACAGACAGGGAGAGGGACAGGTTGAAAATGTCCGTAAAAACACCAGCCAGTTGGTTCGCGCATGCTCTGATGACGCGGCCCAGAATGCCGTCTTTGTGACATGGTGCATTATCCTGCTGGAAGTAGCCATCAGAGGATGGGTACATGGTGGCCATAAAGGGATGGACATGGTCAGAAACAATGCTCAGGTAGGCCGTGGCATTTAAACGATGCCCAATTGGCACTAAGGGGCCTAAAGTGTGCCAAGAAAACATCCCCCACACCATTACACCACCACCACCAGCCAAATTGAACAGGTGTTCCTAATAATCCTTTAGGTGAGTGTATGTGATATATTTAGTCAATTTTGACCCCTTAATAAAAACGTTTTCGAGCGATGTGGGCAGGTGGGCTTCATTACATTTATCTATGATTGGGAATGTTAATGTTATTAAACTGAATTGTATTCCAAAATTCAACTGCCTGCTACAGTCTCTCCCTGTAGATGTCCCCCTCTCTTATTTCAAGCAATTTGATAGCATAGTGATGTCATTCATTTAGAATAGTAAACATCCCAGATTACATTTAAATAAATTACATAAGCCGATTGTCAAAGGTGGGATAGTAGGCCTACACAAGATTATGCATTAAGTCTCAGATATTTGGCTCATTGGTCGCTTCAACCTGAGAGAGCCCGTACCTGGTTTTGTATTGAACAGGAAGTTCTTGCCCCTATTTTGCCATTGCAAAGCCTTTCTATTAAACTAACCGGAGAAGAAAAGTTACACCCCATTATCTCTCATTTACACTCGGTATGGACAAAAGTGTCCAGAGTGTTTAATTCAGACATTTATTTAAATGTTGCCTCAAGCATATGGCTGAACTAGTCCCCTTCTTCTGGTCGGAGTGGATTGTGAGGGAGGTTAATATGCTCATTTACCTATATGAGAGTGGAGTGTTGAGATCCTTTGAAAATATGTTAAATATTTTAAGATTCCCAGATCTCAGTTCTTTAGGTATTTTCTGCATCTAGAGATGCAAGGGTGTGCCTGATGCAATTTAAGAGTTTACATCGATTCTATTGGACCCCCTCTAAAGTCTATAGGCTTAGTCTTAAAGACACACCCACCTGCTGGTAATGCCAATCAGAAGATGGGGACACAACCCATGTTTTTTGGTGGTGTGTTAAGATCCAAGAATTTTGGTTGAGGGTTCAGAGCTTTATGTGTGACGTATTGGACACTCAATTTTAATTTTGCCCCAGACTCTGTATCTTAGGTGATAGGCCGGTCATTAATATAGGGTATAGACATATAAAAAGTTTAGTCCTAGCCGGAGTTATGATTGGCAGACGGATCATTCTCAGGGGATGGAAGTCGGCTGGAGCACCCTCATTTCAGGAGTGGTGCAAAGAGATTGGTGGGGTGGTGGCATTCGATGTGGTAATATATAGAAGGCTGGGAAAATGGGATTTGTTTAACAGGAAGTGGGTTAGATATCTGGCTTTTTTTGGAGGGTTCATGGGGATTGGTAGTGGAGAAGGATTTGTAGTTTTAAATGTATATGTACATTCTTATTGTTTTTTGAATGTATACTTTTTGAATGTTTTTTTAATGTTCTAATTATATATGACCATTATAGTGCGTGTTTGTGTCGGGGCGGCGGGGCTCAATGTTTAAAATTTCATTCTGTATTTTATGTTATGTTTATTTATTTTGAGAATGGAATCACTTAAAATTGTTATTAACAAAAAGACATAGGACAGTCTTTAGAGGAACGTGCTCGCTGCATATATTTCAGATTTTTAGCCCGTTCATATAACATTCCTATCTGACAAGAATCATAAAACTTTCTTATCTGAATTTTAGTAACAATATTTTCACTGCCAAATGTACCAAAAACAGGGCGAGGTCATGATCTTGCAAAGGTCCGTTGGACACACAAGTAGTCCTGGGGTCCTCATCATGGTCATTGGTCAGTTTTTCCATAGGGGGTCCTGGACTGGTGCCAAGCTTCCTCTAGCAGTATTGGCCTTTTGCAAAACAAAAATGGGTGTTTTCAATCAGTGGGTGTTTCCAAACCAGGATGGGCGTTTCTAAACTATTCAAAGCCCATTTTTGTTCTGCAGAGACTTACAATAAGTCTACAATTGGGCTGCACATCTTTGGAGGCCCCTGGAACCTGAGGCCCAGTCAATAATCTAGCCCTATAACGCATATAATATTCACAATTTTCATTTTATATATATATATATATATATATATATATATATATATATATATATATATATATATATATATATATAGTGATTGGTGAATCCTGGCCAGCGTTGTTAAAAGTAACTACGAGAGATTACATTCCCGACTACGTGTTAAGCTGCGGTTTGAAGCTTCGAACAGGTATTTGCAACTGAATAAATATCCCGCGAAACTTCAATTGCACGCACTGACTAGTTAAAACTGCAGAGCACGTCAACTAAGCCCCGCCTCTTACCCGGACGAACCGTTTGAATGATTCGATTCGCTAAAATGAATCAGATCAGCAGGGGTCGCTATAGCTTCTCCTGTCCTCCAGCAATATTGCCATCTGACTCTGGTCTGGTTACACACTGATACTCAATGATGGCGGATAGTGCGAGTGAGAGCGACACGGACGGAGCCACCCCTCAGTGCTCCTTATCCTCATCCTCCTCTGTCCTCATCTCTCCCTTCCGTCTGGAGGAGTTGACGAACCGCCTTGCCTCATTACAGCAGGAGAACAAAGTCTTAAAGATCGAGCTCGAGACGTTTAAACTGAAGTGTAAAGCGCTACAGGAGGAGAATAGAGACTTGCGCAAAGCCAGTGTCACCATAGTGAGTCATTCACAACTGTTTCACGATTAAATAGAAAATGTGCAAATGTTTATGGAAGTTAACATTGATAAAAATTAGATAGTGATCATTTCAGGTGCAGTTCACTATGTTATGGAACAAAATTTGGCTGTTGTGATTCATTTAGCTTATTGAGTGCTAACGTGCTAATGATAAGGTCTTTACTGTCCTCTATTTCCCGTTATGTCTGTTTTGTTTTTCAATTTAATTCACTTTAGGTGCACGTATTAGTCCCCTTTCAGTAAATATGTTAAAACTACGGTTGTGTTTTGTGTCTTGGAAACGGTCAGTATAATGTTCCTTGTAACAGTTTATTTATGATAGTAAACTTTCGACATGTCAACCTCATTTTGAGAGATAAAAACCCTGTGATATTTCGTTTATATGAACCTCATATTTAACTTCCCTTGTAATTGACAGAAGTTGAATAAATGATGCGATTCATGACAACTTATTAGACCAAAATACATCCATTAACCAATTGAAATCCCATAATATAATACACAATGTTGCCATGTTTAAAATTTGAGGGCATGTAGCCGTGGTTTATTGCACATTAGTCATATGGCCTCGAAGCAGGGTTGGCCATAATATATAGTTGTATGTCAGTTTAGATTTAATAATGATATGAAGTTTATTCAAAATAATGCAGCCATACATTTGGCCATATGGTGCATGTGGATTCTTTCATCATCTTTCTCTCATTCTCTCTGGCTTACGGTCTGCAGATTCTCTGTTTAGAATCGCTTCATATTTAGAAATTATATATATATATATATATATATATATATATATATATATATATATATATATATATATATATATATATATACCTTCACTTCCTTATATGTCATGCATGCATGTATGTTTTAGAGTGTATTGTGAACTGATGTCCAAAAGAAGGTGAAATTGGTTTGTCTGGATAAATTATAACCGAGAGCAAACCTTTGATGTATTCTTCTTCATGCTTTCAAAGACTAGTGTGCAGACAGATAAGTTCTTCACCGATCAGCCACAACATTAAAACCACCTGCCTAATATTGTGTAGGTCCCCCTTGTGCTGCCAAAACAGCACCAACCCACATCTCAAAATAGCATTCTGAGATTATATTCTTCTCACCACAATCGCACAGAGCGGTTATTGGAGTTACTGTAGACTTTGTCAGTTCAAACCACTCTGGCCATTCTCTGTTGAGCTCTCTGATCAACAAAGCATTTCCATCTGCAGAACTGCCCCTCACTATATATTTTTTTTGGTTTTGGCATTATTCAGAGTAAATTCTAGAGACTTTGGGTGTGAAAATCCCAGATCAGCAGTTACAGAAACACTCTGGCACCAACCTATCTGGCACCAACAAATATGCCATGGTCCAAATCACTGAGATCACATTTTTTCCCCTTTCTGAAGGTTGATGTAAACATTAACTGAAGCTCCTGACCCATATCTGCATTATTTTATGCTCTGCACTGCCGCCATACGATTGGCTGATTAGATAATCACATGGAGTATTGTTGGTGCCAGACGGGCTGGTTTGAGTGTTTCTGAAACTGCTGATCTCCTGGGATTTTCACACAATTCTCTAGAATTTACTCAATGGTGCCAAAAGCAAAAAAACATCCAGTGAGGGGCAGTTCTGTAGATGGAAATGCCTTGTTAATGAGAGAGTTCAACAGAGAATGGCCAGAATGGTTCAAACTAACAAAGTCTACGGTAACTCAGATAACCACTCTGTATAATTGTGGTGAGTAGAATATAATCTCAGAATGCTGGTCTAAAATGCGGGTTGGCGCTATTTTGGCGGCACGAGGGGGGCATACACAATATTAGGCAGGTGGTTTTAATGTTGTAGCTGAGCTGCGTTTGGTACAATACAACTTCAGACTAAGGCTTCTCTTTAGGTTGATGCATTTAAATAAAAATGCTTTTATTTTGACCCTCTGCATTAATTAGTCAGAGTGGCCACTTTCTTATATGCTTGTAATTAGTTGAGAAATTGGTCATCTAAGGGCAACCCTGAACCTTTACTGGTTTTGGAGAATGCCATCTTGTAATAGATGCACCTAGTCTGTGATTAGTTGTGTAAAGTGTGCACCAACAGAAGTTATGGCAGAAAACATGAAACTGTGGCTATGTCTACATTAATCCGGATAAATGAGAAAACATTTTCTTTTTCGAAATGCTCTGGGTCTACACTGCCATTTTCAAACGTTTTCTGAAAGTTCCTCATCCACACTGAAACATCTGATAATGCCTAAATCTCCATTCTGCACATGCAAGAAATAAACTATATAAGAAGCATAGCCCTTCATCATTTCCACATATGGTCTGAAACATAATTGTCCTTGTGTTCCGCCGCCGGACAGCAATTCCCGTCGTCTTTGTAGGAATGCAGTGTTGAGGCTGTACAAAAAGTCAAATTTAACTTTAACAACACTATACAAATTGCACAACAACAGCACTACAAAATTGACTACCATTTTGATTGTTTTGGCTTTAATTGATCACATGACTTGGTCACATGAAAACAAATATGTCATCATTTTTGAATATCTCAGCCTTTGCCGTCCACACTACAATGCAAAGAAAACATTTTCAAATGTATGCGCTTGGGAGAGCTTTTTCAAAAGCGTGTGGACGGAAGTTAAATTGTGTTTTCAAATGAAAACGTATCAGTGTGGATGTAGCCTGTGAGTCTTTGAATGTGCGCAACGTGACAACATTCTGTCATGTAGTATGTGCTTGGCCTAACTTTTTTTTTCTATCTATCTTTTCAGCAAGCAAGGGCAGAACAAGAAGAGGAGTTCATCAGTAACACCCTGTTCAAGAAGATTCAGGCCCTGCAGAAAGAGAAAGTAACACTAGCAGTCCACTATGAGAAGGAAGAGGAATTCCTCACCAATGAACTCTCACGAAAACTTATGCAAGTAAGTACTTGGCCGTCTTTTTGTATGGGTCTTGGATTTGTTCACTATTGTACTCTGGTATGGATGGCCACTTACATTTGTTGCTTTTCCATCATCAGGCTTACCGGATCTTGTTGCGTAACCGTACAGCTCTACCGTTCCGGGCTCATTGACACAGTTCGGTTATATTTATCCACTGTGGTGGGTTACACAGTGTTTTGTCCCGAGTACGGGTAGCTAACTGTTTGTTATCATTCCATACCAAACCTTGCTCAAATGAAAATACGACTGGAATCTTTACTCACCAGTGGAACTTTTTGTTTATATTTCAGTATTGCAATGATCAAGAACACCCATTCCACAGCAAATGTTGGAGTGTTTTAATGCTTTGAAGAAGATGGTACCCACCTCTGTGTGCAGTGCTCAGTCACTGAGGGGGGGCGTAGGAAATGTTGTTCAAGGTCTGCTCTATCAACTGCCATGACCATCCTCTCTTGGATCATTAAAAAATACACCCAGTGATCTGGCACACAACCAAATCCACTTGCCAGTTTTTGGATGCCATCTCATCGCTTGGCACATAACCCTCTCTGAACCCACCTACCCTGGACCAAGCTTCCTAAAAAAGCACGTTCCAGTTCCTCCATGCTCTTGAGCTTCATCCAACTTTCAGACAGTGATTCATGCTTTTTTAGGGAACTGTTCTAGCTGTGCCGTTTTTAAGGAAGTTCTTCTGGCTTAGGGTGTTGGTGGTTTTCTTCTGGCTTAGGTTGTCAACTTCTTGAGGAACATAAGATGCAGTGGAAGAGAAGGGAGTATGTGATTTGAACAGTTTCACAGATGGAAAAATGTTGACTCATTGGGTGCTTTTTGTTAGAAATGCTGTTGTAGTAAGTACTTACTCAACAAGTGCTCTACAGTACTAGATTTGGAAATCAAGAACTAGTTCTTATAGGTAAAATTACTAGTGGTCAACCAATATGCGAGACAATTTGAGACAACCGTGATTTTTGGGCATTCAAATTCCAATCATGTTTTAATGCCCAAATAAGGGAATTTTTATGGAAGATACTGTATATATGCCATGAACGGTGCATTTGTGTGTCTTTTATTCTTGTCACTGAGCCACGCCATGGGGTCAACAAGCTCCTGTCCTGAAGTGCACGTAAAGCACACTGATGCACACACAGTCAGCAGAGGCTGAACACAAAATGCTCCAGCTTCACTTTAAACATTTGTGAAATGGCAAATGTTCCTGGTTCATACACGCTGTGTTTATGACACGCAGTGTCAAAAAGGAGACGCATGCTTACTCTATTTCTGTGGAGTGATACAATGATGAAACAAACTCCTCAAAGATTATTGCAGTGAAGAAATTAGGAAATAAATATTTTACTATTGTATAATAGTCGGCCGCTCAAGCTAAATTTCTGGCTGCCGAAACAAAACTGTCTATGCAGGAAAAACATTGAGTAAATAAAGTATACATAAAATTGCTAAAATGTTTACTTTTAACACTTAAAAGTTTAACTTAATATATAAATGAAAAAAAAAAAAAAACATTTAAGAAATAAAATGTTTAATGTTTGATAACAGTTTCTTCTGGTTTCAGTTTAGTCATGGAATTTTAGTAATTTGTTTGCACAAAGATATAAATAAAAAAATAAAAATATATTAAGAAGAAGGAAATAACATCAGTGCACGCACAGTAGTGAGTGCAGTATGAGTGTTCCACATGAAGAAATGCTGAATTTGCTAAATCTGTTTGAATGATAAATCTGCATTCTCCAGTTCACACAAAGGCTGGTCATAGAAATGCATCTCCTCTTTGACTTCAAACTTTTCAGACATGTTTTTTTTTTATGTTCTCGACTGGTTTGTGTGCAGTTGTGTTCTGGACCTTTATGTTTGGTGAAGACTTATTCAAAATATCAATTCGATTTCAGTTTCTCACCAAACCTTATCGTATGCCTTCAGAACAAGGCATGAGTCGCATTCAATAATTTATTTGACTTCTAAATTATACTTTTGCATCCTTTTTGATACGTGAAGTGGTGGTCACCATAAACTGCCGTTGTATGACATCAATGAGCACAATTTTAAATTAATTTTTTGCCATATGGGGTTACAATGACTGAATTTTTATTTTGGGGTGAACTATCCCTTTAAGTCAAATCAAAACCAGAAAAGTTTAATTTCTTCCATAATACAAAATATAAGGCATGAGTAGCTTTGCAATGGCATAGGCCATTTTCATTTTTTATTTTTTTTTAGTTACAACACGAGAAAGCCGAACTGGAACAACACTTGGAACAGGAGCAGGAGTTTCAAGTAAACAAACTGATGAAGAAGATCAAGAAGCTGGAGAATGACACAATCTCCAAACAGCTCACATTAGAACAGGTAATTTTTAAAAACAACAGTAACAACTCTTGTTCATTGAGTTCCAATCAACAGATTCAGTGCTTTGCGTTTACTTGAACAATTGTGTTCTTTTTAGCTCAGTCGTGAAAAGATCGACTTGGAAAACACATTAGAGCAAGAACAAGAAGCTCTAGTGAACCGGCTATGGAAGCGCATGGACAAACTGGAGGCGGAAAAAAGGCCAGTGCTGTTCTGTTCTCAGTAGTTGCTTCTTTGAGTAACACAGAAATATAAACACTGCCTTGTAGCCAAGAAAGGTTTTGGATAAGGCCACTTTGAATATATAAATTGACTTAAAACCTCTACTGAAAACCTGCTAATGTCAGTGTTTAATAGATCTGTAATGTCTGTATATTCTCACGTAAGGCCCTGATATACTTCTGGAGAAGATCTTCTTAGTTGAGGGGTAAAAAGAAGTTCTAAAAAGCTGAGCAACGGAATATTATTTGCGAACATTCGGACACCCACCACACCGCTGTGGGAGGCATATAAAGGATCATTTAAATATGAGGATGCTACATTTAAAACCTTAAAAATGTGTTATCAATGACTTTATGCCTAATTCTATAAGTATAATTGACATGAGTTCAGTAAAAGAAGCTGTTTTATCCACTCGCTGATGGTTTGAAGTGATATATGTGCAGTAGAAAATGTTTAATTTGTATAGTTTAGATTCTAAATTCTTGACGCTTCTGCACTAATGCTGCCATAATATGCACAGATTACACTCTGTAATTTATGGTAACACTGATACTACTGCAAAAATGTTGTTCAGAATACAGACAAATATGGTGGCATATCTTACTTTAAGCAGATGGGTGAATGGCTTTTGCTGCAGATGGCACATGAGTGGATGTGCACTTGAGCATTTGAGTAGATTTCATTACTTTTGTAGACTTATTAAACAAACAAAAAAAAAAATCACATGACATAGTCTTGCACACCTGTGTGTTTGTGTTAAATGCTGACTGAAAAACAAATTGGTAGTTGGAGCTTCAGGTCTCACCTACCGATGACACAAACTAATGGAAGTAAGAAGGTGTTCAACAGCCAGTTAGATGTTTTCCTAAAAGTTTGCCCAGGCGTGCTGCTACGAACCACCGAAACAAATGCAAAAACACATTATTGGTCAGATTCAGTTTTAAATGACATCAAGCCCGTTCGTTCTTCAATTTTGAATGAAGTATATTGGGGCCTTTAAACCAATAGTTCACCTAAAAATGTCCATATGACTTTCTTCTGAGGGAAACAAAACCAGATGTTGGGTGGAGATGTTTTTAGATGTTAGAAAGTCATAGGGGCTTGGAACAGCATGAGTGTAAGTAAATGCTGACATTAAAAGTTTTTAGGTGAACTATCCCTTTAATGTAGTGCTTGCAGAAACTGACTGTTTATATTGACACACATTTTTTCCCATTCAACTTTAAAAAGTTTAATCGGAAAGATCTTTACGAATCGGTTTTGTTCCTCCCCAGCAGAAGTCTACAAGAGAAGCTTGACCAGCCTGTCTCTGCCCCTCCGTCCCCCAGGGACATCTCCATGGAGATCGAATCACCTGAGAACATGATGCGACACATTAGATTCCTCAAGAGTGAGGTGGAGAAACTGAAGAAGAACCTGCGCACCGCAGAGCTACAGCGTGAGTGGCTGTGCTACACTAGATTAGTTCTTTAATGTATAAAGTCAACTAAAAAAAATCAACATCGATCAGCATGTCAACAAATCAACATGTTCTCAAAACACATTTCTGGTCTTATTGTGCTTGATTCATCAGCACATGTTATTCCAAAGGAAATAAATGCCTTTAGAATCTTTCATGAAAATGTAATAGCTTGATCTGTCACTGAAACTACTTTCCTTTTCATATGAAATCACTTCTTCAATGTAGCCAATTGACAAATAGCTATTTAGGCATTGTTTAAGGCTACAGTTGTAGGTATTTCTTACATTTTGTCAAATGTTAGTGTATTTTAATGCCGTTTAACATAAATGCAGTAACTATTAAGACAATAATGGCAAATAATGATAGATTTGAAAAAGAGTTACAATTGATATATGTAGAGATTCTCTTGAGGGTGAACTTGACCTTCTCCCTTCAAGTCTGTCAAAAGAGATGCTTCAAAAGTGGGTGTTGTTGGTGTTTCAGGAGGGGAGTAGTCATCCAGTTCACTCCAAACTCTCATTCAGGTCTGAATTTATTTCAGTATTTCACAATCCAATCAATCCCTATTGGAAAAGTCAAGCCCCATTAGACATTCTTTTCTCATTGAATATTCTGTTTTGCACAAGAATGTGTTATATTATGGAATAAATAGGCTTGCGAATACCATTTAATAACTTGATGCAGGTGTACTGTAAAACTATCTACATTGTACAAATCAGGAATCCCGCTTTCACTCATTGTAGCCGGTTGAATTTTTTGTTTTGTTTAGAGGGCAGTACGTAAAGAAAGATCAATGACTTCATCACGCAGATAAAATCTCAGGAAGTCTCACTGCTGAGGCTTTTACATCCGAAAAGTTTTGTTGATTCAGCGCATTGATTGCTGTAACAGCAACACATAAAATTGACTTAACCTTAAGCATTAAAGAGATTTTTGCAGAGGGTTTTGTGTGTTTTCTGTCAACGTTTTCCATACCAGCACATTTGGTTCATGTTTGGGTTAGTTTGGGCTGTTTGCTTCACTTGAGCTTGGGGGGCATAGCGATTAATTGGAGCCAGCACATAGAATCTCTGCCAGTGACGTCACTTTACAGCCCAGTGAAAATGTTTTGCATGATGAAACACTCTTGAAAATTTATGGAGACAAGTTGAAGCGGAAAAAACAAGACCCAAAAAACAAGTCCAGTACACAAGAGCTCTTTGTAAACACTTCAAATAAGATTATAGTAAGCATTTTCTATGTTTTATAATGTATAAATGTTATGAATTCAAAATCGGGCATGTATTTCGCAAAACTGTTTGTTTTTACCACATGCAAGTCTCTGTTAAACTTCACTGATCAAGCTTCATGTACATCCACGTCAATCAAACCGATTGCAATGGAGAAAGGGAGTCCCATCACATTGATTAAACTCGTGCAACATCATATCACGTTTTCAATTTCAATGTAATCAATCGTGCAGCTTTCATGGATGTCATGGTCAGCTGTGTTGGTTTTTGAAGTGTTTAAGATCTTTTCACATCATGTAATACAATGAGCACCAGGATGAGACTTTTCAGCACGAGTGAATCTGCATTGCATTTGCTGATGATTGTACTCTGTTTACACCGATCATCCACAATATTAAAACCACCTGCCTAATATTGTGTAGGTCCCCCTCGTGCTGCCAAAACGGCACCAACCCTATAGCAAATATAATTTTACTGGATAAGCATGCTCTACTCTTAATTTATTTTTTTAAATAATACTTTAGAAATAATAGTAATCAGTGACAATATGGTTGTAAAACTTAAAATATTAATTTAAAATACTTAAAAATCGAATCAGTGACAAACATGTTTCTAACATAATTATGTATTTTTCAGCTGTGTAGAATTATTAATATTTCTAATAATCTAACGTGTCACCATTGCCCCCAGCTGTGCTGATCGTTTGTCCCACTCCATCCCTGATGGATCATTTTACTCTTTAATAAACAGTACTTTAAGTTTTACAAGTAAAGGAAAGGAACTATGTCCTGAAAGCAATAATACTAAAAAACTATTCAGGCTTTGTTCAAAGTTTTGTATGAATCATTCAGTACAGTAAACCAAAACAAATCCTTACACCCTTTATAATTTCTGTTTATTAAAAAAAAAAAAATTGGGGTCTGGGAAGCTCTGAGTATTGCCGCTGACTACCACCCCTGGAGTCACGAGATCGAATCCAGGGCATGCGGAGTGACTCCAGCCAGGTCTCCTAAGCAACCAAATTGACCAGGTTGCTAGGGAGGGTAGTCTCACATGGAGTAACCTCCTCGTGGTCGCGATTAGGGGTTCTCTCTCTCAATGGGATGCGTAGTAAGTTGTGCATGGATCACGGAGCGTAGCATGAGCCTCCACGTGCTGTGAGTCTCTGCGGTGTCATATACCGCATGCCACGTGATAAGATGCATGGATTAATGGTCTCAGAAGCGAAGGCAGCTGAGACTTGTCATCTGCCACCCGGATTGAGCAACCACACCACCATGAGGACCTACCAAGTAGTGGGAATTGCGCATTCCAAATTGGGAGAAATAATTTTTTTTAATAAAATACAGAACATATCGTTATTTCTCCAATTAATCTAAGAAATAATCAAAGATTATTCGATTATCAAATGAATCATTAGCAGCTTGATTCTAATGATTCAAGCTGCATAAGCAGCCCTAGAGGAAACTTATGGGAATATGATAGTCCTCTGTAGAACTGTAGTACAGCGAAGAACCGCAAGAACTGAGGGTGTCATTTGGGACCGTGCCTATAATGTAAATAGCAGATATTAATTCACACATGCAGGCATGTCCAAACAACTCTACACATAATGACTGAAATAGTTTCACAGTCATGAGTGCATGTTTAAAATCCATGTATCTCCCTGCCAACCTTCTCCCAGATCTTTGTAATGTGTTTCTTATTTCCAAAAAACTATTTTCAGTCTATTCAAGACCGATATACATTAACCAAACCTTCATGTGTGTTGTTTTTGTCACATGCATTTAGTCATGCTGTTCTTAAAGGGCCATGAAGTGCTATTTTTTTTAATAATTTTATTATTTTCCCTTAGGGTCCAATATAATGTCATAAAAGTTTTTTTTGCACCAAAATAGTCACAATTTTTTTTCAACCCTGTTTTTGGCCCTTTGTCTGAAACACTTGGTTATGGCCGAAGCGCCTCCTTAAAACTTCAATGTAACGCCCACTGTTATGATTGGCTAACATCATGCAGTCCCTCCAAGCCAGCATACTCAATCGGAAGAGAATGAACAAACCCCTCAACATTATAAAAAAATAATTCCAGGGTTTAGATATAACGTACATCCAGCACATTGCATCAAAATATATTAAACTATTCATCTCAAGCACAACTGTTATCATTTGGCACCATAAACTATCAAACAGTCATGACAATTGAAATATTCATAAGTGAAACGGTTTACCTACGTTTTTGATCATGTCCAAGTGTTTTTAACTGTCCCGGTCTTCAATAACAGTTAATTTGCAAAGCTTGAATCGTATTATGTCTGTTTCACAAGCAATCCACGATGGTATGAGCTGAAAAAATAAAAACAAATGCACACATCATAGTCCAAAGCATGGTGAAAGGATGCGCACACATACTGTAGGTGCACTGCATATCGCCAGAAACGCATTGAAACATTCAAAGATGTCAATCTAGTCTGTGTTTACATACACCAACAATTAAAAATAGCGCAGATGGGTGAAAGAATGTCTGCCATGACGTGTTTGTGCTCAAAACAACAAGAGGCAGCAGCTGAATGAAAGAGAATTGCTTCTCACTTTTAGAGTTGTAACTTAACAACTCTGTTAAGCAACTCTTAGCACTGTGTCTTTTAAAAGTGGCGAGATACATGGCAGCAGTCAAAGAGTCTGTGTAGTTCATTTTTATATACAAAATAATTCAAAATAGTTCAGATTTGTCCCCTTTAGTGTTCAGGATTGTTTAGCCACACAAGGCCTTCTCTCTTGACTTGAACTGCACTCCAGTGGGCGGGGCCAAGGGTGAGATGATGCAAGTTGTGGGATATATAAATAAATTTTACCAGGGTGGCAACTATAAATGCTCTTTTTTGACTGTGGAGGAAGTTGAGTTCTGAAATTGACAGTACATTTTTATTGTACAGTTAACTCTGTCTTAATATTTGATTTGATTGGTTATGCCTCACTGTACTCTTACCAAATGATTTAACCATAAAGGTTACTGTGTTCATTAAGATTAGTGTGTGTCTACAGATACAGAGAATAGGGCTCAGTACATAGAAGAAGAGCGGCATATGCGTGAGGAGAACATCCGGCTGCAGAGGAAGCTTCAGAGGGAGGTAGAGCGCAGAGAGGCCCTGTGCCGGCAGCTGTCTGAGAGTGAGTCCAGCCTGGAGATGGATGATGAGAGGTACACACAAACTTGAATGGCACATGCTACCATCATCACATGAAACACCTACTGCTCCATTTCATCATTTCCCGAGACTAGGGGTGGGTCATGCTGGCAGACTAGTTACCCAACAATCGTACGACTAGTTTATCTAAATATACATATTTTTTTTCTTTTGTATTTTTACTTGTGTTGTTTTTGGCACGCTGCGTGCTGTTCCTGTTTTTATATTTTCACTGTAAAACCCTCTCGTCTTTTAATTCATCCACTTTAAAGAGTCGGTGTGTCAAGTTAAAAATAGTCTCAAGACCCCTCCTGCATTCTGTTTTATTACATTATTCCTTTAATCAGTATGAGCTGAAACCGAAACCAAATTTCTGTAGTGCAAAATGTAATTACCAAAAAAGCATGTCAATTCTTGACTATCACCAAGACACCAATAAAGATGAAGTACAGTATTATTATGTGGGCAGTGCCAATGCTAAAAGCAAAACTAAATGTGTGCAGCACTTTTCATTTGGAGTTCAAACATGCGCTTGACGATTGCTGTAGCAAAGTGGCCACAGTCTGCTTGCCTAATAATGTTACGGAGGATTAGAATTTATGAGATTTTATGTGCATTGCAATAAATAAGCAACCTGTGGGGAGACTAGTTCTTTCAATTTGTCAGCCTTTTGCTTAGACTTTGGAAAACATTTAATGTTACTTGAATTGGTGCTATTTTAGTGCATTTCTGTCTTTATACTTTCAAAAGCTTTGTTTGGAAAAAGTTAACTGTTATAAATATTAGTAAGGGTGATTAGGGATGGGCACGAGTACTCAGACGTGGCAGCAATGATCGATCATGAAAACAATGATCGATGGAGATCATGCATGATGTTATTTTTCACTTAATTCGAAATTCAGTGACCATTACCTGACAACTAAACAAGCATTTTAAAGTTTTGAGATTGAGGGGGAGTTTCTAAAAAATTTTAGATTGATTATGTTGTTAATTGTAGGGGTACATTGATTGTCAGAGATGTCTGTGTAATTAACTGTGCTTTGAACACCCGTCTCTGCAAAATGTTTGCTAAACACAATTTATTATCCTTTAATGTAAGAACTTTTACTTTTTTAAGTGAATGTTTGTCACTGACTGTAAACCTCCTTGCCCTGGCTTATGAAATGTTTGTGTGATGTAATACACACCTGCAGGGTTCCCACGCATCCTGGAAAACCTGTAATTTTGCGATGCAGTTTTCCAGTCATGGAAAATTAGAAAAGTACCTAAATGTCCTGGAAAATATTAATATAACCATTTGACTGTGTTGCTTGCAAGGTTTCCGTTACAAGCACAAGCATGGTAATGATCTTACTCAGAATAGGAGTCAAATATACAAATTTGTATAGTTTTTTCACTGCTGGCTGATGCGCATTGTGATACAACATAAGTGGTTAAGGGCGCTTGCACCCTCGTGATTGATTACAGCAGCAGCCAATCGTGAGTTTGGCAATTGTGGTGCAACCGAGGCAGATCTCTTGATTGGTTACAGCTATGATCAATCGCGTGCTTTTCTTAAGCAGCGCATTGCAAAGTAAGAAGCGGCATTTGTGAAACTTCACATTTTTATTGTTTCTGCACATTGAGGGGATGTCACTTGTCTTGTGTCAGTGCTGCCGAATACATTGAAGTTTATGAAGTGACGCGTCAACACAACCTCGGCTCCAACTTCACACCAAAGTGTTTTTCACACGGTTTGCCTCACAAATGATGTCATTGAGAGTACAAAGCTACATTAAATATGTTGAACGTCTCATTTCCCTTCCAACGTACCATCCCCTTTGAAATCAATGCATTCGCAGCATTCTTTGACGTCTAATGTGGAGGACAAAGTGCCGCTTGTTCTACAGAACATTGTACAGAAGTCAGTAGTTTTGACATGCAAATTTTAATGATGTAGAAGGTAAGGACATTATTGAAACTTATTATTATTAGACTATTATTGTTGTCTTTTTGGTTGAAAAGTCATGCTCGGCAGTTCACAAACTGAGTAGAAAGTATAGATCTGCTTTGTTCTTATCATGCTTAAACATTATAAAGTCTCTTTGCAGATTTCAGTCATGAACATTTCAAATTATTCAATGACTCACTCATAGCACATTTGACTTTCATATTTTGCCACCTATTGGCATCTCCAGAAGGGGGCACTAAACTAATCAATTACACTATGTTACACAGTTTTTGTTCCTGAGTAGTAAGTGTTATTTCCTAATTGCTTATGCCTCAAAATTATAGAAAATGGCTATTATTCCCCACAAACTTTGCTTTTGTGACTAGGACAGTGATATTTTGAAATGTACTTATTTCCGATGAGATAACGGGTGAATAGGTTTTTTGTTCACGAAGTCAGAAAAAAACAACATATGAATTAACATGTGTTTATACTAAAGTAATACAAAAATGACTACAAAAGATTTAGAAGGGAGTAGTTTTTCGAGATTTACGATTATACTGTAAATCACTTTCACGAATCAGCCCCCAAATGTAGTCTCCCATCATATTCTCAATCTACTGTTCTTGGTAGCGGCGTTCAAAGTCCAGTATATCCTGATGGAAGCGCTCCCATGATCTCCTTGAATTCATCAAGATGAGCATCAAGGATATGGACTTTGAGGGTCATCCTACAGCCCATTTTGCCATAGTTCTTCAACAGAGTCTCAACCAGCTTCACATAGTTTTCGGCCTTGTGATTGCCCAGGAAGCCCCAAACCACTGCGTTCCAAGCCACTTTCTCCTTTGGGGAATTCATTGCACTCCAGGATCTTCTTTATCTGTGGTCCGACAAAGACACCGGCTTTGACCTTTGCCTCAGACAGTTTAGGGAAGATTGAAGGCACTTAAAGGCTGCTGACTTCTTATCTAGAGCTCTGACAAATTGTTTCATAAGGCCTAATTTGATGTGCTGTGGTGGCATCAGCACCTCCGGCGTTCCAACAGTGGCTCCCACTTTGTTCCTCGCCACAGAGAACTCGGTCCATTGTGGCCAGTCCCAACTGTGGTAGTGCGCTTTGGTGTCCCTGCTGTCCCAAAGGCAAAGATAGCAGGGAAACTTGGTAAAACCGCCTTGGAGACCCATCAGGAATGCCACCATTTTGAAGTCTCCTATGATCTCCCAGCCGTTTCATACTTCAAGGCATCCAGCAAGGTCTTTATATGTATCCACTTAGGCAGTTGGAACTAAACTGAACACTACCCAGGAACCAAACAAAAAGAAAGTGTTACACGGTTTTATTGAATCTGAACGATATTTGTGAAACAGAAGCAAGAGACACGAAAATACCCTTTATTTTTGCAGCTAATTCTACACAATTGTGCAGTTCATTTTCTATACTTGAATCATAAAAAAAAGTTTGCATCCCTGTGAGTTATAAATTTTAGACAATGATGACAGTCAGACCGCTGATTTAAAAAAATATATAATTCACACTGTTTTCGTAGCGTGATGATTCAGCCTTAACATCTCAATGTGAAGTAATTTTCAGTAATTCAACTATCGGAGTAAATTTATTCCGCAGTTACAACATGTAGTATGCAGAAAACATGGAAGTCATAAAAAGTCAAAAAATGGCATTAGCAATAAACCGCAGAATGTCATGAAATACGACATACTGTACATCGGATTGTGGTACCATTCATATTACACAACCGTCTTGTCATGGAAGTTGTAGGACTTTCAAATTACAAGAGGATTCCGCAACGGGTGAACACATTACAAAACATTTCACTATCGACAAATCCCCGGCATCTCTGTTGTGAAACGTAATTTGGTGTCCAGGCAGAGTACATGTGAGAAGTGATACAAGATATGAAATCAAATGTTATGCATTTCAGAATATGATGTGTATGTTTTTAATCGCCTTTACATAATGTGTAAAGTAATGTTATTGGTTACAATATGAAAAAGTACCTCCTACTGAAAATTCTACCTATTTGCTTACCTGACTGTCCAAGAGAATTGGCAATTTCTCACCAACTCTTCTCTTTTTCCACCCGGTTGTGGTACAGTTCAGATGAAACATAAAATCTGGTGCTCCGTCCAATATTCCACAAATTTTTCCTCCAAATCTTCGGTCCAATGAGACTTTCTTTATACCGTAGCCATGCTAGTTGATGTTCTGTTGCAGGTACATCAGGACTCCTCACATTGAAACTTCCCGTGCCCCGTTTCTTGCTCTCTCATTGGCTGTAAGTCAACGCTGCAGTTGTATTCAGTCAAAACGCATTTTACATTGCGCGATTTGGAATCGCAGACAGGTCCAGATATTTAAAATGCTAGACATCTCGCTGACATCAGCGACACGTCTGCACTCAGATCGCGTCTTTGATAATTCATACATTGCATTCGTCGCTTAAGGGAGTGAGCTCCGATTTGCCTATGATTTCAGGCGTTTGTCAACTATCTCCACAAACCTGTCGGCTAGTGAAAATTGGGGCTAAAATGATGTAGTGCAAACTCTGCATAACCTAACCCTAACCAAAAGTACTAATTTAGATTCCCCACTTTTTTTCTGCTACCGGTCGACCAAGACTCTTCTTATCGACTTATGTTTGGTCCACTATTATGAGGCAGCCCTACTGCCAATCATGTTAAAATATAATTTTTAATTATATAATTCTGAATCTATGTACTGATTATTATTGTCACATGCCTGCCAAACATTTGAGTGGTCCAAACATCATCTGCAGATCGATGGATTGTTACACCCCTAGTTGCCTGACCAGTTCAGTCCATGATTCAGACTGATGACTATAGTCTTCTTTTTCAGTCTGTTTAACCAATCTGGTCAACTGATACATAAAGGAACCACACCAATCAAATGATTTGCAGTACAGTATATTGCCTTCTTTTTGCATGCAGTCAGTTAGATAGGACAACACAATATAAAGCTAAAATTCTAAGAAAAGTTGTTGCTCAATCAGAGGTCCTAAACCTTAATCAGATCCTCTCAGCCATTTTTTTCCAGTATGCCTGCAGACATTTATGTGGTTATTACTGTACATAGGTCAGTGTGTGCAGTGCACTGTGTTGATTCTCAATGTCCTGTCTTTAACTCACGTTTTTGTGCAGGTATTTTAATGAGATGTCTGCTCAAGGCCTGCGTTCACGAACTGTATCGAGTCCCATACCCTACAGCCCATCACCGAGCTCCAGCAGACCGATCTCACCAGGTACACATGCATTCAGTGCATTACCTCAACTGCTGTCCAACAATCTTGATGTAAACACTGGGTTAAAAATCTGATTTGCATATTGATGAGTTCAGAAATATTGATTGTATGAATATAGTTTACGGTGAGCATGCAAACTGTATTAATAACTGCTAATCCATATGTGAACATGTAAGTCAGTTCCGGGTTTACCCAAAACATACAAAATCAAATAATACTGTCTCTCTAAATAATGCGTTTAGTCACCATTCAACTTTTTGAATGGTGAAAATACATATACCACATTAAATTATCCACTACTGTACAAATCTACAAATCGCATGGAAATGTAATGAGTTAAGCATGGTTTAGTTTATTATTGGATGTTTGTTGCTCAACAACTCACTGTACATTATATCACTGCATCATTTCACACTGCATGTCTTTGGCACCACAGTTTTCTGCTTTTGCATTGGTTACCCTGCTCTGGAGGTTGTAACCCAAGGTTAAAAGTGGTGCCAACCCATTTTTAAATTTCAGTTGTAAACATTGCATTGCCCAGGGTTAAAAGTGGCCTTTTCCCAGGGTTAAGCGTAGTGTGAAAAAGCACTATTGATCCTCCTCTTCTACTTTTGTAACAAATTGATTAGTAAATCAAATTGTTAACTTGGCAACATGCTATCAAAAGGCTTAATTACTTTGGAGAACAATGCATTGGATAATAACTTTTCACTATTTGGGTTTTCTGTTTACAATTTCTCAGTATGGCTTTTTCCAATAATATGAGTACTAGTGAAAAGGCATGTGAATAGTGAGAACTTTAAAGATTCTGATTCGCATCGGGAAAATTGCATGTTCGGGAACCGATAACAAAACCAAAATTCATAAAAATCATGGTTCTTGTATGCAAGTTGGTATGGAATAACTTCAAAAGTCTTTCTCATGGAATAACTTCATTAAGTCTTTCTCACTGTGATGTGTGCTTCTGCAGGGTTGTCATATGCCAGTCACACAGTGGGCTTCACCCCGCCCACCACACTGACCCGAGCGGGCATGTCCTACTACAACGCGCCTGGCCTGCACGTCCATGTAGGTGCTTCACATGGAATCACAGTGAGTTCTTCCTGTTCTGCTGCATTATGACTGTCTGCAGTCCCCCCACCCCCACTTACCCTGAGATTTATTATAGACTCAACCTGTGCTCTAGTTTCTATTCCCAAACAATACTTTTAGAAATCTGTGCACAGCAAAGTTATGCAGAAGGATTTTCTGCAGAATCATCTTAAACTTTTAAGTTCTTTGAACATCCTGAATTTTTATTTTTTATTTTTATCCTGACTGGATAAGCAAATATTTAGCTAAAGGTGACACTGATATCAAATGGAATCTGCACCTGCAAAAGTTTAACTTTAAATGTCCATTGTCAACAAAGTTCTACACATTCCACCCCTTATTGTTTTTTGTATTTTGGCTCATTTGATATTTTTTTCAGCTGACAATAGAGGTGGTTGACCAATGTGGGTTTTTTTAATGGCAAATGGTGATCTACAAACCAGAGTGGCCAAGGGCTGATATAATACAGATACATAACCTATAGCCTACATAATACAATAACATTTTACAGAATCACCTAAAATGTAAAAAAAAAAAAAAAAAAAAAAAAAAATCCACAAGGCTGTTTTTTATTATTTTGGAACAAGATGAACTACCACTACTGTTCATTGACCATGTGTCTATGAATTTCCATTCCACCAGGATTTCGCTGCACATTGTCTTGATTCTTGCGGTCCAGACTGACTTGATCAAAGCACTGATCAAAAATGGAAAAGGCATTTTGTTTGCTTGTTATTTTGCAGTATACTTATTTAATTTGTGTCAATGAGGGTATAAGTGAAGTTGCCTGTAATTATTTTACTACAATATTACAATATAATACATTTAAGATGTGAAACCCGTGATATGGCTAATATGAGTTCAAAAACATGAATTATTTTTATATTAAAATGTTATGCCTCAGACAATGCAATGGGAAACGACATTACGACAAATTAAATAACAGGTAACAGGGAGACTTGTTCGTATACATTTTCATTTGAATGCAACAGAATTGAAATTACATTCACGTCATCAGCATCAAAGCACATAAACGGAATTCGTAGGTGGCTCTTCCACTACGAGAAGTGAGAACTGTCTGACTTGACAGCACTTATTTCACTCCTCTCCTGACTACAGCTGCCTGCTCTCTCGTCTTCTTTCAAAGGCGAGGCGTTTGGCATTCTAAAACTAGCCTAATATTAGGCCTGTCGCAGTTACGTCACCTGATCACAATCATTTGAAATAACATCATCTGAGAGAAATGTGATTGAGCACTTTGATTTCTAATAGCATTTTACTATCCATATGTTGGATTTTTAAGCCAATCATAAACATGAATGTTTGGTCTTATTTTCTGGTTTAATTCAGTGCAGCTCCTGAAGACTATGTGAAGTTTAAACGCAAGCTGTGATGAACACGCACCATTTATTGTTATGTTTGAGGGGTCATTACATTTATTATCACATGGACAGAAAACATTGTTGATGTTTTCTGGACAAATATTGAGTTTTGACTCAATATGGTTCTTTATTTTTTTGGGGGTTCACGATGTATCTAAATTCTATATATTGCCCCATCCCTTCTAAATGGCAAGAGTGATAAATGTCCTGTATTTCCAGAAAATGCTGATTACATATAAACAGGTATATTCTAATAGCTGTGAAGCATGTAAAGTCTTTTTCAGATAAAATGCGTATCCAGAATATGAACCTTAATCGGAAAGGAATGTGCATGTAAACATGGTCAATTTCAATCTTCACCTGTTTGAAACACCAGATGTGGGACATCCTATAACATTCTGTAGATGGTATTTATATATCCTCTCTTTCTCCCACAGAGACCCTCCCCAAGAAGAAGCAATAGTCCGGACAAATTCAAGCGTCCTACACCACCTCCTTCCCCCAACACGCATGCTGGTGTGCAGCCACCACCTCCCCTTCCACCCCCTGTGCATCCAGCATCATCCCAGGCAGCTCCATCGCAACGGCCGCAGTAGTCCTCGCAGCTATTGATCAATGAGCTATCAGAAAGGACTCAAAAAGAGCTGATTTACTGGCCCTTACCCCCCTCCCCCCCCCCCCCCCCCCCCATTAATCGGTGTTGTGTTCATAAAGATGTGTTTGGATGCATTGATTGTGTCCATTTCACACAGTGATTGGGGTGATGGCATACTCCACTTAGAGGGTTGCTTTTGAGGCAGGGGAAGGGAGTAACCATTCCTCTTTGGGATATTGCACTGTTCTGACATGAAAAAGAGACTTAAAAGCTGTTTCACTCAAATAATCAAATATCTGTTTCTGTCATTATATACTTACTCTGTCATTGCAAACCTGTATGACAAACACTATTTTGCATCTATCTACCCCATTTAAGAAAAAAAAAATATAATTCTATGTAAAAATGCTCTAGACCAGTGGTTCACAAAACTGGTCCTGGAGTACCACCCACACTCTTATTTGACACCCAATTCTGATCCTCTACTTACGAGCTGATGAATCAGTTGTGTTAGAAAAGTAAGACATCCAAAATGTGCATGTTCGGGATACTCCAGGACCAGGGTTGGGATCCACTGGGGGAAAAAAAGGTCAAAGATGTCAGGATATAGCAGTGGCTCATGCAAGAGTGCCATGTTTGAGACACCATATCTGGTTATAAGAACAAGACATCTGCTTTCTTTCCACTCGTGACCAGTTTTTTTTATTTTGGCAGAAGAACATGTACAGTCTTAACAGCCCTTAACTTCCCTGGAACACAAAAAATGAAATTTTGAAGAATGTTGATAATGATGCATTCTTATACAATGAAACTGACAGGTTACTGAGGCTGTCAGTCCCTAACATTCTGCCTATGATCTCCTTTTGTGCTCTATGGAGGGAAAAAAATCGTACGGGTCTTATACTACAGGAGAGTGAGTAAATAATGCCATCTTTTCATTTTTGAGTGAGCTATAGCTTTAAAATTTCAGCAACTTCACATTGCATTGACATCAGTGTGTCAAGCGTGCAATCTATGTCCAAAACTCACTTAGAAATTGCTTGGTTAAATTATATGGACAAATTAAATTGGCTGGGATCATATATTTTTCCATATATATGAACACTTTAAAAGTGTCAAACAAAGTGGACCAGTAGGACATTCCAGAAAGCCGCAGGTGGGCTTCAGTGTTCTAGATGGGATTGTGGTCAAAGCAGCTAATAGCCTTTTTATAGATAAGAAGCTCTGGTGTCAGCAATCGTTTGCCTGATGACAGTCTGACATTCTCGGTTAAATAATTGATAAGCAAGTGTCTCAAAGCAAAAAAGGAATCTTTCTAATCAGACAGCCTGCTTATACAGCATTATGCATTTCACAGTTACCTGGTTACCTTGCCTTGAAAATTGTATTCAGAAAGCAAGACCGCAAAATATATTAATCATGCACAGAAATTCTGGTGAAAATACTTTGCATTAATGAATGAATTTAATAAAGACATGTCTGGGCATTATTTCACCCAAAAAGGATGGAAAAAAAATAATATTTTGCATAAAAAAAAGCCTATTTGTAGGATCATTAGGATTTTTGCACTGTGACATTTTTGTAACAACTATGCCCATATACCCCCAAAATTCTGTCTGGACTATACAATTTAAATAGAAAATATTTTTTTCTGCATTATAGTAGGGTATGGAGTATGTGGTGTGCTTTTCTTTAAGTAAAATTGTTATTTATTTTTTGACCCAGACATTGCTTGAGCAGTGTTGTAAGATACATCAAGAGAACATCAGCTCACTTTAAGGTAAGATGACTTTGTCTTTTGCGGCTGCTGTATATGTGCTGCATTGTTGGTATCTGCTAGACTTCAATCCTCCTAAATTGGCCCTTTTTTTTAATTTCAGCAAAACACTTTAAACGTAAAATGAAATGGTGTGGATTACAAAGAGACTGATGTGTGCAGAGGGTGTTTTTTTTCTAATCAAGTATTACATTGTTTCGGCTAAACGATGTTTAGTACCAATGTGATTTGTTTTTTTTCTTCAAAATATTTTCAATTTCATGAATGGAGTTGGAGCATGTGTAAATATTCTTCACTTTATCTCCCTGTGCGAATAGGGTCAAGTTAACAAATAAATCTGAGTTGATGCAGCTGAACATGTGGAACAAGAGAACATATGGAAGTACTTACTCTATATTATGACAATTCATTGATTGCAGATTTACTGAAGACCAAAGCAAACCATTAATTCATTTACAGGGATTCAAGCAGTTCCAATGTGGTTAAGACTTTGTGGTGGGTTAGCTCTGGCCAGATCGATGCTGTAGGTGTACATATTGCCCTTTGTGTTCATAACAACACTGTCCTTAAACATCACTGTGCAGCATGTCATGAGGGGTTGTCATATTAGCTTCAGGTTGTGTTAGTAAAGGCTTATGTGACTGTTTGTTTCTGTCATTTCTTTACTATGTATTTTTGAGCACAATTTTCTAGAGCGTTCTTCTGAGAACCTAGAATGTTTAAGGTTTCATTTTGGTTTACCTTTGCTTTTGTTACTCCAAATATTAAATTCATTGTATAGAAAAAACTAATACTATGTTTTACCATTATATACACTCACTGAGCACTTTATTAGGAACACTATGGTCCTAATAAAGTGCCCGATATGGTCTTCTGTTGTTGTAGCCCATCTGCCTCAAGGCTCGACCTGTTGTGCATTGTGAGATGTTGTTCTGCTCCCTACAATTGTACAGACTGGTTATCTGAGTTACCGTAGCCTTTGTCAGCTCAAACCAGTCTGGCCATTCTCCGTTGACCTCTCTCATCAAAAAGGCATTTCTGTTCGCCTGTTTTTACACCTTTCTGAAGAAATTCTAGAGACTGTTGTGTGTGAAAATCCCAGGAGATCAGCAGTTACAGAAATACACAAAACAGTCCTGCTATGGTCAAAATCACTGAGATTACATTTCCTCCCCTATTCTTATGGTTGATATGAACAAACAGAAGCTTCTGACCCGTTTCTGCATGATTTTGTGCACAGCACTGCAGCCACACGATTGGCTGATTAGATAATAGCATGAATAGGTGTAAAGGTGTTCCTAATAAAGTGCTCAGTGAGTGTTTGTCACAGCAGATTTCAGCTTTACCAGAGCATGTTCTGTTTTCTGTATACCTTTTTTTATAGACTGTTGACAAATGAATGTAATGTTTGCTCAATTTACTGCTATCATTAATGGATGGAACACCTTTGAGCCTTAACTCACTGTGGTATTGCTAAATGTAACAGTTGTCTATATCCCAACATCAGATTATTAAAGTCTTTATACAGGGTTCAATTACTGTGGTTTGTTTGTCATAATACAGATATGAATGCCGGGCTGTTATACATTATTGCATCATTGTAAAGTAAGATAAACAATGCATTATGTAATTGTATGGTAATTAAAAGAATAATGGAGAGCTGAAAATCTCAAATCAGTGGGGAAAAAAATATAATGACCCTACAGCAGGGGTGTCCGAACTCTTTCTACTTTGGTCCAGATGCAAAAATAAATAAGGTGTCGCAGGCCACATGGTTGTAGTAATAATAATAATAAAAAGGTTAGATGCCACTATTGCATCATCTTGATATTGTATGCTTAATATTATGCCAGTTTGAATCACATTTTGTGTTAATAAAGGATATTTCTCTTACAAAGAATGCTAATAGAACAGGAATGCAGGGTCAGAAATTAAGGGTGGCTCAGAACAAAAATGCCCCCAAAAGTGACAAATGCCCTAAAGTTCAAAATGTGGGGGGCAAACAATTCCCTGGTTTCTGTTTTTATTTATTAATTTATACCATCTGAAATATTGTTCTACAATTCTACTTTTAAGTGTAGCATCACACAAAATATGTTTAAAATAAAATAATATTTAGAATGAATAAAATGCCCTCATAAACAAAAATTCCCCTGAAAATTATATGTATGGAAACGTAAATTTCTGGCAATGCAGTAATGTAACAAATATTATCCTGGGTAAGAACTTGTGTAATAAAGCAATGGTCATGGCGATGGAGTCAGGAGACAACAAACACGCACACATAAACAGGGTTGGGGAGTAATGGATTACATGTAACGGGATTATGTATTTAAATACAAAATAAAAGTAACTGTATTCCACTACAGTTACAATTGGTAATTAGAATTGTTATATTCAAAACGTATTTTGATTACTGAAGAGATTACTTTGCATTTTATTGTCATTTGTTTCATTTAATATTTAGTCCTTTCAGATGGAACCCATTTACACATATAAATGATGCGATCCAAAGTGCATTTGAACAGCGGTGAAACACTTTCTTATGATCTTACATTCATACGAGCAGACAGAGAAGCAAGTTTGGAGCAGAAGAAATAGAAAATATAGCTGCAAGCAGCCATTACCGGGGCCAAGCGCAAAGATGATGACAAGACATGCCAACATGGCTGGAATGGTCAGACCAACTGCAGCAAGTAGCACTTAAAGAGATGTAAAGATGAATTTAGGCAAATGGATGAAAAATCATAAACATTAACTAAAAATATGATTTAATTGATTATCACTTTCGACAAATAGGTGGTGCAGTTGATGCGGTTTATGATTTTTGGACAACCCGTTCATAAGTTATAAACAAAAATAGCCATTTTTTGTATCTCCGGACCAGTAGGTGGCGCTGCACCGAAACGCAGCATGTAGCCTCATGTCATGCTTGTGATGACGTACCAAGTTTGGTCTGAATACAATTAAGCGTTGCTTAGATACAGCCTTACTTTTGTTTTTGCAAGTGCTACTTAAAATTTGTTTGTGCGTTTATCGAAACGGTTTGACGAATCAACTTGAATTCCATAACTTTTTGTCGGCACTGCTTGAAGATGATCTGGTGCAATTTTGGTGAAAATCGGACAAGCCGTCTAGGACGAGTTCGCAAAAGTAGGTTTTTTTGGACAATTCAAAATGGCGGACATATTTTTATGACGGTAAATGAAGTCATATGGTGCAGTCGAATCGTAATGAGCTCAGGAATCAGAGGAAAAAAGAATTTTGTTGATAGGCCTTACGGTTCAAAAGTTATTAGCATAATAGTTTTTAAACTTTGGACAGGAGGTGGCGCTAGAGGGAATGAGTTAGAGACACCAAAATAGGTGTATTTGATGTTGGGACTGTCCTCTATCAGAATGTCAGACCGTTACAACTTTCCCGCATACGCTTCTATGGGCTGCCATAGATGCCCAGTCAGAAGAAGAATAACAATAATAACTAGGTGGCGCTGTTTCGAAACTTCTCTGGCTCCTTAAGGGCATCGTACTGATGACCCATACCGAGTTTTGTAACAATTCATTCATGCGTTCAAAAAATACAACATTTTAGCACTTAATTCAAATTGGCCGACAGCCAAAATGGCCGATCTGAGAAAATTGGATATCAGTCGACTCGGCATGATGCCCTGAATGTAACAAGACCACTTTTATGATTTTTGGACAAACCGTTCAGAAGTTATAAACAAAAATAGCTATTTTTTGTATCTCCGGACCAGTAGGTGGCACTGCGCCGAAACGCAGCATGTAGCCTCAGGTCATGCTTGTGATGACATGTACCAAGTTTGGTCTGAATACAATTAAGCGTTGCGGAGATACAGACTTACGTTTGTTTTTGCAAGCTCTATGTAAAATTTGATTGTGCGTTTTTCGAAAACGGTTTGACGAATCAACTTGATTTCCATAACTTTTTGTTGGCACTGCTTGAAGATGATCTGGTGCAATTTTGGTGAAAATCGGACAAACCGTCTAGGACGAGTTCGCAAAAGTAGGTTTTTTGGACAATTCAAAATGGCGGAAAAACGTCATAGGGTGCAATCGAATCATCATGAGCTCAGGAATCAGAGGACAAAAGAATTTTGTTGATAGGCCTTACGGTTCAAAAGTTATTAGCATAATATTTTTGAAACTTTGGACAGGTGGTGGCGCTAGAGGGAATGAGTTAGAGACACCAAAATTGGTCAATTTGATGTTGGGACTGTCCTCTATCAGAATGTCAAACCGTTACAACTTTCCCGCATACGCTTCTATGGGCTGCCATAGACGCCCAGTCGGAAGAAGAAGAAGAAGAAGAAGAAGAAGAACCGGAACAGACACAATAGGTGCCTCCGCACCTTCGGTGCTTGGCCCCTAATAAACCAATTTTTAGCTTTATGCCAAGCTAAAATGTTATTTCTAGCCATTTTACATACACTTCATAATTTTTTATCAAGAAAACTTACGTTGGATCATAATTTCTTTTTTCTAGTAAGACCATTGACATTAGGGAAAAAATTGTACTCTTGATAATAAATATTGTATTGTTTTCCTGTAAAAAAAATCTTTTGATTGATTGATCTTGTTTTAGAAACAACACTTCATAAGGTATTTAGGTTTTTCAGAGAATGTATTTGTAACGTGTTGTTATAGTCAAAACAAGTGAAAAAATCCAAAAGTAATCCAAAGTATTTTGAATATGTTGCTGACATTGAGTAATCATAATAATTTGAGTAAAACATAATACGTTACACAAGACACTCATTCTCGATGGTACTGTAATTTGTCTCCCTGAAGAAGAGCTTGCGACTAAAAAACAGTATCAGCTGTTCCTCCCACATTCTGCGAGAACACCGTCCCCATCCCCCTGTCAGATGCATCCGTCTTCAAAATAAAGGGGAGAGAGAAGTCAGGAGCATGTAAAAGTGGCCCTGCACAAAGTGCAGACTTTACCTTAAGGACAGCCTGTTGCCACGACTCTGTCCACTGGACCGGACCGGGAGCACCCTTTTTAGTAAGGTCAGTCAATGGGCTGGTGACCCCTTTTAAAGTGTCCATACTAACCTCCGGTATTAGCTGGCCAGACCCAAAAACTGCTTCACCTACTTGGGTGTCGGGTAAGCTGTGATCGCTGCAGTTTTATTAACCTGTGGACATACCTGCCTGTGACCCAAGTGGAACACCAGATAACTAACTTCCACCTGCCCAATTGCGCACTTCTTCAGGTTGGCCGTGAGTCCCACATGTTGCAGCATTCTCAGGACAGTCCTCAGATGTTGCATGTGCTGCTGCCAGTCATTACTATATATGATAATATCATGTAGATATGCGGCAGCATATGCCATATGCGTTATGAGGATCTTGTCCATGAGCCGATGAAATGTGGCCGGGGTTCTGAACAATCTGAAAAGAAGCATCACAAATTGTTGTAATCTGAACGAGTGGAAAAAGCATTTTTTTTCTCTGGATATTGAAGTTAAAGGGATCTGCCAATAAGCCTTTGTTAAGTCCAGCATTGAGCAAAATTGAGCCGTGCCCAACCGATCGAGTAACTTGTCAATTTGCGGCATCGGATAAGCATCAAATTTGGACACTGCGTTCACTTTCTGGTAGTCAACACAGAACCAGATCGAGCCGCCGCTCTTCAGTACCAGAACTACCAGGCTGGCCCCATTGCTGTGTGGCTCTTGTATTATACCCATTTCAAGCATTGCCTCTAATTCTTCCAGTACAATCTTTTTCTTCTGTTCAGGAAGACGATGGGGTGGCTATGAACCATCACCCCCAGGGTGGTCTCAATATGGTGCTCTACAAGTTTCATGCGACCAGGAAGGGGTGAAAACATGTCCGCAAATTCCGCTTGTAACCGGGCAATGTCTGTAAGCTGCGACGGTGTGAGGTGGTCTCCACAAGGGACCCAGGTGACCGAATTTGGTTTGGGAGTCACCGCTGTCCCGATCTCTGACATCTCCGGAACTACCGTCGCCAAGGCTACCAGCATCGCCTCCCTCCATGGTTTGAGGTGGTCGAGGTGGTAGATTTGACATGCCCCTCCCCATCCATTCGCCTAACCTCGTAATCGAGATCTCCAACTCTTTGTGTGATCTCAAAGGGCCCTTGCCACATGGCAAGTCATTTGGAGCTCGAAGTAGGCAGCAATAAAAGCACTTTATCTCCCTGTGTGAATTTGCGTAGTCGAGTGCCCCTGTCGTACAGTCGCCATTGACGTTCTTGTGCTTGGAGCAAATTATCCTGTGCTATCTGCCCCAAAGTGTGGAGTTTTGCTCTAAGGTCAAGAACGGATTGAATTTGTTTTTTGCTATTGGAAGGTCCTTCCTACCAAGCTTCCCGTATGACATTGAGCATGCCATGTGGCCGAGTTCAGTTCAGTTTGAACAGCCCTTTGGTCACATGACACAGCATTAGCTGAAGTTTCTCAAAGTTACCTCTCAAAAAGACAGCCTTTTGTTTCAGTTGACAATATTACTTTTACACTGTATCCAGCACTGTATTCGTAAATATCCCGATACTGTTTTAGTGTGTGAGAAACGGCTTAAAATGATTCAGAGAGAGAAAGAGAGAGAGAGAGAGAGAGAGAGAGCGCTCAGAACGAAGCCTACTGAATCAAGACAGTTTGGTCAGTTCACTCAAAAGAACCGACTCAAAAGAATTATTCATTCGCAAAGTGGCCATTGTTAGACTTTTAAACAGACAACAAAAATACGAGACACGTTTCATGATTGGCAAAATATTCTGAGAGTAAATATTTCTCAGGTCAGTCGGAGCGCTCATGGTACGCACAGTGCGTATGGCCATACAGCTACAGGTGCCACTGCTTGCTAAGACGAGATTCAATGAATTAATCTTTATTTTTTAGTAATTTAGATAATAGTTTCTGTTCTATTGTTACTTGTGTTACAAATACGATTTAAATGTGATCAAAATTATTTCATTCCCTTCATTTTGGTTGATACACAATTGCGAGCTGAGCGATTAGTACAAGCAGAGATGCACGAGTGTTTTGAGCGCTCTCCCTTATGTCTTTACTCTCAAAAGGCGCTGTGAAGTCCGTGAACCATTTTCCTTGTTTCAGTTGCATGCGTGGTACAAAGTAAATATTTAATTGTAACCTTCTGTCCTCAAAGCATCTTCAGGATAGCCGTTGTTGCTGTTTTGTGGGAGTATTGTTAGAAAACTTTCTGGCAGCTATTGGTCTTGTCATTTCTTATCTTTCCAACAATCAAGGTGTTGTTCAAGTTGCTTTCTCCTCTGTGTGCAAGATCTTGGTGTGCTCTTGTGAAATGTATTCAGATGTATCCCTCCCTTTGGCTGAATCTCTAGAGTCAGCATTGTGATATAGATGATTCAAATCTGAAGTAGCCTATGTTTTAGTTACATTTCAGTTTGATTGTGTAACAGATAGTAATGAGCTGGAAGTTGCACTAGGATAGCTTGGTTATTGCAGGAACACAATTTATGCTCATTAGAGGCTCTGCAATAATGATTAAAATTGAGTTTTCTATTGCAGGACTTGTTTAACAGGGGCATTTATTGTCTAACCATATAAATATATAGTGTCTTTTATATCAAATGTATTTACACCAATCAACCACAACATTAAACAAACCTGCATAATATTGTTTAGGTCCCCCTGTGCTGTCAAAACAGTGCCAACCTGCATCACAGAATAGCATTCTGAGATTATATTTTTCTCACCACAATTATACAGAGTGGTTATCTGAGTTACCGTAGACTTTGTCAGTTCAAACCAGTCTGGCCATTCTCTGCTGACCTCTCTCATCCACAAGGCATTTCCATCCACAGAACTGCCACTGAATGATTTTTGTTTTTGGTACCATTCAGAGTAAATTCTAGACTGTTGTGTGTGAAAATCCCAGGAGATCAGCAGTTACAGAAATACTCAAACCAGCCCGTCTGGCACCAACAATCAATCATGCGGTTATCTAATCAGCCAAATCGAGTGGCACCAGTGCAGTGCATAAAATCATACAGATACAGGTCAGGAACTTCAGTTAATGTTCACATCAACCATTAGAATGGGGAGAAATGTGATCTCAGTGATTGAGCGTGGCATGATTGTTGGTGCCAGATGGGCTGGTTTGAGTATTTCCGTAACTGCTGATCTCCTGGGATTTTCATGCACAACAGTCTCTAGAATATACGCAGAATGGTGCCAAAAACAAAACAAAAAATACAGTGAGCGGGAGTTCTGTTGACAGTTCTTGTAGACTGGTTCGACCTGACAAAGTCTACGGTAACTCAGATGACCACTCTGTACAATTGTTTTGGCGCTGTTTTGGTGGCACGAGGAGGACCTACACAATATTAGGCAGGTGGTTTTAATGTTTTGGCTGATCGGTGTATTTACTGCAGATATTGTTGACTTTTGTATGACAAATTGCTTATTGTATGGCAAAGTCACTTTGGATAGAAGCATCTGCTAAATGACTATATGTACATGTCATATCCTGCACATGATTAAAAGTTATTTCTGCTTGCCATAGAGTATGGAGGGTAGAAAAGTGTCATGTAAACCATATGTCAAAGATGGACTTCAGGGAAAAAATAAAATGCTACAATTTGTGTAGAATGTTTTCCTTAATTATGTGAAAGCAAATGAAAGATGAAACTGCAAACCATGGCTACACATTTCACTGCTGTATTGTCGGCAGTCCTCACCAGCCGGTTTGGACTGGAGCTTCAGGATTTCGCACACGCAAACAGAGAATGCACGTGGCATGTGTTTACAACTTAATTAACATGAATATAATTTAGACCAAAGGCAATTCAGATAAAGCGAATGCCATAAACGAAGTCCGAAGACATGTCAGTGACAGTGCAAAGTACCGTTTGTTTTGTTTACATACAGCAGACATACGTCAACCTATTTTAAACATCGCTACTGATGGCATATAACACAATACACAGACATAAATGTCGCTAAAATCTATTTAAAATAAGACTACACGCTGTATTATCCAAGTTTATCTTAGCCATAATTCAACCATATAAGACGAATGCGAACTTCCGCAGACATGCCACCTTAAAAGAGACATTATTGACAGATATAAATAACTGAGGCGAAAAGTCGTTGTTTATGTGTTAATGCCACATAAGTGATATCGGATTGACATTGCAATAAGGTTGTGTTTATTGTCACTGAATAAGAAAGGAAGCTACAGCATCGAAATATGAAGCTGGGCCAGCAGGAACAGCTTCAAACCGGTTTCAACGCCTGGCAACAAAAGCCGGCGCTCGTGCAGGGACGGAGCGTACAATGATGAAGAGCACACCGGGATCACTCCAACATATCCACTATCATTCATATAGATCACAGTGTTTGTATCATATTTACACATAATGTTAGGACGTTTAAAACCATAAAGCTGCGTTGCCTGACCATTCAGAACTGAGTTTACCACGGAAATCTTCTTCATTTTCCGGTTGGTGAGGTAAGAGAGTTACTTTCATATGATGTTGTTTTAGTAGCATATTCTGGAATATAGTGGAATATTTATCTTCACAGACATATCTTTAGTTGTATATTAAATACGCGCCTCCTTATTCTTCGAAACCTTTTGTCATTTCTGTCTTTTTATTTAATTGATTAGATTTACACCAGCTCAAAATATGAGATTAGAGAGTTGTGTGAAATGAAACGGTAACAAGTTATTCAGTGGGGTTCTGGAGCGCGCGCGGTTGCCCTCGGTGCGCTCTCCGCTTGCGCGCGTCCGTGCGCGCCTCCGCTCACATCTGTCTGCTGTTACTTTATAAATACAATAATTACAAATAGTGGTTGCGCGCATTGTACACTCCCTGCCGTGTATTGTAGGTGTTGTTCCCAAACTTTCAGATTTATAGGAAAATGTTTAAACTTGCTTAATGATTATGGGAGTTATACATGCTTTTTAAACTGTCTGTTGCTCAATAAACAAATGAGGACATGTTCTCATTTTATTACATGTTGTAACCAAATAAAGCGTTTAAATAAAGAGTTCACATGGTTCCAAACTCATATTATGGTCTTTCTCCCATGGAACACTGAGGCTGTCAATCCACTAAAAAGACACCCTAAAGTATCATAAAAGTAATCTATTGTGCAAGATATCAGTGTTTGTGATATTTATCATACAGGTGTCCAGTTATACAGGTTTGGAAAGACATAAGGGTGAGCATCACAAATGATGACCGAATTTTCATTTTGCAAGAACTAAAATGTGTTTTTCATTACAGAGACTTGTGCCAAAATGAGCACTGGGAACACAAAGAAAGCCCCAGATGGTGGATGGGGTTGGACCATTGTGATGGCCTCTTTCATGTGCCAGCTCCTGGCCTACGGCTCACCCCAATCTGTGGGTGTGCTTTACCCTGAGTGGCTCAACACCTTCCAGGACAGCAAAGGCATGACAGCATGGGTTGGCTCTCTTGTGTCTGGAGTTGGACTCATTGCTAGTAAGCCATCACCACTGATATGACATACTGTACTGTACTTTGCTTTACTACTTTACTATGCTTACATGCAGCTTATCCTCTCCATTGCAAAAGTTTTGTCAATAATTTAGTATTTAAAACCCAGATAATAGATCTAATGCAAATGTGGTTGGAAAAAAATCTTGAACGATAGTGATAGGTGATCACTAAAATGCTTGGTGAATCACATCATAAAAAATTGACAATTTGTTTGACAATTGGCTACGTTCAGTAGTGAAGAGTATTTCCACATGCACAATGCGATGAGAACTTACAGGATTGTGACTAAACAGCTATGTGGCCACAAGAAATTCACTTGTTATTGAGGCTAATTGGGAAAAACAAACTTCAGTTTGCTCGGGAGCAAAAAATGTATGTGGTCTGATGAGTCCAGATTTACCCTATTCCAAAGCAATGGGCAGTGCATGAAGAGATGCACCCGTCATGCATAGTGCCCACTATACAAGCACCTGGAGGCAGTGTTATGATATGGGGTTGCTTCAATTGGTCAGGTCTATGCTCAGCAACGTTATGCAGCAATAGTCAGCTGACTACCTGAATGTACTGAATGACCCAGTTATCCATCATTGGATTTTTTTATTTCGCTGATGGCACAGGCATATTCCAGGATGACAATGCCAAGATATATCAGGCTCAACTTGTGAAAGAGTGGTTCAGGAAGCACGAGGAATCATTTTCACACATTAATTGCTCACCAACCTGTCCTTAACCCCACTGAAAGTCTTTGGGATGTGCTGGAGAACACTTTACGTAGTGGTTTGACTCTCCCATCATCAATACAAGATCTCAGCCAAAAATGAATGCAACTATGGATGGAAAAAATGTTGTGATGCTGCATAAGTTTGTCGAAACAATTCCACAATGAATGTGCACTGTAATCAAAGCTAAAGGCGGTCTAATAAAATATTAGAGTATGCAACTTTTTTTTGGCCAGGTAGTGTACTTATCAATTCCATATATTAATAATTATAACAAATAAACCATAATCAAAATGTAATAATTAACTAAACTAAATAGCAAAAAATGAACTACAAAGCTTTGAGATTGAGGAAATATGCATCCCTCAATTTGCCACTGGGAAACATTATCAAGTCTAGTGAATCTACTGAAGTTTACACTTGCTCTAAATGCCTTTTTATAATCATATACTGTAAGACTTGGCCTGGTTGTTTTCCATGATGACTACCTACAGTAGTTTACCATTATGAAAGAGTGTCAAATCAATTCTGAACAATGATTTTCTGTTCGTGCCAGTGGGTCAAATTGTTGTTGATGCCATGTGCTTTTCCCTTTCATAAGATAATCAAAATTCATTGGCTTACAACAAATCATTTAAAGTAAACATTGCTTATATTTATTTGATGGCTCATTGCACTACAGAAGAGTTTTCCATTTTTACGATGTTTTCTCTAACAATATAATGCTTCCCTCCATGTGGCACAGGTCCCATTTGCAGTGCCTGTGTTGTGAACTTTGGGGCCAGACCTGTGACCATCTTCAGCGGGGTTATGGTCTCTGGTGGGCTTATGCTTAGTGCTTTTGCACCCAATGTTCAGTTTCTCATATTCTCCTATGGGATAGTTGTTGGTGAGTATTCTATGTTTCAGAGTTTCCTTGTTTATTTGGGTCATATGCTACCAATGTTTGAAATAGTGGTCGACCAAAATCAGATTTTCAATGGCTATAATTTTCTGATTTACTGTATAATAGACATAAAACTATTTATTTATTGCAAATGAGACTCAAAAGAAATGTGTACTTATTTTTGACAATATTTATTCAACATTCCATAAAACACATGAAAACAGAAAATGTGCACTTTATTGCCAGATAATCTCAAAATGGTTAAATATCTGCCAATTAATCAGCTTGGGCCACTAGCCTTAATATTCTTTAAAAAATAAAATACAAATAATTACAAATGTTGGACGTTTTCCTTATTTCCTTGCACTTGTACTATACAGGACTAGGCTGTGGACTTGTATATGCTGCTACTGTAACCATCACCTGCCAGTATTTCGACAAGAGACGTGGTCTTGCTCTTGGCATTGTTACAACAGGTAGAAAATACAGTATTTTAATACAAACAATTCACATGTAATTATGTAAACCAGTGATTCTCAACTGGTTTTGCTTCAGGATCCAGACTTTACATTGGAAGTCAAGTGGTGACCCAACACAGCACCAAAATTGTTTATCAGACTAAAAGTAAAATGCCCATATAAGTTTTTTTTAATATTACTTGCCGTATTTGGCTAAATTCTACCAAGTAACAGTTAATGTTGCGCTAAAATACTGCTTTTTTTATTGTATGCAGAACCCTTGATGTCAACAATATCCAATTTGGGAAGTGTTTTCTTCTCTCTATTTATTTTGCCATCATTATGCACAGTTATACATTTAGTTGGGTTTTATTATTTGCATTTAACATAGTTTTTTTTCAACATGATTCATAAATAAATAATGATTAAAAATAATTAGGGCTGTTGATGTTAATGCATGAATTAATTAATTATAAATAAAATGTTAAAAAATGTATGCATTAAATGTCCCTAAACCAGGGGTCGGGAACCTTTTTTTCACTAAGGAGCCAATTTAATTTTTGGTTGATGCATTTTTTTTCAAAAGAGCCATACCACAAATTAATAATTTACTATTTATTTTAAGTTTTTCAATAAAATAAATTTTTTATATTGCCCATAGACTACTCAAAAACAAACAAATATTAATAGGTAACATGTTGCAATATGGAACTGAGTACACGTTTTTGTGCGGGTCTCCATAAAATTACTTCATTTTACTTCATGAAAAATGTTTCTTCCCTTTTGTCTTTTTACAGTCTCCAACGGCTCCATTTGCCATCACGCAAGTATCAGTATGCGGCAACCGGTGAAAATTACTAGCATACAACATAAGAACTAAAGACAATTATAAATGTAAAGATAATTATAATAATTCATAATAAATAAGCCTACAAAATTATTGTGTTCCCAAAAAATGTGTGTTCTTATCAAATGTGTTTGTATTCCGTTTTGGCCATGTTTATGCATAAAGAAAATAAAAATAGAACTCAATTTTAGGATCAAGGTGAACGTGTCTTGTATTACCTTATAATTTAATCACTTTCGTCTTTGGTTATTTAATACAAAGATAACTGTATATGTTATTGAACCTGCAGAGTTGCGTTCACAATGTGTAAGAGCGAACTAAACTTGCACTAGGTCCCGTTCCACGCCTCTGAACAGTGAATCAGACACGAGGATTGACGGCTTTTCTTTTGAAAAATATAAAAAAAGTGTGTTTCCTCAAACAGCATTTCTTGTATGCGCATTTGGTGGGTGTTCATTTCAAACCTTGTTCACTAGAAGTAGGCTGTAAAATTCGGGAGAAAGGAAATCAAAATTGACATTGACTTCAAGCTTTGAAATCACACCCACACTTTCTGTTGAAAAAGTCTCTCTAGAAAGTTTTAAACGTACATGTGTTGGTGAATGGTGAGAGACCCGGTGAGCCACCTGATTTAAAACAAAGAGCCACATGTGGCTCGCGAGCCATAGGTTCCCGACCACTGCCCTAGATCATAACAAGGAAGATTCCTGAGAAATTTAGGCAAGAAGTACCACCTGTTTTCTCCAGGGGGCAGTAAGCGAAACTTCAGCTGTATAGGCAACGCACAAGCCACTGTTGCCAGATTGGGAGGGTTCTAGCCCACTTGGGCTACTTTCAATAGATTTGTATGGGATAAATGTGCTTGGGTGGGTGGTCAAAATTTGGGCTGCTTTGGAAGGGCCCAACAGTTGTATCTTGACGGTGCTGGGGATTGAACCCCCGACCTTTCGGTCTGTAACCCAGAGCCTTAACCGCTGAGCTACCACTCAAAAATGAGGCTTCTTTCTAGATTAAAATTTAAAAAAGATTAAAAGCGTTAGCTTTGATTCTGAAGCAAACCCCTCCCATTACGTATATGTTTTGGATATAGCCTTCCAATGGATACTGGAAATGTTGTTGGGAACTATATAGCCTACCTGATAGAAATCCACTACTGACAAATGTGTTTTTTAATAATTCCTTTGGTTGTTTACTCTTGATCGCTTCTCTCTGTGTTTACGGAAGTATAGTAACTAACAGCAGTGAGGCTTATAGAAGAAGGTCAGTTTCACACCATGGAGAATGCAGCCCTGTATTAACAAGCTCTTCCCCATTTTCTTTCGGAATATAATGTGATTACAACCTGAGGTTACATCCACATCCAAACGCACACGCATCAGAAAGACCACTTTCGTCCAGGAACGTGAGAAAGTGGCACTTTTTAAATGCAAAAATTAACTTTTTCAACCTGTTATTTTTCATATAATTTATATTAATGGCACAAAATTAACAAATTACATCAACAGGCCTAGTTGCGACACACCAGTTGAGAACCACTGATCTAAACAAATAACAGTAACACACACAAAAAAAGGAAATTCACTGTTGTACATTTTCCAGGTACAAGTATTGGAGGTTTTCTTTACGCCACTGCACAGAATGAGTTCATTGCACTCTTTGGACTTGACGGCTGCCTTTTGCTTATTGGTTGTTTTGCACTAAACATCATCCCGTGTGCTGGACTCATGAGACCGTTGCATCTTCCTGCCTACTACCTCAAACAGAGAGCAGCACTGGCTGAGAAGGCAGAGGAAAAGGTTCTTGAAAAGGCCCCTGTTGTGGAGGACCCCATCAAGAAAAATCAGTCCGTCACCAATGTGCTGATTACAGGAAAAACAAAAAAGTCTCCAGCTTACGAGAAGAGATTCCATGTAGTGTTGATGCAGCTCTTGAAGAAGAAACAGAAAGTGTATTCTGAATACTTGCACTCGACAGGAGAACTGCTGAAAAACAGGGTCTTCTCAACTATGTGTTTGTCTTTGTTTCTCTACTGCCTGGGAGCGTATACACCGCTTCTCTTCCTGGAGGATCTAGCCCAAGGTGAGGGTCTGATCGATGGTATCAGCACCATCCCTCTGGTCTCCATCATGTCCATTGCGGCTGGAGTGGGGAAGCTTATGCTGGGCATCATAATGGACATCCGCTGGATGAACAGCATCTTTCTCTATGCCTTCACTCTGGTGGGAACTGGGGTGGCTCTTCTCATGATCCCTGTCACCAAAAACTATGCTGGACTACAGGTCATCTCAGCAGTGCTGGGATTTTTTTCTGGGAACTGGTCTGTCGTACCATACATGACCACTAAGGTTATAGGAATGGATCGTCTGACAGAAGCATATGGGATATTGATGTTCTTCTGTGGATTTAGTATAATGCTTGGACCACCAGTCGCAGGTAAGATTTTAGCATTTGTCCTCAATATATCATGTCAATCCATTAAATTTTGGTTTAGATGCTAGGCATGCCTTTAAAATTAATTCACAAATAAATAAGTACATACCAAGATTGGGTAAAATGTATCATCTCAAGAGTTTGTCTTGGGGCAAAAATAAAGAATGTAAAGAATTGGCTCCTATATAATTCATGAGTTGGAATTTGATTTGATTTGGACACCCCCAAAAGGCTGGATGAATTGGAATTTGATTTGGAATGACAGGAAAAGGCAGGGGCATGTCCAAATGGGTGGTCTGGGGTGGCCCTAGAATTTGATTGGCCACCAAAGGTGCCACCCCAAATTCTAATCTATGATTTTTCAGTTCCCAAATTAAACGTGGGCCTTCAATAAAACCAGGTAGAACCATGTTGATTTTAATTGGAGTGGAAAACAGTGTCAAGAAATTACAGTAAGCAGCAAATGACATTAAGCATGAATTGAACAGGCCCTTTCTCTCTTCTATCCCTTTTCTGCCGTGTCAACTAGACAAAAACTATAATGCTGTAATCTTCTGCATATTTCATCATCTTATTCTTAGAACCCTTCATTCAGATATGACATGTTAAAACAATCACACTTCAATTTATTACGTAATGCTTTGGGGTATGTATAGCATCATTATGAATCATAAGTAGTTTGTCAAACATGCTGGGATATCTTGTTTACTTACAACAATTTGTCTCAAACACATTTTTTAACTATCTTAAATAGAAACTATGCCACAAACCTTGCAGGTTCTTTATCAAAATGTTTGGGGATTAACTAAATTATTTGGCCTATAAATATTTTATTTGCAGAAATTTGTATCTTCATATAGCCTATATCTATTTGCTTTCATAATGTAATGCAATCAGTCTTAATTCATCTAGCCTAGTAAGTCTCTTTAGAAAATAATCAAAATAGCTTTTTTGTTTTTTTGGAAATCAGGAAAACAGTTTTAATATAAAATTAAGTAAATTAAGTTTTTAAAAGCAATGTTTAATTAAATAATCATATCAGTCCACATATATTTAGGGATATTGAGTACACAAAACTGAAATCCATGCACATTCTTTGTGTAGGCCTATAATAAGATTAATAAATATCTTCAATATCTTCTTATTGTTTCAAAATAAATCAGTACCCTACTTGATAGTAGTGTCATGCCACAGTAGCTTCACCTCTACAAAAATGGAAAGAATTACCGTGTGTTCAATGTTACCAAAGTCTTTCTAGCAAGTCAGACCACTGGCAGCCATATTTAGAATGCTCCCGGGAAGCTAATTCTAGTCATGACAGTGCGGCACCTATCTATTTGAATGGGGAAATACCGAAATCTCCAAAACGGTTTGTCAAAATTATGATCAAAGTACATATTACAAATCAGTAGTAAATAATGCAATTTTCCTGGCTTGTATAGATAATGCACATGCATATTCTCAAAATGATTGACAAGTGATGTCTGTATCTAAAAGGTGGTTTCCTTTCTACATCCATTGAGCGCTTGGTGCTCCTTGGATGGGCGTTCCAATTACTCATATTAATAGAAGTGGCCAATCTTCACTAAATAGTCTCTGATGTTACGTGATGCATTGTTCTTAAATAGACAGTTACCATATTAGCAGGATCTATAACATTTATGCAGACACTACATACACTACACAAATAAATATATATTTCAAAAAGATACATGTTATTTGGAGTCTTCTGTGTTTTGCAGTATTAACATTTAATAACAATCAATTATTTAACTAAATAACATTAATTACATATCTTCTTCTTCTTTTTATTATTATTATTATCATTATTATTATTATCAGGGACATTGAGTTATGCTTCATGCCTTGAATGAGTCTATGCCCTTCATGGGCCACCCCAGTAAAAAAAAGTCTGGAAACGCCACTGGGAAGAGGAATTTACTGAATGGCAATTAAAAGAAATTCTACACAGTCACACAACAGAGGAATTTCATTAGACCAACACAAGGTATGCTAACCTTTACAAAACAATTAAATACGTAATTAATTTTGACTATACTGTATATAGACTAAGTATTACATAATTAATGTTAACTAATAATTTTTTATTGAAATTTGATTAGACTGATTAGAAATGTTTCTTTAAACTAAGTGCAATACTGTCAAAGCAATTAGCAACAAATATCAAAATAGATTTTAACTTAAATAATCACAAATGTCCACACATTGTCCAGATATTTAGTCCATCTTTTTAAAAATATAAATATTGACATTCATGGCTTGAAGAAAACGGCTGTTATTCCCCACAAACTTTGCTTTTATGACAAGGACAGTGATATTTTGAAATGTACCTATTTCCAATGAAAACAGGCGAATTTGTCTTTTCTTTCAAATAAAGTCAGAAAAACAACATATGAATCCAAATGAAAATGTATTTATACTAAAGAATACAAAAATGACAACAAAAGATTTAGAAGTGAGTCGTTTTTTGAGATTTATGAATATACTGAATCACTTTCACGAATCAGCCCCCAAATGTAGTCTCCCATCACATTCTCATTCTACTGTCCTTTGTAGCGGTGTTCAAAGTCCAGTATATCCTGATGGAAATGCTTGCCTTGCTCTTCTGAGTACGCTCCCATGTTCTTCTTGAATTTATCAAGATGAGCATCATGGATTTGGACTTGAGGGACATCCTACAGCCCATTTTGCCATAGTTCTTCACCAGAGTCTCAACAAACTCCACATAGTTTTCAGACTTGTGATTGCTCAGGGAGCCCCAAACCGCTGCTAAAAGCTGTTCCAAGCCGCTTTCTCCTTACTAGTGAGCTTATTGGGGAATTCATTGCACTCCAGGATCTTCTTTATCTGTGGTCCGACGAAGACACCGACTTTGACCTTTGCCTCAGACAGCTTATGGAAGAAGTCTTGAAGGTACTTGAAGGCTGCTGACTCCTTATCTAGAGCTCTGACAAATTGTTTCATAAGGCCCAATTTGATGTGCAGTGGTGGTATCACCTTCTGGGGGTCCAGCAGTGGCTCCCACTTGACGTTGTTCCTCTCCACAGAGAACTCAGTCCGCTGTGGCCAGTTCCACCTGTGGTAGTGCTGTCCTAAAGGCAAAGTTAGCAGGGAAACTTGGTAAAACCGCCTTGGAGACCCATCAGGAATGCCACCATTTTGAAGTCTCCAATGACCTCCCAGCCATACTGATCATACTTCAAGGCATCCAACAAGGTCTTAATGCTGTTGTAATCCTCTCTGAGGTGCACAGAGTGAGCCGGGGGAAGAGATGAGTACTTGTTACCATTATGGAGCAGCACAGCATTGAGGCTCCTGGATGAGCTGTCAATGCAAGTGGCGCCACTCATTTTAGTTACAAGCGATTCCGATTGCCTCGAACAGACTGGTCACATTGTGGCAGAAGCAAAGCCCATTTTGACATGTGAAGAACTTGGAAAAAGGTTGGTGACACTTCCTCTGATCTGCGACTTGCACACCTTCATCCAACAAGTGCCACTGCTTGAGCATAGACGTCAAAATCTCTGCATTGGTCTTCGTCAGACCAAGATCTCTAATCAAGTCGTTGAGGTCTTTTTGGTTGGGGAAGTATGGGTTTCTCGCCTCAGCTCCAAATATTTCTTAGAAAATGCTTCCACAGTACTTTTTCGCTTTTGTCTTGATAAATTGGCTGCAGATGCTTGCCGCCTGCTGGATGCTTGCAGCCTCTTGACAGCTGGAACTAAACTGAACTGGTGGGCTAAGGCCCCTATATTTATACTACTATTTATATTACTGGAAAGTTCTAGAAAGTTCTTGAAGTTACTCCAAGTTTACTATGCACTGAATCTATGTGGAATGTTCTGGAAAATAGGTGAATTTTAAAATATCCTTGACCTGGTCACAAAAGAAAAGTTTGTGGGGAATAATAGCCATTTTCTATACTTTTGAGGAATACGCAAATAGGAAATAACACTTACCACTCAGGAACAAAAATTTTATACAGTGTTATTAATGTCATCAAATGTCTTTGGAAATACCCCATATGTTGTATGGTAAAATCTTTATGGGTATACTGTAAAATGAAATAAATTTTTTAACATTGTTGTGTGTAATCTGATTACAAAGTAATTAGTTATATCAGAAAAGACTCTGGATCATTGGGATTATTACAAACCTAGAAATACTTTATCTTTGGGTTTATCATTTAGTATAATTTGGGGTAAGTCTCGTCCTACGGATACTTGCTTGAATGGTCAGATCATGCCATAAGCGTTGACGGCAGGGGAGCAGTGGACCTAAACTGGTGATAATGGGGTGGAAGGGGGGTGAAAACAACAGAAGTATGCCAACAATGAGAAACAGCTGAGCGGACTTATAAAGCGGAGGCTGTATTTTGATTGGATGAGATGCCTGTTAGAATGAATCCTGAGATCTTCCTGCTAGAACTACTCTTATGCTTACATTTACTGTAATCTAATCATATTTTTATATAAAAAAAGTTATAATTGTGTAACGCATTATATTTTAAATTCTTGTACTGAAATGACAGTTTCTGTCTTTCAATTTAGTTAATTCTTTTAAGTATATAACTTGAAACTTACACATATTTCTAAAATTATAATATATATTTAGAATACATTTAACACAAAAAAATGTTTTTATATGTATGTCTGATCAGTGAAAGCTGAAGGGAAATATAGAAAAGATTTTTAATTTGTTGGGTGAAAAAAAAAATGTTTAGAAAGTAACTTAAAATATTAAAAAATCTTGTTGTTTTAACTTGAAAATGTAAGTGTTCATGCTGCCTCAAAAGTTTCAGTTGTCAACTTAAGGGAAAGTTATTAAAACAAAAGAAAGTTGACTAAAATTAATATATCTTGTTAAATGAGCTTAATGTCTTTTTAAGTAAACTTGACTTTCTTCATTTTACTTCAATTCTGAGTATAGAAGTTCAATTACTTTACTATTATTATTTAAGATTAACGGTCACCTCAAAGTAGTTAGGGCTATCCCATTGTCAGAGATAAAATATTAAACTACTGTTTGATGGTAAATTGCCTGTAGATGACCATAGACCAACATCTGATCCCCCTATCAAAGAGACAAGCTTGGTCTTCATTTACATTTTACATGCAAATCACAATGATGGTGACAGTCATCAAACACATCAAGTAAAAAGATGAGCTTTGAATTATTACCGCATGACAAATAACTGAAAGTGACAATAAACACAACAACCAACAGCATAAATAAAAGCAACTAACAGTAATAAAAATAAAAGATAGTAACACTTCAGTTTACATAATGTATTCATGCCACTGTGTATTCTGGGAATCTGAATACGTGATAAGTTCTATAACTTGGATAATTTATCTCAACAAGATCAATCCAGGGATGTTATTCTAACTCTATTGAAGGTATGATAACTAAAAGGCAAAATAATTTTAATGACATTTGTAATGTGATTACTTCTCTCATAAATTAACTGGAAATATGATTACAATTTTAAATAAGTCATTTGTAGTGGATTACTATTTTTTAGTAATTTACCCCATACTGATTATTAAAAACTACACTTACAGCAGTTTAATTTTCTATGAATTTCTTTCCATTTTACTTCTACCTCGATTTCAAATTACAATTAAAATTCTGCAACCTGTTTTCTACCTTAATTCAAATTCATGATTGAACTGGAACTTAAAAAACATTCTCAATTTAATTTTGAATGACGCACAACCGTTATACAGAATGAAGATCCTGCAACTTCATCTGTCTTTGAACAGGTAAATACTGCAGAATGAGTTATGTAATCCTACCACTTTTATTTTTCCACTGCAGGCTGGATTTATGACTGGATGCACTCTTATGACCTGGCTTTCTACTTCAGTGGAAGCTTTGTGCTGCTGGGAGGAGCTTGTCTTTTCCTGTCCGCCTTGTCTTGCTGGAACAAGAACCAGGAAGAACCCAACCCACCAGTCGAAGAATGCACTGATGAATGTGATGCAGTGGCTACTGTGACCTGAACACAAGACTAACTGCTTTATATGTCGACAAATTATTGTGTCACACTCTGCAATTACATAAAAAGCGCATTTTCGCTTATATTATTATTTGTATTATGGGCTTTTTGCCTTGATTCAGACAGGATAGTGAAGAGATGACAAGAAATGATGAGGGGTATTGAGAAATTACCCAAGAACTACCATGCGACATGCCAGAGCATGTGCAGTGCACTACTCTCTGACGGACACATAAGTGTACTTTTACAGAGCATGTTACACTGAAGAATACTAGCAAATAATATAAGGATTGTCCACGGCCTTGTTTTAAGAGGCCTCTGCATACAAATATAGTTAGATTTCTTTTACAGATTTGCTTTATGTTTACTGTATGGGCTTGAGGTTGTCTACACTGGATACATCGACACAGACTTTCTAAACCATTCATTTGTGTTGTTGGCAGCAGTAGCGGCAGTTAAAAATGGAATGGGACACCCATTTACTGTTGGCACACCATGACATGCTGCAATGGATGCTTCCAGTGAAGACAGCATCAGTGATTATAATGGGTTCTTTTGCTTTTGACAACACTCGTGTCCAGTGTAGACAGGGTGTAAGACTTTCGCAAAAGCATTCTATAACCGTATACTTTGGAAAACAATTACAAATGAAAATGGATTTGTTTGAGAAATGGTTGCTTTGCATTTTTGTAATGATGTGCAACACTACACTACACTGCAAACAAATGTAATCTTTTTTTATCCTTTAATAATTTCACAACCTGAAAAGTATTTGGGCAGGTGATATGTCTGATGTTGTTGTTGATGTATTTATATCTTGTTTTTGTAAAATGCTGTACCTGATGGGTAAAATAGTTTTACTTGTTCGTACGGGTCAGGCAAGTACAGTAATAGACTTATTGTGCTTTTGTTAAGTTGGACATATTGTATTTTTTTGCCTTGTTATGAAAGAAATCAGTTGCAGGGCAAACAGTGTAAAGTGAAAGATTTTATAAAGTTGTTTTTTCTTCTTGACAGACAGTAATCAGTAATCTTAAAACAACGTGCGATTAAAGCAATATGTATTTAATTAAAAAAAAATCTTTTATTATTTGTAAACTGTTTGAAATACCAGCTTATTGACCATTTTTTACACACTTTGTGCAACGTTGTGTATGCTTGTATTTGTACTGCATACTGTTTTTTTTTCGTAGTTAAATGAACCGTGACAAGATATTTTTACTTGAAATATGTTTTTAAGATATTAATATTTTACAGCGTAGGAAGAATTTGAAAGGTGGGGTGGGACTAGGGTTGCCACCCGTCCCATAAAAATACGGGATTGTCACGTATTTAAGGATAAAATTATGTCATAGGCATCATGGTGAAATCGTTCCAGATCACTAATTTAACATTATATATGTTGGAAAATTTTCCTATGGTGATAAAGGACTATCCGAAAAGTCCACAAATGGTGCTAAAACTGTGGATTTTTTTTTTAGATATAAATGTTCAATAAGATCAAACAATGTATGAATACAATCATTGAGTCATAAAGACAAGTAGAGGTGAAGGAAGAAAAAAATACATATAAATCAAACAAAATGTATACATTAAATAAGATAAAGGACATAATAACCAGAAAGATACATACAACATATAAAATATGTATTTTGTTTTTTTAAGTCAGGGGTCAGGAAAGTCCTCTTAACACATTTATTGCTAAAACTGTGGAGGATGTTGTTAGCTCCCCACCCCCTCATTTAAGTGTCCCTTATTATAAAACGTCAAAAGTGGCAACCGTAGGTGGGACACATGAAGCCATGGGTCTTGTGGAAGTTAAAACAAAGGAAGTGAAACTATGACTTAAAAATGTAACTATAATAGTTGCCACATCCCTAAAAACATGCCCATCAATGCAAACATTTTGGTTATGACACCTTTAGGTCTTGTTGACCTTTGAACCTGTAATGTCACCTGTAATTTATGTTTTAAAATGTTGTTGTTTTAATTTTTGATGTGCTTTTGATTATTAAAGTATTGGCAAAAAATTATTTGCTTATTTCATAAAAAAAAATTTTCAACAAAAACCTTGCCATGACCTACGTCATGTACAGCGCAAACAAATCCAGACCTGTTCGACAATCATGATGTGAGGTGTACATGTGTTCTCCATGGATACAGTAACCATGGTTAGTGCAATCAGACGTTTATTTATGCAGCCACTAGTGATTGTTCACCTGTTTTAAAGAAATTCTCCATATATTATTTTATACTACACTGTACTATATTATAGTATACTTCACAATACTATACTTGTTTGTTGTTACTATTTTCTTTTAAACAGAAAAACTGCATTAACATCTCTTTTTTTAAGTAACACTCTTTATACCTTATTATGCTATACTATACATACTGTAACTGTACTCTTTCAAAGAGCAAACTGCATTGAACTCTCTTTTTTTAAAGTAATACTGTATTTGCTGACTGCTATTGACCTGTTTCAGTGGCATCGCTTTTTCCTCAAAGCAGCTATATTTTGAATGATCGCATTTAAGAGTTGAGTGTACAGGACCACCACCACCACAAAGTCGTAATTATAAATGGGAAACTCAGGATTATTATAATTTTTTTTAACTGTTTACTTAAGTTTCTTTTTCATTATTTCACAGAACATAATTTCTATCAGGAAGACACGCAGGCTTGAGTGAGGTTTAAGATGCCATTTATTTGATGAATGTAGAACAGAAAAGTAATGGCCCCATCTGGCGGTCCGAGGGAGTTGTACTAGGAACCATATCCTGCCAGAGATAGGAGGCAGGGGCAAGGAGCCTACCCCCGTGCGGGACGGGGCTCAACTGGTGGTGGTGGGGTGGTGGAGGTTGCCGCGTTAGCACACTGAAACAGCAATGTGATAGATTGTGAGCAGACTTATAAAGCAATGGCTTACCTGCGATTGGCTAGGAATTACCCAGCTAATTGTGTGATGATGTACAGCTGCTAGTCTTCCCGCTAGAACTACGCTGCGCTCACATTAACGTCACATATACCCTGACATTGGATCTCATGCCCAAAAAAAAAGGAAAATAATTTAAATACAAAAGGGGTCATTTAACACAAGGACGGCATTTGCATCCAGTCAGAATATAACATTAACATTTTCGGTAATACACAATTATAGAAGACAATTTATTTGTTATCACAACCCATCTCACTTACATACTTAGATATAGTGTAACACAAGTCCACCTTTGTATAAAAGTGTCCATTTGTAGTAGAAAAAGTGTTCAATTACAGACATGCAGTCATTCGTCCATTATGTAAACCTGTTTCAGTTTCTGTTTCCACTGAATTATGGTTGGTGGTTTTGTCGCCTTCCAGTTCACTGTTATCATTTTCTTGGTAATCAATAAAAGTATCCACAGTACATACGTTTGGTCTGCACCATACATCTCTTTGAGTATAGCTCCTAACAAAAATAACAATGGCTCCAGCGGGACATCTATTTCTAAAATGTTATTTTTTCTAATTTTTCCAAAACCGTTGAATAATTGGGCAATCCCAGAAGATACTGTGGTTAAGTCTGTATGCATTTTTGTACTGTTAATGAAGAATAACAATAAAGTTCAGGAGTGATGATATCTGAAGTCCATTGTGTTATATGGTGTGTTTATTCAGTAAAATAAACTAAAAAAGCCTGCTTAATGATGTCTTTATAAAGATGCAGTTTTGCAAATGTTTCCTCTCTCTGACGGGAATAAGCGCTGTTTTATAAAGCGGTGCTCGTTGAGACTGATTGCATTCACAGTGAATGCATGAGAGTCAAGATAGTATGCTCTTGGCTCACTTTCATTATGAAAGTCAAAGCTGCTCCCCTCTCTTCTCGCTATACTCCTGTGGCTCCCGATGGAGCCGTGCAAGGGTGGGAATTAGAGCGCAGAGATGTGTGGATGATTTGTTGCTGGACTAGCCTTGTGTACCTCCTCTCCTCCAGATCAAGAGACTTCGCCCATTCAGCATGAGCACTGTTATTGCCTGGGCTGAACCCACACTGAATACATGAAACTCGAAATGCTTCACTCTCAGCTCACTTTCTCTATAAAAGGTAAAGCCACTCTCCTCTCCTCCCGCTACACTACTTCTGTTACTCCCGAGGGGTGAGTGAGGACAAGATATAGAGCATGGAGAGTTTGATTAATCACTGGCTTCAGCATTGCAGCTTCACCTGTCGAGTATTGTTGTGACGATCTGATACGATCACATTTGGTGCAGAATATGATGAGGGGAATGATAAATATACCCGGTGTTTATTCCTGTCAGGCACAGCGCTCAATGAGTTTGTGTTCATTGCTAGCTTGACACTCACTGGGAAAGTTGACGCCGGTCCTCTCTTCCCTATAATTAGCAAAGACAGTATATGGAGAACGGACAATTTGATTATGATTTGTCACTGACCTGCATCTCCATCTCAAGTGTTCAGTGCGCCCGTGGCGACTTGCTGCTCACTCCGGCACACTGCTATCATTCACATTCAGTGGTGGTGATGATGTAAGGTGTATTTTGTCCCTAGGCTTTCATAAGTGAGATATATATGCGTTCAAGGCACTTACCGTAATTTTACCACGTAAGCTAGAGAATGGGACAAACAGCCTCTGAATGGCTTGAAGTTTCTCATTTGAGCCTAAAAAAAGAAAATGAATGGTGATCACCATGTTGGCATGCCTCTTTTGCCAAACAGTAATTGGTTCCTGGAGCTGGTAGAGCTGTTGGAGTTGTTTGCCTTAACCCTTGTGCTGAGTTTGTTTTGTGCTAACATATTTTGTGCTCCTTTATATATAAGTTTGTAGAATGCAAGAATGTAGAATTGTTTCACTCAAAGGCCAAACTGCAGTAAGTTTTTGCATATGAAATTCCCACAAACACACAAAATATAATAAACAGGAGTGTCTTTTTGTCATAAAAATTACTAAAATATTGGTCTTTTTTGCAACAAAAATGTTCGTTTCACTGCAGAAAACATTAATTTAACCAGCAGAGTCATATGGATAACGTTTGTACTTGACTGGAGATTCAGATTTAGATTTTGGAGATTCAAATGTCGAATCATCATCCACTTGCATTTTAAGGACCTACTGAACTAAGATATGTTTCTATTTTTCTTCAAATGTGTTCTGCTGAAGAAAGAAAGTCATACACACCTGGGATGGCATGAGCGTGAGTAAATGATGAGAGAATTAACATTTTTGGGTAAAGTAACCCTTTAAACTTAAAAGAAATGCACTCTCAACTGTCATTGAATTGAATTCAGCCAACAAGACTCAATTATTTCCTTTTGTGTTCTGAAGAGGAAAGTCATTAAGGTCTGGCACAAGGTAAGGGTGGCAGACAGATGTCTTCCAAGAAACCTCTCTCACCCAAGCCCAGGAGGAAGCCATGCTCTTGGTAGAATGAACTTAACACCAACCGGACACTGCTTGCTCAGTGAAATCTGTGCTTGGAGACGTCCAACATTGCACAGCCTCTGACGTAATTAATGAGCTGTAAGCCTGAATTGACTCATGATCAATATACGTATGCAATGCCTTTTCCAAAAAAAGGATGTGCAGGAGAAGGAGAGAATGCTCATAATGCGGCAACCTGTGCCCTAAAGATAGTGGCCAACACCTTAGGCACATGACTTTCTTTAGGCTTAAGGAAAACTTGTTCATTGTTGTTTTTACAGGAAATGCTATAAAAAGAATTTCAGTCAGGATTTAGTCATCATTTTCCCAACCCACTGTCACGATTCCCATTGTCTGTCTTGTGTTTTTCCCTCACCTTCACTTTAAACTACGTTTCCCACAATTCCCGGCAGTCATCACATCCAACCTTCCCTCATTGTTTGCATCTGTCTATTGTTAACCCTGTTTATTTAAACCCTGTTGTTTTCCCACTCAGTGTCGATCGTTGAATGTTGTTTCCAGCCCGAGTTCCTGTTTGTTCCCAGAGTTCGAGCCCGAGTTCTTGTTTGTTCCAGTCGTGTTTATTTCCCTCTTCATTTCTCTCATTTTCCCATCGTGGACCCTTTTGTTTGTTCCAGTGTTCTTGTTGTCTGTTTTTATCAGTTAATAAAGCTGCACCTAGATCCTCACTCTGCGTCTGCTCCATTCGTTACACCCACAACATTTCAAAGCAGGTTTACTGAAAATTATGTTACAACAGCAAATTAAACTGTAATGTCTGTTATGTATTAAGAGTCAATTTTGTGTGGTTTGATGAAAACGTGATTGTGCCTTAATATATATATATATATATATATATATATATATATATATATATATATATATATATATATATACACACACACTCAGCAAAAAAAGAAACGCCCTCTCACTTTCAACTGCTTTTATTTTCAGCAATCTAACATATTGTAAAATATATATTATATATATAATATAGTGTAAATATTTGTATGAACATAAAAAGTTTCAACAACTAAAACATAAACTGATCAAGTTTCACAGACATGTGACTAACAGAAATGGAATAATGTGTCCCCGAACAAAGGGGGAGGGGGTGGGGGGGGGTGGGGGGGTCAAAAGTAACAGTCAGTATCTGGTGTGTCCACCAGCTGCATTAAGTACTGCAGTGAATCTCCTCTTAATGGACTGCACCAGATTTGCGAGTTCTTTCTGTGAGATGTTACCCCACTCTTCCACCAAGGCACTTGCAAGTTCTAGGACATTTCTGGGGGGAATAGCCCGAGCCCTTGCCCTCCGACTCTACAGGTCCCAGACGTGCTCAATGGGATTGAGATCCGTGCCCTTCGCTGGCCATGGCAGAACACTGACATCCCAGTCTTGCAGGAAATCACACACAGAACGAGCAGTATGGCTGGTGGCATTGTCATGCTGGAGGGTCATGTCTAGATGAGCCTGCAGGAAAGGTACCACATGAGGGAGGAGGATGTCTTCCCTGTAACGCACAGCACTGAGATTGCTTGCAATGACAACAAGCTCAGTCCGATGATGCTGTGACACACCGCCCCAGACCATGACAGACCCCATTCCAGACTACAGGCCTCGGTGTAACACTCATTCCTTCAACGACAAACCCAAGTCCGACCATCAGCCCTGGTGAGACAAAACCACCACTGGTCAGTGAAGAGCACTTTTTGCCAGTCCTATCTAGTCCAGCGAAGGTGGGTTTGTGCCCATAGACAACGTTGTTGACAGTGATGTTTGGTAAGAACCTGCCTTACAACAGGCCTACAAGCCCTCAGTCCAGTTTCTCTCAGCCTATTGCGGACAGTCTGAACACTGATGGAGGGATTGTGCATTCCTGGTGTAACTCGGGCAGTTGTTGTTGCCATCATGTACCTGTCCCGCAGGTGTAATATTCAGACGTACTGATCCTTTTCAGGTGTTGTTACACGTGGTCTGCCACTGCAAGGACAATCAGCTGTCCTTCCCATCTCGCTGTAACACTGTCTTAGGCGTCTAACATTACAGACATTGCAATTTATTGCCCTGGCCACATCTGCAGTCCTCATGCCTCCCTACAGCATGCCTAAGGCACAGTCACACAGATGAGCAGGGACCCTTGGCATCTTTATTTGGTGTTTTTCAGAGTCAGAATAAAGGTCTCTTTAGTGAACTAAGTTTTTATAACTGTGACCATAATTGCCTACCATCTGTAAGCTGTTAGTGTCTTAACGACCGTTCCAGAGGTGCATGTTCATTAATTTGAACAAGCATGGAAAACATTGTTTAAACACTTTAAAATAAAGATCTGTAAAGGTATTTGTATTTTTACAAAATTATCTTTAAAATAAAGTGTCCTGAAAAAGGGATGTTTCTATATATGATATTTTAATATATCATTCATCATTCAAACATTCAGAGGATAAGTTGGCTAATGACATCAATAAAAGCAAATTAGAGTCAGGGGATGGCAAACCTGGCAGGTTTGGAGGTGAGGGTTAGAGCTACTTTGACTTATAAAAAGCACTCAAACACTGACGTGGACTGAGCCTTGCAAAAAAGAGATCTCAGAAGACCTACGATCAATATTTGTTGCTTTGCATATAGCTGAAAAGGGCTATAAAATTATCTCGAAGAGCTTATATATTCATCTGTCCCTAGTTAGACAAACTGTTTATAAATGGAGACAATTAAGTACTGTGGCTATTCTCCCTACAAGTGGCCATAAAGATGACTCAAAGGGCACCTCACAGAAGTGAGGTAAAAAAAAGAACCCTAGAGTGACAGCTAAAGACTTGAAGGAATCATTGGAACAAGTTAACATCTCTGTTCATGAGTCTACTATATGGAAAACATTAAACAGGCATGGTGTCCATGGCAGGACACCAAAAAGGAAGCCACTTCTTTTCAACCAAAAGTTCAGCCATGCAACTCTATATGGCACAAGCTGATAGGTTCTTTGACTTGTTATCTGTTAGCAAATCGGCTCACTCACATGTTAAGCACAGAACGTGTTATTCAATCAGCTTGCATGGCATAAACTGATTGGTTCTCTGACTTGTTTTTGGATAGCCAATCATCTTGCATCTCTCTCCATGTGTTTATTTAAATGGCTCAATTTTGCAGTTATGCCGGTTTCTTTGCAGCACACCATGAGTTTTTATCTGAAAGATAAGTCTCACTCGGTTCCCTTTTGGGGAACCATTGTCATATGCATTTAGCTGGTGGCTGTTCATTTTATTCATGATTTTTGCAGCAAGCTATTTTAATTGTTGGGAGCAACATTTTCCAATTCTATACCATTTAACTGTAAACTCTAGTGTTTATCATTTATGATTTCGCTGCAAGCTCTTAACTAACATATAATTTTAAAGCATCCTTTCTGGTAAGTTTACTAAAGATTCATCAGCATCCTTTTTGTGTTCTTATCGATTTTGCAGCAAGCTCTTTGAATTATTCCTTATACCACTGCAAGCTTATATTTAATTCACGATTACTCTACAGTCGGGACTACCGTACACTACAAGTTCTTGCAATTTTACAGCAGCTTTCTGTTTAAATCAGGATAGCCTTAACCTCCTTTGCCAAGTCTTTTAATCTACATGATATTTTGCAGCAAAATGTATGATCTAGACATAAATAATTTCTTGTAGCTCTTGTTTTAATTCATTTTCTCAGCAATTTGTGTCTATTCGTCACAGATCTGTGATTTAAATTGCAGCAATGTTGTTTTAATTTTTTACTGCAGAAAGCTTGTTTTTATACATCTCTACAGCTCTCTTAACCTCCTGATACCCACGTGTTACTGCTGTGTGCATTTTCCATTTCCCTTTTTAATTTGTAACTATTCGCACCTAATGAACAATAAAAAAAATAGTTTTTATAAAAAATAATGTCCACATACAGTATATGGACAGCAAGACTACGTTGTGAAATTGTAAATAACATTAAGCTATAGAAAGTACTTTTTTTTTCCATCAAATTGTTTATGTTTCCAGGATTGTTGGTTATTCATGTTTTGAGATGTTACAGACATTAAATAAGAATTATTTATTAACCTTTACAGAAAATGTAAAGTAATGTCCAGCATCATCCAATCACTGCCAACCATGTTAAATTATAAAATTCTGAATTTATGTACTGATTATCATTGTCCCATGTCTGCCAAACATGTTGAGTGGTCCAAACATCAGCTGCAGCCTAAAACTGAAGTTTTGGTCAGATTTTATGATTGAATGCACTTAGCTGCATAGAAAGCTATAGGATGCTCCCTTGCCCCCTATTTAGTGAATGACTTAACCTCCAGTGTGCTGTCTGTCTTAGCTGGTCTCAGAAAAGTTTGAAACGCTACTTCTTTTCATCCTACATCCATATAAAGCCTCTGAAAGCAAATTTGTTTTAGCTTTTGGATGAACCCATTTATTCTCAATGTGAAAATGTATAGTAACTGTACATTATAGGAATGCATTAACTAATGTTAATGAATAGAATCGCATTGTACAGAGATAATAAAATATAACAAAATGTATATTAAAATGAAGAGAAATGACTCACAGATGTGTTAGAGTTGAAAGTTATTCAAAATAACTAACATGTTTTTTCTAATTTTAAGGAAATTTGGCATCAGTTTCCATGTATATGTGAAGTCCATTGTAGTAGACTGAAGTGATGTCTGGCTGGCAGTGGGATTTGGACATCAGGCAGGACTTGATCTGGCAGGCTCTGGTAACCTAAGGATATGCACCCTTAGGTTGAGACAGGGAAACTAATAGAATAATATCAGCATAGACACCATTCACTTTAATGCAGAGTAATAGAATGTGAGAAGTGTTTCCGGTTCCAGCGGACCTCACTAATGCAGCATTACCATCTGTGTCATAGGAGTGGTGGTGGTGTATAGGAGTGGTGGTGGAGTAGAAAAAAAAATGTGCTAAAGCACATAAGTGTTAATCAGAAGGTCGCTGGTTTGAACCCCACAGCCACCATCATTGTGTCCTTGAGCAAAGCACTTAACTCCAGGTTGCTCAGGGGAATTGTCCCTGTAATAAGTACACAGTAAGTCTCTTTGGATAAAAGCGTCTGCCAAATGAATAAATGTAAATGTAAATTTCTACATACTCGCTGCTTTTTGCAGATGATGTGGTCTTCATGTCATCATCGGTCCTTGAACTTCAGCACTCACTGGATTGCTTGGTAGTTGAGTGTGAAGCAGCTGGGATGAGGATTACCACCTCTAAATCTGAGGCCATGGTTCTCATCAGGAAACCGATGGAGTGCGTACTCCCGGTAGGGAAGGCAAAGCTCTTGATCTACCGGTCAGTTTTTGTTCCTACCCTCACCTATGGTCATGAAGGCTGGGTCATGACCGAAAGAACTAGGTCGCGAGTACAAGCGGCCGAAATGGGTTTCCTCAGAAGGGTGGCGGGCTTCTCCCTTAGAGATAGGGTGAGGAACTTAGTCATCCGTGAGGATCTCGGAGTAGAGCCACTGCTCCTTTGCGTCGAAAGGAGCCAGTTGAGGTGGTTTGGGCATCTGGTAAGGATGCCCCCTGGGCGCCACCCTAGGGAGGTGTTTCAGGCACATCCAGCTGGGAGGCAACCTCGGAGAAGACCCAGGACTAGGTGGAGAGATTACATCTTCACACAGGCCTGGGAATGCTTCGGGGTCCCCCAGTCAGAGCTGGTTAATGTGGCTCGGGATAGGGAAGTTTGGGGCTGCCTACTGAAGCTGCTGCCCGACCCGACTTCGGATAAGCGGTTGAAAATGGATGAATGGACTTTTTCTACCCATAAATAACTAATATTAACATTATAGCCAGAGGGGAACTGGCCCCTACAATGACCAAGGATATTTTTCTCCATTATATTTAATCTCCATGAGTTTTGTGTTCTCTGCCACAGCTGCCTTTTAAGCTGCTCACTGGGGGTATAAATACAAATATAATTTACTTATTTATTTAATTATTTATTTGAAGGTACAATTTACAATCATGTTTTCATTAAACCACGCTATTATGACTCTTACAATATTATTGACATTACTATCTTACATCTTATTTCCTGTTAAAGCATAATTTTCTGTAAAGCTGCTTTGTTGTGAAAAGCACTATACAAATAAAAATGATTTGACTAGACTATGCCACAGAGACATCACCCAATTGCCCTGTGCTGGGGCTCTACTGCCAGAACAAAATTGTGCATTGCTTGCTGTACTACCAACATCTGAAACAATATCTACCGGCTTCTCTTTCTCAACGACCTCCACTCGCATTTGGATGCATGTCTATAACTCATTAATCTTCTCCGTCAACCTAACTAATTCCTTACATTTATTACATGTGAATCCCTCATTGCTGATGGATGAAGCTATAGTAAACATGTGGCATGCAGTGCAAGTAGCAATAACATCTGCTAATGCAATGACTTAACGCAATTGTTTGTTGTTATTGTGGTAGTTCCTGAGCAGTGGGGGTTTGAGATCAATGTGAATCCCTCTTGCAGTTGTTTGTTGTTGTGTTGGTTTCTGAACAGTGGGGGTTTGAGATCAATGAAGTTATCTGTGTAAAAACGCAGAAGAAAAGTAATAAAAGTAGAAAAGCGGAAAAATGGATGCACGCAGAAAAAGGTTAAAGATCTTTAATAAAATAGAAAAAAAAAGATAAATAAACAATGGTAAGCAGAAAATAGAAGAATAAAAAATGCTTAGCAGGGTAGTATACTATAAACACAGACTCAAATTATGCGTTAGCAGCAACAGGAACAAGAATTGCAACAGCCCTTCCAGAAATATGATTTAGGCCCAATCATATTACAGTACAGAGACTACATTTATCAGATTTATAAATGACTTGCTCTTATCTCTCTCTTCTAGTGCTTTTAGTTCTAATGCTGCCTTTGACACCATAGATCATGACATTCTTTGGGAAAGGATTGAGAATTATGTTGTCATTTTTGGGCAGGTACTAGCATGATTTAGGTCCTATTTATCCGACTGCTACCACTTTGTGTAAATGAGGAATTGTCAGATCAAATAGAAGTAAAGTATGGATTGCCGCAGAGGACAGTTTTAAGTCATCTGCTTCTCTGCTTGTATATGCTTCCACTGGGACACATTATCAGGAACCATGTTTAGTTTTCAATTAGTTTTCAGTGTTATGCTGAAGATAATCAGCTTTATATTTCCTCCAGACCTGGAGAAAATTTCCCAAATTTGTCCCTTCTCCAAGGAGTGTATCAATGATATCAAAGACGAGATGGCTAGAAATTTCCTTCTACTCAATTCTGACAAAAGAGAGGAATTCATTATTGAACCAAAAACCTCTAAAAATAAGATGCTAGAATCTGATTTGTCTCTCGATGGATGTACTGTTACATTATCTTCTACAGTTAACCCTTTCGCACATGCTATCAAATCGGTGTGATTACACTAGTCTGGGCTCAGAGGCGTTTGATCAAACTGGTGTGATCTTATTTGTGCTGCTGTTTACCAGCAAAAGAGGGACTGCAGCGGTTGTCACAATGCTCAAATAGTGCTTTCAACATCACAATATCTTTATTTATATGTTACAAACATTCCAACAATCACTAAATATGTTTAAAGCCATTACCTTCATAGCACACTGTTTTGATGCAGTGATGCAGCAATTTTTTCTGACATTAAACAAAGAATATACAAACTAGTCAGTCCACTCAAGCCTTCTCCCATTCTGTCCGTCACTCATTCTAATCAATTCCGGTGCTGGGAAAGTGGAATTCTAATTTTCCTCAGAAGATCGCGACTCAGATGAGAATTGATTGCATTTTAATAATCAACTTGATCCAGTGGGGGATATACTTTCTGATGAGTAAGTATTTTTTTCATCTATTCATTGTTTATGTACTGTGTGATAATAGGGTACAATGGGGCAAAAGGCTCTGCAGGGTAAATTGCTCCTTTATTTATTTTCTCCTAAAAGGATATATTTTATTCCATACTATATATTATTACAATATATTATTCCAATCAAAGTGGAGGTTTATTTGTTTATAGAATACTTGAGAGGTAATTTAATGTCAGTTATGATTGAAATTAACAAGAAATGGCACACCTTTTTCTAAAGTCTTATTTTGAACAAGCATTACCTACATTTTTTCTCTAAATGCATCTTGCTGTCTCAAACGTATTTGCAATATTTGACAAATTAAGCCATATACTGTAACTATTTCCCTAATATTTACACTAATTTTTTTATTGATACATATATATATATATATATATATATATATATATATATATATATATATATATATATATATATAAATAAGTGTGGAGATACATGGCCAGTTTAATCTAAATTATTGAGCATACAGCAAGTCATTTTGAGTGTTTATCTTTTCTATTATTCCGAGTAATAGATCAGAAACAGATCAAACCAATCTGATGTGTCGTATTTGATGTGTGCCGTCATGTTGTTAGTATTGTTGTGTGAATGAGAATAGACAGCTCGAGTTTGCATGAGAAGGCTCCAGAATAAAACTAAACTGTTTTACAAAACATCAGTCATAGTTTTTTTTAGTTGAAACTGCAGTAAATTCAATAAAATGCCACTGTCAGGAAGCAAACCCCTGACAGTGCAGGCATAAGAAAAACTCTGAGCGCTGTGTCTCTTATCTTTCTTTAAAGACCTTAATGCAGCCAGATTGATGCCATCGCGATGCTCTGATGACATTCAACTGAGCTGGGACTCTCTGTCTTTTATTTATTAGAGTAACTGACTCAACAGATTGCCGAATGTACGTGTTCACCCAGACAAGTCCTCATGTGACCAGCAGAGACAGACTGTACCTATTGAGAATAATGTCCAGTCCTGAGGTTCAAAATTTCCTGGACAGGTAGTCTGCCCAAACACAGTCTGACTACCAAGTACTCAGAGAGGCCCTGGTAAAAGAATTCTCAGTCCCAAAATTTGAACAAGGAGCGATTGCTGCCTTGGATGTGAAACAGAAATGGCACGTGACTCCTTAAGCCTATTATGGTCGACACTGACGAGCCTACTTTGGGCCTGGAATGAACCTGAGATGGAATACTACAACTTGAAAAACTTATGTAATCACAAACCCAAGCCTTTCAACAAAGGTCAAATAGAACCTCCAACCCAGGAAGGAACATGACCACCACACTGTTGTCAGACTGAGATATCAGACCAACTGCTGGGAGAAGTCATGGACAAACCAAATCCCTTGGAAACCACAAAAAGGAAAACCACATGGACATCCAGCTGGGTGTCTAAGGACGATCGGTCGACACAGACAGGGACAAGAAGTCCAAGTAATCAATGACGGAATACGCCTCATCTCTGTGCAGACAGGCCAAGAACTGAGAAGCAAAATAACTACTAAGGCTACTAAAAGGAATATTTTAAACAGAATTCACCCAAGAAGGATGGGAAGGATAAGCCTAATTTATTTTGACAAAATGTGGAACAGAAAACTAGTGATCACCTAATACAACCTTCTGCTGCCCACAATGATGCTCAGCCATCCATTAACCAACATTTGAGAGTCACCAACAAAGAACAATCTTCACTTTCAGACAAACCACAGATCCAACCTGGCTGCCTAACACTAGAGACAGCAAGCAACCTAAACCAAACGGATCTGCCACAATCAAGTACGAATGAGAACCCTGAGGTACCAGAGAGTGCCATCTTGGTCGTCTGCCTCCCCACTGACCAACAAGCCCAAATTCCAACTTGCCAGTCACCACTCAGGTGACGGTTCCCCAACTCCTAGGGGACATGATCAAAAAGGGAGTCGCCAAGAAATTCCTCTCCATCACTCTGGAACACCAAGAGAGAAGCCTTGGTAGATGCCGGAGTCGACATAACCCTAATGTCATCTCAGCTCTTCGAGAAGGTACAAGAAAGTGCTAAAAGAACAAACCAAACTCCATAGATGTACACTGAATGTGCAGGCATTCTCCAAAACTGGAATCCAACTGGAACGGGTGGTACCAATTCACCTAACTGTTGGTTCCTAATGCATCCAATATACATCTGACCATTGGAGACATTCCCTCTTTTCATCAGGAAATATTTATTGGACCGTTTTGAGCCTTTGATAGACTTCAAACAACTAAAAATATGGGTAAAAATTCAAGAACCTCTACCTCTCCATCCTGTAAACCCTCCAGAGGTTCAGTGTCAAGTCACACATGTTGAAAATGGCCCATCGGTCAAGGATAAAGACACCGCTTCAGTATTTGACCAAGCCCCACTACTGTGTGCCCTACAGTCAATGATAGACCCAGATTCCAACTGCACTCAAATAATAACAGAAATACAACTGCATGGCAAGACAGTGACCAATACAGTTCTGGCCTTATGGGCTGACAACTCATCCACCAGCCCCAGACACTTCAATACCCTAACTCAAGGCACACCAGAACTGCCTTACATTACCAAGCACACTCGATCCCTCTGACTTCTCGCCTGCCAAAGGAGTCTGTGCTCTGAACTTAAACTGGAAGGAGAGATGTCTGACACATTAATTCTTAGTGGTCCCAGACCTACCCCATGATGCCTACATTAGAGCAGACATTCTGGTCAGACTCAATGCTTGCATGGACACCTTGAATGAGCTTGTGTGTGCCCCATTGACTCACCAACCCTCCTTGGAATCCATGGAACTTGGCCTTCTTGCAGTTGGGAACCAGAAAGACCAAGAAGTCTTTGGAGCGCTTTTTTGGTAGCTCCATGGCTGTTGGTTCGTAGTTGCTGCGTGACACCCCCTAGATTATTTGTGCTGATGTGCAGCATGTCTCCGTGTCGACTGGTGTGTCCCCCGAAGATGACCAGTGATATCCCTGAGCGGCTGCACCCCACAGTTTCCATGCTACAAGCAGTCAAAAACGTAAAAATTTTCATATCTGCAGCCGAACGCTTGGTGGTGCCACCATTTCCCACCGCAGGCTTGGGCTCCCTCTCCATTGAAATAAACCACAGATAGGCTCTTTTTTGGGGAAGGTGGGGGCTGACCACAAAAACCCTATAAGTCCAAATACACACTATATTGCATCACTTCCTCCTCGGGGTGCTAAGGACCACCCCCATATCGGATCCACTAAATGAACCCTTAACAGCTATTTTGGGGAAGAGCCAATGGAAGCGAGCCATTGATTGGCTGACCACGAGGCATGTCCAGGAGGGGGCTGGGCTGACAACAAACGTCTTGGGTTACGTATGTAACCCTTGTTTACTGAAAAAAGCAGAACGAGATGCTGCGCTGCTAAGCGCTTTGGGAATGATCATGCATTGTGACCAGCTGTGAATATGTGTGTAACACGTCAATGTAACATTGACCGGAAATGTATAGCCTCGGTTGGTGAGATCATTGGATGCACCTGTGACCAGGCTATAAATTGAGGCGTCACCAGCGTGTTCGTCAGATACTACTTGTCTTTTCTGAAGAGCAGTCCTGGGACGACCCAGTGCGGAAAATAAGCGCAGCATCTCGTTCCGCTTTTTTCAGGGAACAAGGGTTACATACATAACCCGAGACGTTCCCTTTACAAAAAGCTACACTATGATGATGCGCTGCTAAGCACTTTGGGAACAAAATACCCACGCATCCGCACTGGGGCTGTCCGGACCCCTGCGGTTGTGAGGTGTGTTCACAAGGACGCGAGAGGTCTCAGACATGAGCTCGAGATGTTGACTCAAGGGTGAAAGACCCGGAGTAGCAAAAATCCTACTCAATAGAATCATAGAATGTAAGCAGAAAGGACTAGCCTGCCGCATCACAGACTTACTTGAGACTTGGCTTCAGACGTAGGCCCGGAGTATCATAAACATCCAAACCATAGAGCCTGAAGAATGTGTGTGGAAAGGACTAACCTGCCGCATCACAAACTTATTCAGGCATAAGGATCTAAATCATAAGATTTAGTAATGTGTACGAAAAGGACCCGCTTAGACTTGAGATCATAATTGAATACAAGGGAATCCAGATATGGGGCCTGAAGAATGTGTGCGGGAAGGACCAGCCTGCCGCATCACAAACTTGTTCAGGCATGAATCTTAAGATTTTAGGAATGTGTATGGAAAGGACCAGCCTGCTGTACACAGACCATCTTAAACTTGAGATCAGAAATGAACTCAGGGGCATGGGAGCCCAGACATAGGGCCTGAAGAATGTGTTTGGAAAGGACCAGCCTGCCGCATCACAAACTTGTTCAGGCATAAAAAGAGTTTAGCCAATAAAGTCTGAGACTGTGTGCGGAAAGGAACCAGCCTGCCACAACAAAAACCCAACTTAAACTCCTACCCCCGGACCTAAGGGCCCGGGGTAGCTTAAACATCTAGACCATGAAGAACACAGGAAGGTGTGCGGAGAGGGCCAGCCTGCCGCATCACAAACTTGTAGAGGCATGGGGCTGAGATGTCGACTCGAGTACATAAGAGCCTGGAGTAGCATGAACATCTAAACTATAGAACTTGATGAATGTGTGCAGAGAGGACCAGCCTGCCACATCACAAACTTGCTGCAGAGGGACACCTCTAGCCAAGGCCTTAGAGGAAGTGACACCTCTGGTGGAGTGAGCCCTGATACCTACTGGCGAAGCTTGACCACGCGCCTCATAGGACAGGGCAATAGCATCCCTCACCCAATGTGACATAGTCGGTTTGGTAGCGGCCGCCCCCTTGTTGCGGCCCCCAAAACAGACAAACAACTGCCCTGACTTATGCCACTGGCTAGTATGGTGGACATAAGTCTGAAGGGCACAGACAGGACAGAGACGGTGAAGTCTTTCTTGCTCCGGCGTTGAAAACGGCAGAGAGCAGAAGGCTTCCAGAGTGACAGGATGTACTGTCAAAAAAGGCACCTTGGGGAGATAGTCCGGATGCGAATACAGAATAGCTTTAGCCATACCTGGGGCAAACTCTAAACAGGCCGGCAAAACAGACAGAGCCTGTAGATTCCCAATCCTCTTGAGAGAGTTTATCACCATAAGAAAGACCATATTTAGAGTCAGACGCTGACTCTAGAGGTTCAAAGGAGGTCTCAACTAGACCTTCCAGGACTATTGCCAAGTCCCAGGAAGGAGTTCTAGTCATGACAGGGGGCCTCAACCGCATGGCTCCATGAATGAAGTCTCCCTACAGGCGCCCCATCGATCAAGGCGTGGCAAGCCGAAATGGCGGCCACATAGACCCTGAGAGTGGCGGGGCATATGCCTGCTGACAGTTTTTCTTGCGGAAAATCCAGAACTGAAACAATTTGGCAGTTAACTGGATCTGCATCATGTGAACTGCACCACTTTTCAAAGACACCCCACTTATTGGCATAAATTCTTCTAGTGGAAGGGGACCTAGCACTAAGAATGGTCTCGATAACCTCAGGCGACAGCCCTGTGTTCCTCAGTTGGTACCCCTCAGGAGCCAAACATGAAGATTCCACAGTTCGGGACGGGGATGAAGTATCATCCCCTGTGCCTGAGACAGAAGGTCCTTCCTGATCGGAATTGCCCAAGGCGAGCCGTCTAGGAGGAGCATTAGTTCTGAGAACCAAGTCCTGTTCGGCCAATAAGGTGCTATCAGCAAGAGGCAAGACCCTTGTTGGCGAACTCTGGCTAAGACCCCCAGGAGCAGAGAAACCGGGGGAAACGCATACAGGCACATTCTGGGCCATGTAGGTGACTCAGAGAGAAGTAGAGGGAACATTGTGCAGTCTCTTAAGAGGCGAAGAGGTCCACTTCTGCACTGTAAAATTTCTCCCAAATTTGTTCCACTACCTCGGGGTGGAGTTTCCAATCGCCCGTCGGTAGGTTGTGTCTGGACAGAAAGTCTGCTCCCACGTTTAGGCGTCCAGGGATATAGATAGCCCTGAGTGACAGGAGCTTGCCCTGGGCCCAAGGGAGAATCCGACGTGCCAGCAAATTCAGGTGGCAAGAGTGTAGAGCTCCATGGCGATTTATGTAGGAGACTGCCGAAGTGTTGTCCAGGTAATCTCTTGGGTCAGAGAGAGAACGCTCTTTTCGACGTTGAGTCTCAGACCCAGAGAAACCAGATGAGCCAAGACGATATCCCTGTGCTGAACTGCTAGTTCCTGGGACTGAGCTAGTATCAGCCAGTCGTCTAGATAATTCAGAATGCGGATGCCCTGGAGTCGCAAAGGAGCCAGTGCTGCATCCATGCATTTCGTGAATGTGCGGGGTGATAAGGCTAGGCCGAATGGAAGAACCCAATATTGGAAGGCTTCGTCCCTCAAAGCGAACCTTAGGAACTTCCTGTGCTGTGGCAGAATTCCGATATGGAAGTATAAGATCGATCGTGACCAGCCAATCGCCATGTTGGATCTGAGACATGATTGCCCTGACCGTTAGCATCTTGAACTTGAATGCCCTGATCGAGTGGTTCAAGCCTCGAAGATCTAGAATGGGACGCAACCCCCCACCCTTCTTGGGAACCAGGAAGTATCTGCTGTAATAGCCTGAATTTTTCTCTTGAAGGGGAACATGTTCTATGGCCCCTTTGACCAAGAGATTTTGTAATTCTTTCCACAGTAGACAACCACGGTAGTAGGAACCACGCCGTTGAAACGCGGATGGCGGCGGGAAAATTGAATTTTGTAGCCCTTTTCTACTGTTTTTAGGACCCACATAGAAACACCGGGCAGAAGTTTCCACGCTGCCAGGTTCTCTGAAATGGGAACTAATTTTAGCACTTCCTGTTGAGGGGGTGTTGAGTGTTCCGTGTCCTGGACTAAGGCAGGAAGCAACGGTACACCCAACTTTTTGTCAGAAAACTCACCCGAAACACCAAGGGTGGCGGGAGTGAAGGGTTTTCTTGAGGGTATCGGGAGGGCCGAAGTGAATAAAACACGTGCCCCTTCCTCGAAGGGAACTACCCCCAAAAGGTTGGGTACAAGACCGTCAGGGTTTTTAGCTTAGGGGGCTGCTGAGGACAACGAGCCTGTCCCCTGTCTTTGCGAGGGGGAGCACGACTCGCCACGCTCTGGTTTTGAGCTTCCCTCCTCGTCCACATACAATGGGGGGCCGATGGCCCCGCCCCCTGAGTGCGGCGAGGAAAAAACTGCCCAAAGGCTTCCTCGTGACTTTTTGCCTCCTGAAATCTGGAAATAACCGTGTTCTTGGCGTCTCCAAAGAGACCAGAAAGCGAGACCGGGGCATCGAGCAGGAACACCCGGTCCTTGTCTTTGATGTCCGAAAGGTTAAGCCATAAATGTCTCTCCGTGCTGACTAAAGCAGACATAGACCGGCCAATGGCACGGGCTGACTGCTTGATCGAAAGGAGAGACAGATCTGTGGCTCGACGAAGCTCTAAAAATGCTTCCTCGTCGAGCGTTTCACCCGCACTCAGGTCTTTTAGCAGATCAGCTAGTAAGCCTGTAACACAGCCATGGTGTGCAGCGCTGCACCAGCCTGACCTGCTGCTTGAAAAGCCCTTCCCACTAGCATGGAGGTGGTTCTGCATGGCTAGAGGGGAGGGCGGGGCTTTTTAATGATGACGCCGAACCGGCGAGAGATAGCCCGCAACCGGCGGCAACATTGAATAGCCTTTTGCGTCAGCGCCCATGATAGTCGAGTATAACGACGTGAACGCGCGAGGTATAAGGTTTTCTCCACGAACTAGCGAGCTCGTCGTGGAGATCATCAAAGAAGGGAAGGGACTGATGAGGCGTTCCCTTCCCTTGGCCACCAGACAGAAACCTGTCTTCCAATTTAGATCGTTTGGGGGTTTCTTGGTCGCATGGCCAGTCTAATTGAAGCCTGGCCACTGCACGAGTGATCACGTCGAGCAACTCCTCAGAAGATTTAGAATCGCGTTTGGAGTGCTCTGACGCGGATAACTCACATTCCGAACCAAGAGATATAAGGTCCTCCCCGTGAACCGAAGAAGCGCCGGAGCGCTCTTCGAGATCGCGTGAAGGACCAGCTGGGTCTGGGGAGAGAGCGAGCGAAAGGGACAAACCCGTCTCTCGCTCCTCAGCCAGATCCATGTGAGAGCCCCACGTGTGAAGTGTGGGTGCTGGCTCGCGAAAGTAAGCGAGGCGAGCATGAAGCATTCCGACCGAAAGTAGGTCACAATGCGCGCACCCGCCCTGCCCCAACGCGAGAACAGTGTGCTCTTCCTCCAAACAAACAAAGCAGAACTCATGCGTGTCCTTGTCGGTCATAGAGCGTTTGCCTTGTTTCTCTGACATAATTTATCTTTCCATATATATATATATATCTTCTCTTTTTTTTTAAAAGAACAGAGAAAGAAGGAAGGAAATTTCTGCGCACTGCCTAACAGTTTCTAATTCCTAACAAAGGGAAGAAAAGTTTTTTATCAGCAGTCTTGTGAAACACACAGCACAGTATGATCTGAAGAAAAGAGATCTGACGAACACGCTGGTGTGTGACCAGGCTATTTATAGACTTAATTTGGGGCCCCTGACAGTAAAGGATCTAGAATTTTAAGGTCCTGTGTCCTTTTGACCCATCTTTTCTAGACATCCCACTTGCCATGTAAACCAATGTTATTTTCATACTGGGTTTTTGGACACCATTCCTAAAGGGGAACATTTTGTGTCAAAACAGGTCAAAGGGTCACATAACTGTGGACAATGTCTGAGGGCACCCCACGGGACATATGTATCGATTTTGGGATATTTTGAACTTTTTGAGCATTGTCCAGCAAACAAGTATAAAACATTTATGGAATACAATGCAGGTGGGATATTTCTAGAAAGGTCCCATGGGCCCCAAATTTCACACGGTGGTGGCCTGAGGTCCCCCAAACAACATAATAAGAGGACAAGGCTCTAGAAAAAGACAAATATTTTTGGCCATTTTTGCAAGAATTTCTCACACAGCCCTCTTCCACTTATGCCCAGACAGAGCCTTTTGAAGAAGGAGGGAATCTGGGATGGTTTAAGAGAAAAACAAACACCGACCAACAGAAACAGGCAGGAGCTAGTCTTCAAGGCAGAGCAGCACATGACATCTTGGCACAAGACATTACATACAAGATAGTTAAATAGGCAATTGCTGTCTGAACTGCTTGATGGGGCAAAGCGTGTGTGAGCTTAAAACAGTGCTGCTCTTGCATGTCACATACTGACTACTCTTTTTATTTTGGGAATCAGAGGTCAGTTTTACCCTTGCAAACTTTACTAGATCATCCATAACCTTTTACCCTCACTGAAATACTTAATAAAGTATGTAGGCTAATAATATAATGGCTCTATATTTTAGTCAGGTGTAATCCTTCCAGACTCAGAAGGACTTGGATTCAGGTAAAAATGAAATATAAAACAACCATTAAACAGGTAATATTTCCATGTGCATATTTTCAATGGTAAATGATAATCTAACTGCAGGCCTATCCGCATAGCTTTTACCCCATCCTATATAGACAACATGAAGAAGACTGAAGCATGTAAAACATTTGGGGGACCAACACTACCCTCATTCACTCCAGCATAGGAGCTGTCACCATCTCTTAACTATGGGTGACCAGTTATTGATGGGATTCCAGGGGGAAGCACATCAGGTCCAACCATATCCTAGGATGCAAGTGACTATATAGTGTGGTTTGAAGTTTGGAGATTTCACCAGCAAGTGGTAGTAATTTTTAATAAAAAAAAAAATAAAAAAATATGAGAATTGTGTAACATTTTCCAGAGGTCATGGTTTATTTTTATGTTTAAATCCATGAAAAGGGGGCTGGTTGAAGGAGGAGTAAATGTTTGAATTTTGATGATGTTTTTGACCACTTTTTTGATTATATATTTGTTTCGTTTGAATGTATAAATATTTTGGTTTTATTTTTTAGTGTTTCAATAAATTAATTAAATTTTTAAAATTTAATGTTGACCAGTAGAGCATGCTGATACAACCACTGTTAATACTAGCCATGATTTGTGTGTAAATCGCACACTTGCACGAAAATACCCACTTTGCGCTTATGAGTTCTAAGCACTGCACTGTGCTTAGTGCTTGCATGCTAAATATTACAAAATAAACAAATATTTATTTGTTTATACATTTTTTTTTATTGCTTGTATTTTACAAGCAGAACTCAAGATAATCAAATTACATACATTGAAGAACTTATTCATAAACAACATGCATGAATATTGAATCTAATTCCACAATGCAGAAATACATGCAAACACTGTTGTGAAAAGATGAGCAATGTGAACCTGAATGCAGCTCATCCGTGTGACATGGCAGCCAAGCTAGAAAGACACACAATCTTTTTCAAACCTAATATGAAGATTGCCGTACACAGAGTACTCTTGAAAATGAAACATTGCTGCCTGAAACACCATGAACAGAGAATTGAGAACATTGATAGCAGAAAAAAACTAAATCCCTAATTATCACCTAGAAGTGACAACTGTTCCCCAAGAGAAAGCAGAGGACTTGTATATTTCGAGTAAGTAAACCAAGTGATGCATAATCCAAATATAAAGCGACTGTTTGCTTAAAAAGCAAACACATAGGCACAAGTGAATCATGCTTTTTCTCACGAGTGACGAGCGATGAACAACAGCTGCAGAGTTTATAAAGTAGATGCTGGATTATGATTGGATGAGATGCCTTAATTGAATGAATGGTGTAATGCTATGCTACGCTTCCAAATCTAATATGACAATGCAATGGTTAGTCTGTGCAGCCAATATCACTAAATTACTTTCGTTTAGTCATCTAATATGTCAAATCTAACACAACAGCTGAAATTTCTTTTAAACGGTGGATTGGTCTTTTGCATATGCTTAAACAAATCTCATAAAAATAATACAATAATCCTCAATAATAATTCAGCATTACAAAAATAATGACTGGATAAACAGATAACATGTTTTAATAAATATTTTATAATGCCACTCTTGACTTCACCAAGATGGGCTACAGGCAGACATGACATGACACGAATTAACAACACAAATTAACATAAACACGACACAAATTAACCATAGCACACACAACCAGTGTTGCCAGATTTGTGTGACATTTTCCAGCCCAGTGCTCAAATGATTGCTCAAAACCTGCACGAATGCATTAAAAACCACCCAAATAGTGTATATGTAAATTAAATGCACATTAACCATAATACTACTGCCTTTGCAACCTTGACAACAAAATTAAGTGACGCAAAGAGAAAGTTTCCTAAAACCTTTCCATTTACCCATGTTTCTTTATTCACACATAGAAACAAACACACACGAACAGAAAAGGAGAAAAAAAAAAAAAAAAGCTATAGGCTACATTGGTTAGTATTTTTCATCTAAGCATCCTTTATTCTTGCTAAAATACTCAATGGAGTTACAACGTAGTATGCAGGGATGTAGTTGGTAAACCCTTTGCCTTGGAAGATAACATAGTAGTAAAAACATTTTGCAAACAGCATATTAAGTACCAGGTTGGACGTGGTAAGTAGGTTATCATCATAATATCTCTGAAAAACAAACAAACAAATGTACTGCATAGTATGAATTACCTATTATTTGAAATGTATTTGTCTTTCCTTCAGTCTGGACATATTTCTAACACATTTGTAGTTTTTGGAGGCACAGTATTAAAAATAATATTTTTAACCTGAGGCCTATATTTGACTTCATTCACTTTATTCTGCTTAAACCTGCCAGCTGTTTTGCAGTGACCTTATTCTTTTGTGCAGGCCAGGTGCCCTCTTGACTTAATAATAAGCAGGATCTCTTTCTCTCTCTTTCTGAGTCTTTATTCCTCCAGCTATACATTATTCATCTTTTATTTCCACTCGGCAGGACTAATCTGGCCAGCTGTGATGATTGTATGTTATAATGCACGAAAATGACCATGTTTTGTTCTTTTAGAATCTTAAAGGCATTACATTTACATTTAGTCATTTAGCAGATGCTTTTAACCAAAGTGACTTACAAATGAGACACATAGCAAGCAATTATTCATATAAAGCTTAACAACATCTGCAGTATATGACTGCCAAGTTCTTACAGTGGCTGGAGTAGTAAAGATGCTAGCACAGAAGAAAGAGACACTGAAAGGATGAAAAAAGATCTTTGGAGAGCAATATAATTATAGGCTAAGTAATCTAAAAGAGAGTCCTCTGTGCATTTAGATCTGAAATGTTGACATTTTAAGATGGTTGATCTGCTTTATATATAGAAATTTGGATTTTGCGTGAAAGAACATTTCTGTAGCCCAATAAGTAAATAGGGCTCAGTCATTAAGATACATTTCACATGACCACTCCTCAAATACTCCTTTTGAGCACCTGTAATAATAAATTGAGATTGCATCTGAAACTGAAGGACACAAACACTGAAATATACATTTTATGTGTTCAATAAAACACACACTTTAATTTGAACAATAGAATTACACAGCAAAACATACAAAATCAAACTTAAGTAAATACATTTTTAATAAAGAGTGTAGGAACAGAATATATATAAATTCATAAATACTCAACAACTGCAATACCTGTGGAGAGAAGAGAGGGAGAAAAGAGGGTAGGACGACAACACCAGTAAACACAGCCCAGCCTAGGCCTCTTCGCAAAACTGTGTCAAGTGTGCCAAGACTGAAAACAGTTCCTATCGAGAACCAAGCAGTCTTTTGCCATTACATTCCAGCATGCAACAAGCAACTTTAGTTTTATTTTCAGTCCTACATTTCAAATTGCATAGCCAACATCTCTTAGAGGACTCTTCAAATTTAGGGAAATGGGCTACGTGGAGGGATGCAAAGGAGGGACTACAGGCTTTAGTGTATGCAAAGGGAAATCTCCCCTCGGTCTACACCCAGGCAAATGGAGGATGACGATGATGATGATGATGATTCATGTATTATTCATGCCCAGTAACCCCTTAACCAATCATATTTGATTTTAGCTTATATTGTCATGAGTATGTGGCAGTTTTCATAAAGAAAGTCGGTGCTTGGACGACGAAGATATTGAGACAAGAACCATTGGAATAATTGTTCCCAAATTTGAACACTCCGACTGGTGAGGGTTAAACATTACAGGTGGAACTCGAAAAATTAGAATATCGTGCAAAAGTTCATTAATTTCAGTAATTCAACTTAAAAGGTGAAACTAATATATTATATAGACTCATTACAAGCAAAGTAAGATATTTCAAGCCTTTATTTGATATAATTTTTATGATTATGGCTTACAGCTTATGAAAACCCCAAATTCAGAATCTCAGAAAATTAGAATATTACATGAAATCAATAAAAAAAAAAAAAAGGATTTTATATACAGAAATGTCGGCCCTCTGAAAAGTATAATCATGCATATGTACTCAGTACTTGGTTTGGGCCCCTTTTGCATTAATTACTGCCTCAATGCGGCGTGGCATGGATGCTATCAGCCTGTGGCACTGCTGAGGTGTTATGGAAGACCAAGATGCTTCAATAGCGGCCTTCAGCTCTTCTGCATTGTTTGGTCTCATGTCTATCATCTTTCTCTTGGCGATGCCCCATAGATTCTCTATGGGGTTCAGGTCAGGCGAGTTTGCTGGCCAATCAAGCACAGTAATACCATGGTCATTGAACCAGGTTTTGGTACTTTTGGCAGTGTGGGCAGGTGCCAAGTCCTGCTGGAAAATGAAGTCAGCATCTCCATAAAGCTTGTCTGCTGAAGGAAGCATGAAGTGCTCTAAAATGTCCCGGTAGACGGCTGCGTTGACTCTGGACTTAATAAAGCACAGTGGACCAACACCAGCCGATGACATGGCTCCCCAAACCAACACAGACTGTGGAAACTTCACACTGGACTTCAAGCATCTTGGATTGTGTGCCTCTCCATTCTTCCTCCAGATTCTGGGACCTTGGTTTCCAAATGAGATGCAAAATTTGCTCTCATCAGAAAAGAGGACTTTGGACCACTGAGCAACAGACCAGTTCTTTTTTTCTTTAGCCCAGGTAAGACGCTTCTGACGTTGTTTGTTGTTCAGGAGCGGCTTGACAAGAGGAATACGACATTTGAAGCCCATGTCCAGGACCCGTCTGTGTGTGGTGGCTCTTGATGCAGTAACTCCAGCCTCAGTCCACTCCTTGTGAAACTCCCCCACACATTTGAATGGCCTTTTCCTGACAATCCTCTCCAGGCTACGGTCATCCCTGCTGCTTGTGCACCTTTTTCTTCCACATTTTCCCCTTCCACTTAACTTTCTATTAATGTGCTTTGATACAGCACTTTGAGAACATCCAACTTATTTTGCAATTACCTTTTGAGGCTTTCCCTCCTTGTGGAGGGTGTCAATGATGGTTTTCTGCACAACTGTCAGGTCAGCAGTCTTCCCCATGATTGTGAATTCAACTGAACCAGACTGAGAGACCATTTAAAGGCTCAGGAACCCTTTGCAGGTGTTTTGGATTAATTAGCTGATTAGAGTGTGACACTTTGAGCCTACAATACTGAACCTTTTCACAATATTCTAATTTTCTGAGATTCTGAATTTGGGGTTTTCATAAGCTGTAAGCCATAATCATAAAAATTATATCAAATAAAGGCTTGAAATATCTTACTTTGCTTGTAATGAGTCTATATAATATATTTGTTTCACCTTTTAAGTTGAATTACTGAAATTAATGAACTTTTGCACGATATTCTAATTTTTCGAGTTTCACCTATATAAACGGCAACATAAACAACACCTACACTCTTTCTGCTACTGTAGAGAGAATATCAAACCCCTTTCAGGTTCCCTATGAAATGCTCTCTGACAGCAAATGCAACAAGCTTGTCGTCATGTTGCACTGAGGTCAGAAAGACCCCACCACAACAACTTCAGAATTTAGTCTAATTTTAAGACAGGTGATGGCAAACCCATTGACATGCTGTCTTGACACACTCCCTAAATCCTTTTTCAAAAAAGTGTTTAACTGTCTAGAAACAGATCTCTTAGAAATGGAAAATTCCTCCTTTTACAAAGTCCCTGAAAACCACAGTTTTAAGCCCCTCCTAAACAAGCAATCTGGATAACACCATACTATATTATACTACAGAACAATCTCAAATCTTCCTTTCATAGGAAAGATAATTGAAAATGTTGTTTTCAATAAGCTGAACAAAGTCTTAACCTCAAACGGCAACTTGGACGATTTCAAATCTGGTTTCGAACAGCATCACAGCACAGAGACAGTGCTTATGTAGATAATAAATTACTGTATATTCGCCTGAATATCAATGATGGTATCACTAGATCTCAGTGCTGTCTTTGACACTGTTGATCACAACATACTCCTAGAAAGACTTGAAAACTGGTTAGGGTTCTTTGGGACAGTCCTCAGCTGGTTAAGGTCATATCTAAAAGGTGAACATAGCCAACTATGAATCTGCATGGACATCCATAATGTGTGGAGTCCCACAAGGCTCAATACTTGCACTGCTTCTGTTCATTCTGTATATGCTTGCACAAGGTAAAATTATGAAAAAGAACCAAACTGACTACCATTGCTATGCAGATGACACCCAGATCTACCTAGCCCTATCTCTAAATGACTACAGCCCCAAATACTCCCTGTGCATTGATGAAATTAACAGTTGGATGTGCAGAAACTTCCTTCAGTTAAATGAAGACAAGACAGAAGTCATTGTCCACGTTTACTTGCACTTAAAAAAGCGGTTTATTCCAGGGTTTTTGCAGAAAGTGGTGTTTTGAAACATCATGTAAACAAGAATTATGATTTCCTTACACCATTTAATGGATTAAAAGAAACACGTCCCCTATGTTCGCGTATATGTGTATGTATAAGTTGGGGGAATCCTGGAGATCCTGAAGGGGGTATGAAGTCTTCCTTGGATACCATGTTTATAATTTACACAAGTGTTGCGGGGAAATTACATTGCTGTGGAGAAAGCTGCTTACTTACTGTGCATATATATGGGAGTAAAGAGAAAGCCGCTTAAACATTGCATGTAAACCGGAACACCACTTTCTAGCAATATGTCGCTTTCTCGCAATACATCAATACGTCGCTTTCTAGCAATAAGCTGCTTTCTGGTGTCCATGTAAACATAGTCATTGTATTTGTCAAAAAAAAGATTTTTTATCAAAGTGAACACATAACTTGACTCCAGGGGTCTATATACAAAAAAGTCAGAAATCTTGGTGTCTTTTTGGAGTCAGACCCTAGTTTCAGTAGTCATATCGAAGCAATAACTAAATCAGCCTGTCATCTAAAAAATATATACAGAGCATTAGATGTAAAATTTCAACTCAATACTTTTTCATGCATTCATCACCAGCAGGGATGACTACGTAATGGACTCCTCATTGGCCGGTCTCAAAAACACAGTTAGACAGCTGCAGCTCATACAGAATGCTGCTGCCAGGATTCTCACCTAAACAAAACAAAATTAAAAAAAAAAGAAGAAAAAATCCCAAACATATCACTCCAGTCCTCAGATTTTACACTGGCTTCCAGTTACATTAAGAATTGATTTTAAAGTATGATTACTAGTTAATAAATCACACAATGGCCTTGGACCTAAATAATGTACATTGCAGATATGCTTAATGAATATAAACCTGACAGATGTCTCAGATCATTAAGATCAAGTCAGTTAGAAATACCAAGGGTTCACTCAAAACACAGAGAGACACTGTTTAGCTACTATGCCACCCTCAGCTGGAACAAGCTTCTAGAAGAGGTCAGATGTGCTATTTTTATGTCCAAACTGAAAACACATATTTTAAGCTGTGCATTAACTGATACTGTCTAAGCACTGTGCTGCACTTGATTGCAATGCATAATTTTATTTATGTAATCTTTGTATTAATTTCAATAATTTTTTTAATCAAAATATAATTTATTTTAATAGTTTTAATTGTTATTTTTTATTTCTTGTTCTTGATTTTGTATTTTCTTTATAATCTCTATGTAAAGCTTTTTTTATTGCAATTGAGTATGAAATGTGCTATAAACTTGCCTTAACTTGCTTATTTCTATGCAATGTACCACCTACAATTTAAAGGAGGACACTTGGCATACTGCAGCCTTCAAAGGACGAGACCTCCGGAGGATGCATCCTTCCAAATTAGACACAGCCTTTGATGGCAAATCAATGGCAATAATCTGTGTGCGTTATTGGAAAAGGGAAGAACTCCCGCGCACGTTTTAAACACTTGCGCAAGGTAGTTCATACCATACTATGGCAAGCCACTAGTCTTAGAATAACACGTGTACATCTAAATGTATTTTGGCGTATTTTGCGGCATCCTAAGCCACCATACAGCCGTTAAATACTCAGTAGTAATTTCAATTGAAATTGCTTAAACGCCATTCAAAATGCACGAAAATAGTTTTTATCACTATTTTTTTTAAATAAACAGTTTCTTGATTTAAAATGTTTTAAATATAGTGAGCTAAATGTATAATGAATTGCTTCTTTTTACCCCATTCATTTATCTTAATGGACCAGTGTTTTTCTACTCTATTTTTCTGAGGTGACATTTTGAACAGTACACAGAGAAAATTCTAATAAGATGTATTATTCATATAATGGGTTATCACCTGTAGGTAATGCATTAATCTTATTAATGATTGTTATTGATACCATCAGTACTGTTTGTGGTTGGATGAGGACACTATTCTGTTTCCACCAGCCCAGCCCCCATCCAAACGACGAAGGAAGCGCACGTTCCCAAAAAGCTCACCCCTGAGATGATGTACTTGTACCACTGAGGTTCTACGGAGAGCGCTAAGGTTCAAAACTATAGCTTTTAATGAGCTTTATCTGTAGTATGTTCCCTAAAAAAGCTACACTTTGATGCTGTGATGATTTAGCGCTTTATTGGGAACGTCTTTAGGAGTGACCAGCTGTGAATATGTGTGCAACACATCAATGAAATTGACTAGAATTTATAGCCTCTGCCGGTGACATCATCAGGATGCACTGCTGCAGGGGCTATAAATAGATGCGCCACAGGTGCATCATCAGGTCTTTTGTCTTCAGGCCATTCTGTGTGTGTTGTGCTTCTCAACCCAGTCAAAAACTTTCTATTTTCCTCTGTTAGTTGTTAGAATTTGTTAGGCAGTGTGCAGAAACCTTTCTGTGAATATGTGTGCAACACGTCAATGAAATTTACTAGAATTTATAGCCTCCGCCGGTGACATCACCAGGATGGGCCGGTACAGGGGCTATAAATAGATGCGCCACAGGTGCATCGTCAGGTCTTTTGTCTTCAGAAAATTCTGTGTGTGTTGTGCTTCTCAACCCTGTCAAAAATGTTCCTCTGTTAGGAGTTAGAATTTGTTAGGCAGTGCGCAGAAACCTTTCTCTTTCAAAAAAAAGAAAAAATGACTGATAAACAAAGCAAGCGGTGTGTTCCCGTGTTTACGCTCAATGGCTGAAACGAACACACACCAGATTTGTTTTGAGTGTTTGGGGGAAGAGCATGCCGCTCTTGCGTTGGGGCGGGGCGGGTGCGAGCATTGCAAACTGCTTTCAGTCAAAATGCTTCGCACTCGTCTCGCTTCCGAGTGTCAGAGCCCAGTCTTCCATCATGGGGCTCTAGTATGGATCTGGCCGAGGAGCGAGAGATGGGTCCTTCCCTATCACAAGCGATCTCCCCAGATCCAGCCAGTCCTTCTCGTGATCTTGAAGCAGCTCCGGCACCTCTTCGGTTCATGAGGGGGACGTCGAATCTCTTGAGTCTGTGGACTTTGAGATACCCACCTCTGAGCGTTCATTGCACAATAATAAAGGGGCTGAGGAATTGCTCGATGTGGTTACTCGGGCAGTGGCCAGACTACAGCTAGATTGGCTATGCAAACAAGAGACCCCCAAATGCTCCAAGTTTTCTGATTTCAGATTTTCTGGCCAACGGAAGGGAGCGCTACATCAGTCCCTTCCTTTCTTTGATGACCTACATGACGAGCTTTCTCACTTCCCGTATCTTTGTGCCTTCGACGTCGACATATTCGACTATCACGGGTGCTGAACCATGGGGGTATTCCATGAAGCTGTGGGTAGAAGAGACACTTGCTGGTTATCTCTCACCTGGCTTGGCATCATCTCTAAAGAGACCCACTCGCCCCACAAAGCCGTGCAGGACCAACTCTACGCTTGTGGGGAAAGCTTATCAGGCAGCAGGGCAGGCTGGTGCTGCCCTGCAAACTATGGCAGTGTTGCAGCAATACCAGGCAGACCTGTTGAAGAACCTGTGCGGGCAGTCCAGTCGATGAGGCATTTTCAGAGCTTCGTCGAGCCACGGATCTGTCTCTCCGGGTGACCAAACAGACGGCTCGAGCCATTGGCTGGTCTATGGCTGCTTTGGTCAGCACGGAGAGGCACTTATGGCTGAAACTTTCAGAGACAAGGACAAAATCTTCCTTCTTGATGTCCCGATTTCACCTTCTGGCTTGGGCGTTGACTCAGTGAACATGGTCTTCACCAGGTTCCAGGAGGCAAAAAGTCGTGAGCAAGCCTTCGGGCAATTCCTTCCTCACGCACTCAGGGGGAGGGCCGCCAGCCACCCAGCCCAGCCCCGGTCCTTCTAGAAGGGAAGCTCAAAAACAGAGCATGGCGAATCTCGTTCCCCTCGTAGAAACTGGGGACCGGCTCATTGACCTCAGCAGCTCCCAAAGCAAGACCTCAGGACAGTTATCTCCAGGAAGAGAAAGTCCTGATGGTCTTGCACCCAGCATTGTGGGAGTAGCCCCCCTTGGGACAGGTCGCGTGAGACATTCACCTGTAACTTCCCGACACCCGCACAAAATCTCTCCATTCCTGCCACCTCTGGTGTTTCGGGAGTTAGCGGTTTCCAGCTAAATGTTGGGTGTTCCGTTGCTGACTGCCGTAGTCCAGGACGTGGAACACTCGACATCCCCTCAACAGGAATTGTCAAAATTGATACCCATCACAGATAACCTGGCAGTGTGGAAGCTACTGCCAGGTGTTTCTATTTGGGTCCTGAGAACAGTAGGAAAAGGCTACAGAATTCAATTTGTTTGCCATCCTCCTCGTTTCAACGACGTGGTTCCCACTACCGTGAAACCGGAATAAGCATGTCTACTGTGGAAAGAATTTCAAAATATCTTGGTCAAAGGGGCCATGGAACATGTTCCCCTTCCAGAGAGAGAGTCAGGTTACTACAGCAGATTCTTCCTGGTTCCTAAGAAGGATAGGGGGGTTGCGTCCGATTTTAGACCTTCGAGGCTTGAATCGCTTATTCAAGGCATTCAAGTTCAAGATGATTACCGTCAAGACGGTCGTGTCTCAAATCTAACATCATGATTGGTTGGTCACGATCGATCTCATGGACGCATACATTCATATAGAAATAACCATAGCCATAACACAGGAAGTTTCTGAGTTTCGTTTTCGGGTGCGAAGCTTTCCAATATCGGGTTCTTCCATTCGGCCTAGCCTTATCATCCCACACATTCACGAAGTACATGGATGCAGCACTGGCTCCTTTGCGACTCCGGGGTATCCGCATTCTGAATTATATAGACGACTGGCTGATACAAGCACAGTCACAAGAACTGGCATAGTGGTAGTCTCTTACATAAACCATCAAGGAGGTCTATGGTCACACCAACTGAACAGACTGGCACGGCAGATTCTCCTTTGGGCCCAGGGCAAGCTCCTGTCAATCAGAGCAGTTTATATCCTTGGATTCTGTTCCCCATCGTTTACAATGCCGGATCAGGAAAGACTTCACAGACTGTGTCCAGTCCGTGCCCTTCAGGCTTACATCCACCGCACTAGCCAGTGGCGTAAGTCAGGGCAACTATTCGTTTGTCATGGGGCCATAACAAGGGGGCGGCTGCCACCAAGCTGACAATGTCGCATTGGGTGAGGAATGCTATTGTCCTGGTCTACAAGGCGTGCTGTCAGGCTTTGCCAGTAGGGATCAGGGCTCACTCTACCAGAGTGATTGCCTCCTCTAAAGCCTTGTCTAGAGGTGTCCCTCTGCAGCATGTTTGTAATGTGGCAGGATGGTCCTCTCCGCACACATTCATAAGATTTTATAGTTTGGATGTTCATGCCACTCCGGGCTCTTATGTCCTTGAGTCAACATCACAAGCTTATGTCCGAGACCTCTCACGCTCTTGTGAGCACAACTACACCACCGTAAGGGGTCCAGACATCCGCAGTGCGGCGGCGTGAGTATTCTCGTTCCCAAAGCGCTAAATCAGCGCAGCATCAAAGTGTAGCTTTTGATAGGGAGCTTTTAAAGGTTACTTAACTGTAACCCCTGTTCCCTGCAAAAGCGGAATGAGATGTTGCACTTCATTGCCGCACTGAGGATGCCCCAGGACTGCTCTTCAGACAAAATACCTGACAATGCCCCTGTGGCACATCTATTTATAGCCCTGTACCGGCACATTCTGATGATGTCACCGGCGGAGGCTATAAATTCTAGTCAATTTAATAGACGTGTTGCACACATATTCACAGATGGTCACTCCTAAAGATGCTCCCAAAGCACTAAATCAGGGCAACATCTCTTTACACTTTTTCAGGGAACAGGGGTTACAGTTAAGCAAACTGAGACGTATTCTAGAAGTGAAAGGCAAATTTCATTATTGTCTAGTTATATTTTGGAAATAGGGTAACAAGAACAAATGTTTTGTTGTGTTTTTTATGTCTTTATGAACACAACCACCTACTGTTATATCTAATACTGAGTATATACAGAGTTTTCATTTTGAATATTGTAGACTTTTGGAATAAATGCGTGCTCACACACATAACTGATTTTATAGGCTAACCGTTCTTACATGTTTCTCTTTTTTTCTCCTTAGACAAGCGTTTTTATTATATATAATTGCAATTGCGTGATTTGACCACAAGAGTGCGACGTTGTCCACTTTAGTTCAGCTGTTACAGTAAACTAAATCTGTTGATTTTCTGTCCCAACAAGTACACTTTCACCGCAAGAAAAGATAAAAAGAAATTGTAGATAAGAAAAAAACATTAAACAAGTATTTAGGTTTTAGTTTTGCCTTAAAACCACCCCCATTACAGCAGGGAGAACACATTCTGACAGCTGGGAATATTATTGTCAGATACTGTTCCCCCTGTGTTCAATAAGAAAGAAAGCTCATACATGTGTCAAATTTATACTGCTGACTTGTTTGCAAAAAACAGAAAAGTCCTGTTAAGTAGCCTGCTATCAATTAATTTGTCCATTATAGCAAGGGGAACGCATTCTGACAGCTGGGAATGTTACTGTCAGATACTGTTCCCCCTGTCAAGTCAAGTGGTTTTTATTGTCATTCAACCATATACAGTTGGTACAGTACACAGTAAATAAATAACATACCTATAAAGAACACATGCAAACGTGTACAAAAAGTACGGGGCAGTACAATAAATTACAAAAAATTAACAGGACAATATGCACAGTGAGAGACAGTGCAGCGCTGTCCAGTACACAGTAGTGCAAAAAGATGACAGTTTCTAAAAATGCCAAATGTAAACATAACATACTATGAGATGAGTGTTCTATGCACATAGCAGTTATTGAGGTAGCTGCCAGGTATAAAGTGACAATAATTAAAGTGCAACTCAGGACACGTGTGTGTCAGTCCAGTCTCTGAGTATTGAGGAGTCTAATGGCTTGGGGGAAGAAGCTGTTACACAGTCTGGCCGTGAGGGACTGAATGCTTTGGTACCTCTTGCCAGAAGGCAGGAGGGTGATGAGTTTTTGTGAGGGGTGTGTGGGGTCATTCACAATGCTGGTTGCTTTGCGGATGCAGTGTTTTTTTTGTAAATGTCTATGATGGAAGGAAGAGAGACCCTGATGATCTTCTCAGCTGTCCTCACTATCCTCTGCAGGGCTTTGCGGTCCAAAACAGTGCAAGTCCCAAACCAGGCAGTGATGTAGCTGCTCAGAATACTCTCAGTGGTCACTCTATAGAATGTAGTGAGGATGGGGATGAGTGATGTGCTTTCCTCAGCCTTCGAAGAAAGTAGAGACACTGCTGGGCTTTCTTGGTAATAGAGCTGGTGTTGAGGGACTAGGTGTGGTTCTCCGCCAGGTGAACACCAAGGAATTTGGTGCTCTTAACGATCTCCACAGAGGAGCCATCAATGTTCAGCGGAGAGCAGTCACTCTGTGCTCTCCTAAAGACAACAACCATCTCTTTTGTTTTGATCACATTCAGAGACAGGTTATTGGCTCTACACCAGTCCATTGCTGCACAGTCGTGAGTCAGCAGAGTCAGCCAGCAGTGGACTGAGCACACAGCCCTGGGGGGCCCCAGTGCTCAGTGTGGTGGTGGTGGAGATGATGTACCTGATCCGGATTGATTGAGGTCTCCCAGTCAGGAAGTCCAGGATCCAGTTGCAGAGGGAGGCGTCCGCCCAGCAGGTTCAGCTTTCCAATCAGGTGCTGAGGAATTATTGTGTTGAATCCTGAGCTGAAGTCTATGAACAGCATTCGAACATATGAGTCCTTTTTATCTAGGTGGGTGAGGGCCAGATGGAGGGTGGTGGTGATGGTATCATCTGTTGAACGGTTTGGACGATACGCAAACTGCAGTGGGTCTAGTGAGGGTGGCAGCTGGGTCTTAATGTGCCTCATGATGAGCCTCTCGAAGCACTTCATGATGATGGGTATGAGTGCGACGGGATGGTAGTCATTGAGGCAGGACACTGAAGACTTCTTTGGCATGGGGACAATGGTGGTGGCCTTGAAGCATGTTGGAATGACGGCGCTGCTCAGAGAGATGTTGAAGATGTTGGTAAGAACATCTGCCAGCTGGTCTGCACATCCACTGAGCACTCTGCCAGGAATGTTGTCTGGTCCAGCAGCCTTCTGTGGGTTGACTCTACATAGAGTTTTCCTCACATCAGCCATGGTAAGACAGAGCACCTTGTTGTTGGGAGGAGGGGTGGTCTTCCTCACCACCATGTCGTTCTGTGCTTCAAACCTAGCGTAGAAGTCGTTCAGCGCATTTGGAAGGGAGGCATCTTTATCACAGGCAACTGATGTTGTCCTGTAGTTGGTGATGGCCTGGATGCCCTGCCACATGCGCAGCATGTCGCCGCTGTCTTGGAAGTGACTGTGGATTCTCTGGGCGTGGCATGCTTTGCCTCTCTAATGGCCCGGGACAGTTTGGCCCTCGCTGTTCTTAGGGCAGCCTTGTCGCCTGCTCTGAAGGCGGAGTCTCGGGTCCTCAGCAGTGCACGCACCTCCACAGTCATCCACGGCTTCTGGTTGGAGTGTGTGGTGATGGTCTTGGAGAAGGTGACATCATCAATGCACTTGCTGATGTAGCTGGTCACTGATGCTGTGTATTCCTCCAAGTTGGTAGAGTCGCCATATGTTGCAGCCTCCCTGAACATGTGCCAGTTAGAACACTCTAAACAGTCCTGAAGAGATGGCTCCTGCTGGCCAGGTTTTCACTTGCTTCTGGAGCGGTTTTGTGCGTCTGACGAGCGGTCTGTATGCTGGAATTAGCATAACAAAGATGTGGTCTGAGTAGCCGAGGTGGGGGCGGGGCTCTGCCCGGTACGCGCCTGGGATGTTTGTGTAAACAAGATCAAGTGTGTTCACATACTGATGGAATTTAGGGAGAACTGTCTTGAGATTCGTATGGTTGAAATCTCCAGTAACAATAAACAATCGGGGTGAGCGTTCTGCAGTACTATTTACTTTCAGCCAATGAAGAAAATGTAAAATAAAAAGAAAAAAAGAAAAAAGAGGACTGTAGACAAATGTATTATATCTAAGAGAATATGTAAGCTACTGTAGATAGGTGACAAACAACATATACGTTCATCACATGCTTGTGAGTTCAGCACATCTAATAATTTCTTATGAAGAGCTCATTGATTGTATCAACCGAACACCCCAATTAAGATCCAGTTTCAGTATCTGCATAGGAGAACCCTAAACGAGACATTGGCCAATTTGAAAAACTGGAAAATTAGAACTCTCCGTTAACTCTTATCTCTTTTCCTTCAAAGTAAATGGATCCAGACATTTTTTAACAAATTTTTTAATACAAACTTTTTTAATGATCCGTCATATGGTAGCTTCCATGAAGGTGCTACAAAATCAGAGAAATATGTCATTCGAAGAAGGGCTTCTGATTGCATACTTGATGGTAATTGAAAAGACATCAAAGTTCTTGTTAGAATCCAAAAATCCTACCTCCATGAACATAATAATACAGGATTTTGTTTAAACTATTACAGTGGTTAGAGTCAACGGCATGATTATTTTGGAGGTGCAGTTATATTTATACATTCTTTTATCATTTAGGCAAATCCAGTTGTGATCTAAAATTAACAGCTATGTAAGCTTTGAATTATTACATAAACATTTGCAAACATTTGGAGTATAATGCAATTTATAGATCATAGCTCGTTTTAATTTAAAATCTATCTAAAACCTATTTATAACCTGCAAGCAAAATACTTACTTTTTTCTACTTTCTAGCAGAAGGAACATTGTATTATAAGAGAGGGAAGAATCAAGATAAGACAAAAGTTGTCTATGACAAAGAAGAAGCCAGCCAAATTTTAAAAGAATGCCACGCAAGTTCCATTTGGAGCCCACTGCGGTATTGTGTAAACGATGGACACAGTGTGCAAAAGGTTTTACTGGCTTTGTATCTGATTTTGATAAGTGGTTGAGTATATTTTTTTATTTACCTAAAGAGAAAATTAATTATATTTATAATAATTTCATTGAACACAGGGGGAACAGTATCTGACACTAACGTTCTCAGGTACCAGAATACGTTCCCCCTGCTATAATGGACAAAATTTGTGATGAGGCAGTCGAAGAATAAGGATCTTAGATACTCATTCCTCGTCTGCCTCATCACAGAAAGACTGACCAAAAATGGATCTAGCAGCTGTCAGAATTTTGCTTCTGAAGCAAGGGAACCGTCCAGTTGAGGATCACGTCCAAGAGTTTTTAGAGCTAGCGAATTTAGTGCACTATCCAGACTGCTCTGTGGTGGTTTTCTTCCAGACCAGTCTAAATAGTGGACTGAAGGAACTGATGCCTCCAGCTGATCCTCACTGGATGCTCTGCAAATATTTGGAGAAGGCTTTGGAACTTTGCGGATCCCTTTACACAGTGGATTATGGTGGGAACCCCGGGCCAAAACCTGCATCTTCTGCTCCCTTGTCCAAGCCTTTCACGGCTCCTTGCTCCACGCCTGCCACGGCCAATGAGCCAGCTGCCACGGCCAACGAGCCAGAGCCTATGCCTGTGGCCTCGTCCACTCCCGTGACTACGCTCCCAGCTCTCCGGAAAAGGAGAAGGAAAAAGAGGTTGTTCCCTAGTCATCCAGGACTCTTAGCCTCAAGCCTCTCCCGGCTCCGCCTTCCATGCCCCCCCCCCATTGAATCTTTTGACATAGACAGACTTATTATACAGAGTAGTAGCTAACTGGGCAAGGTCTTATTTTCTCACCTCCCTGGATTCTACCAACCTGTCTGGGTGCTTAAATATTTTTCAAAATTTGTTAATTCTTTTTATACTGTTGCCAGGTTATGTTAGCCAGTAGCCAAAAAAGTTTGCATTATCATAAACTTTTAATATGTGTGTGAGCCTTTGCAGTTTGTCTTCAAAGACTGCAAGAGAGATAGCACAATCTATGACTTCTCTCAAAGAATGTTGTCTAGAACATTTATCATGGTAAACACACTCAAATCTAAAATCACAGATAGTAGTTCTGAATAATACAGAAATGTTTTCTGAATAGAAAGTGCAAACTCAACTAAACTCCTACCAAAATCACACAATCACAATTCAACATTGTCTCAAATATATACAAGATTAATGATTATTCTTAATTCATTTTAATGATAAAAAAATTTCAAAGGTTATGCTGCAATCCCAAAGGAGGGCTTTGTTCCTTGACCCCTTGGGGTCAAATCTTATACGATGCCAGGATGTTACAATGTAGTTGACATTGTTAATCAACAAAATGTGCTAAATATATAATTTCTTGCAAAATAAAATCAGTTGTCTTTCAATGTTACAATAATGACGATTTTCATATGTTAAGGGCTTTTTTGCGACAAAAGTGAAGCAAAAAAACAAGATGGCACTTACTGTGGTGCTTTGAAAGTAAGTAATGCAAAATAGCTCATGTATGTTATCCTCCTAAACTGTCAATCCAATCCCCTAAAACAGTGGTTCTCAATCTTTCTGACTCCATGGGCCCCCCATTGTCTGAGAAAATATTTGAAGGCCCCCCATGTAGGCTATTAGATATTTATACTGTAAGATATATCTATTATAAGATATTTCCTTAAAACCTTTGACTCCAGAAATGTTTAGAACTGTATATTCTTCATAAACAGTAAGCTGTTGACCTGAGTTATTAAATTTTTAGCATTTTCAGTTAATTTAATTGTAATAATTCTATAAAAATTATAATGATCTATCATATTTTAAATAATATTAAGAGATGTTGAGGCCCCCCTGCAAGTGTGCTGAGGCCCCCTAGTTGGTCCCAACTCCCTGGTTGAGAACCACTGCCCTAAAGCATGATCTTGGGAAACACAATGTAAAATAATTATGGTGAATATGGTCTTCTGATGTCTAATTTATGTTTGATTTCTCTATATGAACAAATTGCAACGTTTCTTATTTTCTTCTTTTTTAGTTTGCTGAATGCGTACTCAGAGATGAACTAAGGGAATGGATGTCATGGTCCTGTCAAATTGGGTTTTTGTTTGATGGGACTGTGACATCATCACCTCATGTTCTGTCTTGTGTTTCGTGTCCTGTCCTTGTGTTGAGCACACAGGTCCAGTTGTGTGTTACCGCTGTGCACTCTACATTCTGTCTTGTTTCATGTCTGGAGCATGGTGTCGGGATCCTGACTTCCTGTATCTCATTCTCATTCTCCATGTTCTGCTTGTTTTTTTCCAATTTTGTTGACATTTTCTCCCTCATGAGTTTCTCCCTGCTAAGTTATGATTTATTGTAATCCTTTGAACTGTTACTCTGCTCTTGGGTCTCTGTCTCACTCTCTGTCAGAACAATCCAGACATAATGGACCCAGTGGAGGACTCTACTCTTTGCTCCACCCTGTCTCAGCAGGGAGTTTTCCTGGGACATCAGCAGGATAATATCTCTGCAAATAACCAGGCTCTGGAGATGATGGCGTCACAGCTCGCTGAGCTCACCTCAGTCATCCAACAACTCTGCCAGTCTCCTGGTACCAGCCTCGGCACCCTCACCAGCTCCGGTGATTCCCCACGTTTCTGAATGCTTATAGACTGGCCCCAATCCTACAGCCCCGTTCTCAGTTGAGGCGGATTCTTGTTGCACCTTTCTTAAACAATGTGCCATGTGCTTCTTGTTGCAGCCCTCTGCTTTCCCTTTGAATTCAATGAAGGTGGCATACGTTATCACGCTCCTCACCGGAAGGGCCGCTGTTTGGGGAATCGCCATGTAGGATAACAGACTTCCCTGTTGCACGTCATTCCTAGCATTTGCCACAGAACTCTGCCGAGGGTTCGATCCGGCCCTGCTGCAGTGTGGATCAGCCAGTCATGCTGTTTCCGCATTGGTGGATTCCGAAGCCGAAGGGAAAGTTATGGACGTCGACATGGTTTATAAATGGCAGTTTCTGATGGTCCAGTTTAACAAAACTATCGCCGCCCAGAGGAGGTGGAGTAGGAGCCAGGCATCTGCTCCTCAGTACTGACAGCATCCACAGCCACAGAGGCCATTCCCCTGTTGCTGCCGGCATCTATGGCCACAGAGGCCATTCCATTCTGTCAGGTTGGGCTTTTATCTGACGGGATGTGACATCATCCCATGTCTTGTGTTTCGTGTTTGTTCTTTGTGTGAGTGCACGTGTCTGGTTATGAGTTACCGCCATGACCTCTTCGGTCAGTCCTTTTTCTTGTCCAGAGCATGGTGTCTGGTTCCATGTTCTATTTGTTTTGTTCCAATTGTGTTGACGTTTTCTCTCTCATATGTTTCACGTGGAATCAGCATTTCCATGGGAACCCTGATTGTTTCCATGAGAATGCTGGTCATGCCAACTCTCAGCTAGCAAGCAGCACCTGTCCCCTCATGTGTCATGTTCTTTTCTGGATTGTTGAATGTTGTAGTGTTTAGTGTTGATGTGTGTTAGTGTATAGAAGCAACTAGCATTACTTTCTCTGTCTAGTTGTTCCTGTCTCAAGCCTATTTTATGACTATCTGAGCATCCAGAAGAATGAGGGAATTAGATAGGTGATGAAAATGACTCTGCCCATAATAAACAGACCTTATTTTGTATATGACAATGTTTTTTCTTCCGCCAATGTTGCAATTACAGCACATTTCCTGTGTCTACTGCATGACTAATTAAAAACTAACAGGTAGTAACAAATACTAATGTAATAATGTACATTAATTAAGACAATATTTTTTTAAATATGTAAATATTTTGTGAGCAGCAGACACCATAGTGTAAAATTCTACTCATGATTTTACTTTCAAGCAGACCAAGAAAATGACCTCAAATGACCCATAAACATGTTAAATGACAGAAGTTGTGTAGATACACCAATATAAGGTTTGAAATGAGAGGTTTGAAAGCCATTGAGTTAAATTTCTGAGTCAATAGTGCCATCTACAGATAAAACAACGTGATTTGCCCACTCAATTGAACATTTAAACGAATTTTTTCGAACATTTAAACAAGTTTTTAATGCCATCTAGAGGAAACACCACGTTACTGTGTGTAATATCTTATGCACTTCTGCCGTTCAATCTAATAATATCACTTATTTGAATCTGTACAATGATGCCATTATAATTTAGTAAGTTTACATTTAATGGAGAGCAAAATATTAAGTCAGGAGCATGATTTTCGTTAAGAACGAATCTACCGCTGGTCATTCACATCTGGTGTAAAATGGAAGGTCTCCAGTTGAAAACGAGTTGAACCGTAACACCGGCAGCAACGCAAAACTAAGTTTCTTCTAGGCATCTTGATTTGTTTGACTTGAATGAGCAATTGGCGGAAATCAAAATTGGTTCAGTGGACCAGTTAACCTTCTGTGGTGAACTGGTCTGACCTGACTCAGTTCATCATTGATTGGGTGAGAACACTTCAAACTTAAATGGCTGTAAAAACTAGCAGGCGGTGCTCATTGTACTACATAGAAAACACAATAAAAAGCGCTGCTTTTGTGCAACCAAAAACAGCGTTTTTTACGTCGTCACATGCCAAACCAGACAGCGTAAAAAGCACAAAAGCCAGAACCAAGGAGGTCTAAGCCAAGAAAAAGCTATCTAATAATATTTGGGATTTAAATTTTGCTTGCAATAAATTTTGTTTGTTCAGAGTACACGGTTACTTTTCAAAACTTGATCCGACACTGAATGTTCAAGAGGCATAATTTACACTTAGAAAACTCCTGATGATGCTATAACAATGCAAAAAGCACTTACCAGTTAGTATGAAATGAAAATCAGTCCTTCTTTCCAGTTTAATTAATCAATCGCACGATTATGCACGAATATCTCAGGTTTTTAACATAAGGATCTCTTTCTCAATGGTGATGAGGCAGTGATGACAGCTGTCTCATCAGCAAGATCTCGCACTCTTCGCTTTCAAATAACGTACATCAAGTGTAAATGCGCCAATCAAGGCCAGCTAGAAGTCCTGGACTGGGACATATCCTAAAGGCCACACCACCCAAGAACAAATAAATCTATCTGATTGGATGATGAATCTGACAATCTGACTTTAGATGCTTATTCACTTGCACTGATCAGGGATTCTGAGGAAATTCTGAAGGCCAGACGAGGTGGAGCTCAAACTCACGCACTGCTTTGGCTAAGGAGCATAGCTTCAGGCATGCAATTTGAGAAACAGTTGTCACACTTTGCTTGTAAACATCAAGGAATATATTGAACAGCATTCTAAAATACGAGTCTTTGTTTTCCAAGTGTGAGAGGGCTAGGTGAATTGTGGATGCGATTGGAGTGGTTGTGTCTGTGTGCATATTGTTGAGGGTCCAGTGTGGGAGGGATGACTGCTTTGAGGTGAATCCTGACCAGTCTTTCAAAACACTTCAAGATCACAGAGGTAAGTCGACAGGTGGTAGTCATTGAGGCATGCCACTGTAGACTTCTTAGGCACTGAGGTGATGAAGGTAGATTTAAAGCAACCAGGGATGACCACCTGCTCAAGGGAGATGATGAAGATATCCGTGAAAGCATCTGCTAGTTGGTGGGCACATTCCTTGAACACGTGGCTCACCATTTGCACCACCCTTTGCAGGGCTTTGCAGTTGAGGGCGGTGCTGATGCCTTACCAGGCAGTGATACAGCCAGTCAGGATGTTCTCTACAGTGCTGGTGTAGAACTGTGTGAGAATGTGGTGGTTCATTCCAAATTTCCTCAGCCATCTCATGAAGATGAAGCACTGGTGAGCCTTCTTCACAACGGCCTCAGTGTGGACGGACCATGTTTTTTCCTCATTGATGTGGACATGAGGAACTTTAATCTGCTGGCTCTCTCCACCGGTGCTCCATTGATGGTGATGGGGCTGTGTTCTCTGTGTTCACCACAAGCTCCTTGGTCTTACTGGCATTGAGGGAGAGGTTGTGCTCCTGACACCAGCATCAGAGTGTGCACCTCATCTATGTATCATCATTGTCAGTAATCAGAACTACCACCGTCATATCATCAGCAAACTTAATGATGTTGTGTGTACAGGGAATACAGGAATGGGCTGAGAACACAGCCCTGTGGGGCTCCAGTGTTGAGGGTCAGTGATGAGATATTGCTGCCCATTCTAACCACCTGGCGCCTGCTTGACAGGAAGTCCAGAATCCAGCTGCACAGCGAGCTGTTTGAGCCCAGAGTTTCACATCAAGCTTGGAGGGCACTATGGTGTAATACTGAGCTGTTGTCTACAAACAACATTCTCACATATGTGTTCCTTTTTTCCAGGTGGGAGAGAGCAGTGTGTATTGTATATGCAATGGCATCATCAGTGGAGCAGTTGTTGTGGTAAGCAAACGGCAGTGAGTCCAGTGAAGCAGGCAGCACAGAGCAGATGTAATCTCTGATTAGCCTCTCAAAGCATTTGCTGATGATGTGGGTCTGAGCAAGTCATTTAAGCAAGAGATTTTGGATTGCTTTGGTACAGGCACAATGGTGGACGTTTTAAAGCATTTGGGGACCACAGACAAGGAGCAGGAAAGGTTGAAAATATCCATAAAAACACCAGCCAGTTGGTTCGTGCACGCTCTTATGACACAGCCTGGAATGCCATCTGGACCTGCGGCTTTACGGATATTCATCCGTCAGAAAGATTGGGCAGAAGCAGAACAGAAAAGTGATTCGATTTTCCAAATGGTGGGCGGGGGAGGGATTTGTAGCCATCCCAGAAAGGAGAGTAGCAATGGTCCAAAACCCTGTCCCCTCGTGTGTTGCAACTGATGTTTTGGTATTATTTTGGTGCTATTGACTTGAAGTTGACTTTGGCTTTTTGTCCCCGGTCACAATGAACGCAGCCTCAGGGTGCGCGGTTTCCTGCTTGCTTATACTCTCATACAGTTCTTTGAGTGCCCAGATTGTGTCAACTTGTGGGGGGGATGTACACAGCTGTGATAATGACCACTGTGAATTCCCTCGGTAGCCAGAATGGTCAACACAGAAGCATGAGAAATTCCAGATCAGGAGAGCAGAAAGATTTTACAGAATGTACATTTCTCTAATCACACCAGGATTGTTGATCATAAAACATACACCACCACCTCTGCTTTTACCTTAGAGGTCTTTCATTCTGTCCACTCGGTGCACTGAGAACCTGAGTCTGGAATCTCCGCTGACATCCAAGTTTCTTTAAGGCAAATAATGCAGCAGTCCCTTGTCTCTCGTTGGAAAGAGATTCACGCTCTCAGCTCGCAGAGCTTGTTGTCCAGAGACTGAACATTTACCAGTAGAATGCTTGGTAGAGGGGGGACAATTTGCACCTCATCTTAGTCTGATGAGAACGGTGACTCTCCTTCCCCTATTCTGGCTGCATTTTTGCTGCATTTCGGCAGCCCAGACAGAGGGATCCGCTGTCGTGTATGAAAAAAATGGTTCAGCATTGAGGTATTTAAAGTCTGGTTTTCTTGATTGGCTCTCTTTGATTATGAAGAACCAAAACAAATGCACCTGTTCTTTGTTAGACATGACTTACATTTACATACATTTATTTATTTGGCATATGCTTTTATCTAAAGCAACTTACAAAAGAGGAAAAACATAAGCGAATCATCTTAAGGAGACAGTGGTACGAAAAGTGCCATACTACAAAGTTTCACTATCCTCAGAATAGTATACAAAACCGATTTAAGTGCAACAAGAATTGTAATTTTTTTTTTTAGTGACTGGTTAAAGGCTCTTGGAAAAGATCACGGATTGAGTTGGGGAGGTCATTCCACCAACGTGGTATGACAAAACTGAAAGTCCGGGAAAGTGTTTTGGTACCTCTTTGTTTTGGTATGACAAGGCGACATTCCTTAGCCGACCGCAGGCTTCTGGTGGGAACGTAGCTCTGCATAAATGTTTTTAGGTATGCTGGAGCAGACCCAGTGAGTGTTTTGTATTCCAGCATCAGGGCCTTGAATTTGATACGTGCATGAACTGGCAGCCAGTGGAGAGAGACAAAGAGTGGTGTAAAATGTGCTCTCTTTGGTTCATTAAGGAAGGCCTGCAAAGAGCGTTACAGTAGTCCAGTCTAGTTATGACAAGTGACAGAACAAGCAGATGTGTGGCATGTTCAGAGAAGAAAGGTCTTATCTTCCTGATATTGTAGAGTGTAAATCTACATGTTCTTGGAGTCTTTGAGATTTGGTCTGTGAAATTTAGCTCGTCATCAATGGATACCCCTAGATTACTGACCGTTTTGGAAGGCAACACTGTAGTTGGACCCAGCTGGTTGGTGATGTTGTGTTCAACAGCAGGGTTGGCTGGAAAGACAAGGAGTTCAGTCTTGGCTGGGTTGAGTTGCAGGTGGTGTTCCTTCATCCAGGCTGAGATGTCTGCCAGACAGGCAGCGATTCGAGCGGTCACTGTGGTGTCGTTGGGCTGGAAAGACAAGTAGAGTTGCGTGTCATCAGCGTAGCAGTGGTAAGAGAAACCATGTGACTGGATGATGGGTCCTAATGACTTTGTGTATATAGAGAAGAGAAGTGGCCCCAAGCACTGATCCCTGAGGTACCCCAGTAAGTAACTGATGTGGCTTGGATACCTCACCTCTCCAGGCTACCTTGAAAGACCTACCTGAGAGATAGGAGTTGAACCAGCCAAGCACAGTTCCGGTGATGCCCAGTTTAGAGAGGGTGGAGAGTAGGATCGGATGGTTGACTGTGTCAAAGGCTGCAGAAAGGTCCAGCAAAATCAGAACGGATGATCTGGATTCAGCTTTCGCCTGTCTCAGCAATTCTGTGACAGACAGCAGGGCAGTCTCAGTGGAGTGTCCACTTTTGAAGCCTGACTGATTGTCATCCAGCAGCTTGTTCTGTGAGAGATAGGCAGAGATCTGATTGAAAACTGCCCTTTCAGGTGTTTTTGCCATGAATGGGATGAGAGAGACTGGTCTGTAGTGTTCTATCTGTGTGGGGTTAAGTGCAGGTTTTTTCAGCAGCAGGGTTACTCGAGCCTGCTTAAATGTTGTGGGAAAAGTGCCTTCAAGAAGAGATGTGTTAATTATTTGTGTAAGTGCAGGTAGGATGGTTGGAGAGATGGCCTGTAGAAGGTGTGATGGAATGGGGTCAAGGGAACAGGTGGTGGGGTGGTTGGAGAGGAGGAGTTTTGAGACCTTAGTGTCAGTTAAAGGAGAGAACATAGAGAGAGAAGAGTTGCATACAGGAGGTGGGTGTTTGACAGGGTGTGGTGCTGTGAATGTATTGCTGTTGGCTGTAACCTTATTAGTAAAAAATTTGGCGAAGCTATCTGCTGTCAGTGATGTGTCAGGTGGCTTGACTTCATCAAGGGACCCTCTGCATGGGAGTCAATATTACTTTATTTGTTGCTATATATGGGTTTTTTTTATTATGATTTAACAGGGCTGATTTCATACAATATAATGTTTATTTTTGCCAGATACTTTAAAAACAGTAAGTTTACAACAGTTTACTAGCTATCTGTTGCATTCTTTTGATGTTAGCTAGAACTACATAGAACAATTTATCTTTTATAAATTGTATTACTCTAGTAATAAGTGACAAGTCGAGACTATTCAGCAAGATCAACAGGGGATGTACATGCAGAGAACATAGGCTGATAATATGCCCATGGTGCCGTAACAATTTAGGCACAATTTAGGCTACATGGGATGGAAAGCATAAAGAAACACAATCAACCACTCATATTGACAAGACAGCAATATCTAGGCTGATAACTAATGCTTTAATGCTTTCTCTAAATTTTTTATATTGCATGCTTATTTATATGTACAGTAATTTCCTTTTTTTATCTAAAAAGACATTATGCAAACTAAAGATAGTCACCTTTTAGCAACTTTGAAATCAGTGGTTTAAAGTCACCAATGTAGATGCAGACACATTGCAACGTCCTAAGGATATGATTTATTTTATCTATCTCAGTATGTTTCAGAGCCTTCTTTGCTAAATGGTCCACCTCCTCGTTACCCTCAATCCCCACATGAGCTGGAACCCATAGAAAGGAAATATTTACTCCTATTTGGCATATTCTGTACATAAGCTGTAGAATTTCATATATGATATCCTGCCTGGATAAAGATTTTCCAGTATTTAAACTTACTAGAGCCTGAGGATTAATTTCTTCCACCCATTGAAGTGCCATTAGAATTCCTATCAATTCTTTTGTATATACCGATACATGGTCTGATAATCTTTTTCGAATACTGTATTTAAAGTGAGGAATATAAACAGCTGCTGCCGTTTGTCCATAATCTGGGTTCTTTGGGTCCATCTGTATATATTTCAATACTATTGTAATATCCGTGTTCCAAATTCTGTTTCACAACTATATCCTTTGAAATATTTCTTCCCTTTTCATGTATGTTATCTAACAACTGAAGATCAAAGGCTGGCATTGGGAAAAGCCAGGGAGGTATTATTGGCACTACCACTGGGGAACTGATATTAATTTGGTCTATTCCTGACCATGTTCTGAGCTTCTTTTTGTGCATTCCATCCAAAAATATATAATTCTGCACTTTCATGTTCCGACATTTTTCTAGAAACTTTTTAGCTGGGTGCTATTCAGCATGTTCCTTTAATGTACTCCAGTATATCATTTAAAATTTTAGCCTCTGAACTTCCTAAAGCATTTCTGCCATTTCCACCTGTTTTGCTGGAATAGGGGATGTTCTGAATGCCCCACAACATATTTTTGAAGCTTGTGATTGGATAACATTAATTCTCCTTAATATTGATGCTGATGCTGAACCATATACTATACGTCCATAGTTTATTACTGGTCTAATCATTGCATAATATATATTTTTTTAACTATTGCTGATTCATGCCCCTAACAACCCCTACCAGTCATCTTAAAACATTTATACATTTTTTACATTTGTCTGTTATTTTCTTAATGTGATAATCGAACATCCATCCATACCCCCAAAACCCTAACAACTGAGAAAAATGTTTGCTCATTCAGTTTTAGTCTTATTTGTGGAGTTCTCTTCGTTTTGAGAAACAAATGACATCTCATGCGCAACATCTATCCTTGTTGGTTTTCCATCATTTAAGCAAACTAGATCATTACTATCCAATATTTGTTCCACTATATTCCCTTTATGATCATTGGATACACTACCCCATAAAGTACTATGTCCATTAAAATCCCTGCACCACACCAGTCTATAATTTCCCTCACCACCAAATTTTTTTTATTCAACCAAGATTCCTGAATACATATAAAATTAGATTTTTCTTTATAATCATCTATACACTTTTTTATTCTTGTACATTCACTATTAGACTTCTTGTATTCCACTGCAAGACAATCAGCACAATTATGATCCTCCAAATACATTCTGAGAATTTGTTATTTGCATCTTCAGTTACTCATTCCCTTTTCAACTGTTAATCCATCCACTTTTATGTATCTGCTGCTCAAATTCTTATTCTTATTCTTTCTGTTTATTTACTTTCTGCAATTTACTACTTCTGCTATAAATGTAATGAATAGCAGTTTATCTACAGTGATGTAGTTCTCATTTACTATGCCTTGATTCAACCATTTGCTCTGACTCCTTAATTCATTTTCATTCTCTTGTGTTTCCTTCTGTTCTGTCCATTTCGCTCATTTAATGGCTTCAGCGTAAATTAATCCCTCAGTTATCTTGACATTTTGTTGGAATGTATGGCCTTACTGTGTAACTCATGAATCCTAAAAACATTAGTTCTGGCATACTACTTTCCTCGTCGAAATGTAACATCACAGAGAGGCTATAAAATTGTCCTTATTTCTGACATATTTCAATCACTTAGAATGAATCACTTTATCTCCTGTTATACTTTTCTTGATTACATCAACAGAAAGATTAGTTGGGATCCCTGTAATTACACCCCTCATCCATTACTTTTCTCCCATTGCAAATTACTTTTTGTCCAATCAGAGATTTTAGCCCTAGAGCTTTTTTTGTTGTGTACTATCCTTACTAAAACACCAGCAGTTTATCATCCCGTAACATCTTAGCACTTTCAATAATTCCAATTGTTTCTTTCAATGCTTTAGTCAATTTTAATGGATTCAGATTGTTAACTAATTCTGGCATGAACTTTATCATTACCTTATGCTCTTCCTTCCTTCTTCTAGTCTGATGGTTTTCTCTCTCACTATCACAGTTACTTGACTAACACTATTTTTCCTTTTCCGATTATCTACTAAATTCCACTTACTTTTGTTAAATCCTACATATTCCCCACTATCTTCAACCTCCATTTACGTATCCCTTCCGGATTCTACAAAACTTCCACCCATCTTCACTCCAGTCACAACCCAGTGTTGCCCTCACCATCCACACAGCTCCAAGCACAGCGAGTCTTTCGACTATCTCAGTCAGCCTTGTCTCTCACGAAGAACAGGTGAGTTTGTTAAGGTTCTTCATAATAAAAGGGAGCCAATCACATATAACTTCCGGAAAAAGGGAATAACCAAAGATATTTGAGGTTACACACAAAACAGCAAGAGCCCGCCCCACGACTGACAAAATTAAAAGCTGTTTTCGTTCAAGCAGTTTGAAGAATGATTTTGCTTCCGTGGCAGAGGTTTTGTGCACGTGAGGGTTTGAAACAAGCATGTAGGGTCTTCCCATTTCCTGGCACATCAATGAACTGGATTATTGGCATTGACTTGCTGTCATACAAGTCACTTTTATATGACAAGGAATCACAGTTAAATGTTAAAATCAGGAAAATTCCACTTTGAACGTTTTCAAGTCAACTTAAAAGACTTAACATTTTCCAATTAATTTGGTATTTATCCATGCAATTTGTATTTTTTTTTTATTTTAAAATAATAATCCCTGTCCCCAATACTGCTGTATTTGATTTACAGCAAGCATTTTAGAGAGCAATAGAGTGCAACACTGCCCGTCCACTTTTCCAGCTGTCTGGGATCTGAACATGGGTGAAAATCTGATATCAACTTTGGAGGGGACAGTAATATAAAGTTTTCTCAAGAGCAATCCCTGAGGGGGACACCAAAAGTAATGCTGTAGCACATAGACTATGTTGTAATATATTAAATGTATATTGAGGAACCACAATTACTACTACTGTATACTTGATAGGTAGTTAACTGAAGGGTTATCCCAATTTGTTCAAATGTGTAAATCATTATTCTACTACTACTACTACTACTACTAATAATAGTTATACCAGTGTTTCTTATCAGTCCAGTATGTATGCTGGTATTTGTATTAACAACCAGCAATACCAAGAGGTGGCAATGGTAGTGCACACTCTGTATGGGTGCAGTTTTTGTAAATACAATGAGCATGGTGTGATCTCGTCTAAAAGAATCTCCTTTGAGAACCATCACAAAGTTGGTCTCAGTATTGAACTGACCTTTTTATTTGATTTTTACTGATATATTTATATAATCATTAAATATGTGCCACTGGCCTCAGTCTACTACAATATCTTTACAAGAACAAAAAGCTAAAAATAAGTACAGTTCTAAAAGTGAAAGAGCTACTTCAATAAATAACCAAAATAAATCAACCAAAATATCCTTCAACAATCCTTATTGTTCAGTCAGTGTCTCAACTCTTAAAACAACAGCTATAGAGTGTCACAAAAGATTAGAATGTCACAAAAAGTATGCAATTTAAAATAAAATAACATAAAATAACATAACACAAAATAAATAATTAGTATGTGTACTGTCATGTACTAAAAACTGAAAACTACTAAACAAAAGAACAAATATCATACTATAACCAGCTTTTCTCAAACAAGGGTCCCTGGTGTAATTGCAAGGGGTCCGTGAAATAAAAAAGTGTAATGAACATATTCAGTACCACAAGGTTTCCAGTAAATTTACATACATTATAGAGGGGGTGGAGGTCCCTGAGAACTGCTCGAAACCTTGCCTGCAGGGGTTCCAGAACCCCAAAATGTTGAGAACCACTGATATACACACTACTTAACCAATGAACAAAAGAACTGAACACATGTTTATTGGATTCAATGGATCCAACACATTTCTGGCAGAGATTTTCCCTTTTTTAGACTGTCTTTATGTACATTACAGACCACTATGCAGTTCAGTCTCTCTTGGCCCATGCTAGCCCGTAGCCAAGTCTTCAACCTGAGGAGTGCACAGAAACTCCTCTTAGCCTCACATGAAGACACTGGCATCACAAACAAAATTCTGAACAGCACCTCAACTTGGTCAAACAAGCCCCACACCTCCACTGAAAGCCTCCTGAGGACCTCTGCTGCCTCTCCACTGCTGCTACACTGAGATATTTGTTGCTAAAGAAAGGCAATTTTACTGAACGAGAATAAATGTTAAGCTCAGGGTACTGATCTAGAGACTCATCCAACTCCCCCATGAGAAGCACTCTTTCTAACTTTTGTTGGATGTTTAGACTGTCCTGATCAAAATGTCTGTGTGCCATCTGTTGTGGATCGTGTTCCCCCCTGGGATTTCCTCTTATGGTTCTGAAAGCATTTTTTCCCATTAATTGTTTCCACAGGCTTTAATAAATCCTACATAAAAGAGTTCTAAGCCATTAATCAGCCAGCTCAGAGGTCAATCAATGTATACTACACTAAAATATAATTGAAAATCGGAGAGAAAGACAGAGGTGCAATACTTACCGTCTTTCACGAGGGCACAAACTAAAATCTCATGAATTATTGTGAATGCCATAATCAAAAATATATACAAATATATTTGCATGCCACTCCCCCCCAACATATGGGTTTAAAGGGAGGCCAGCAGGCAAAAAAAAAAGTTTTTGAATCAACAGCAAGCTGAATACAACTGCCGTCCATTCATCTCTCTGCGAAGCATTGTTGTTGGATATACGGTGCATTCCAGCGGTTTTCTCTCCACTGCACACTACACCCCTGGGCGCTTCAACAGCGCTTTAAAGAGCTTTTCCTCTAAAAGAATGTTTGTTTCCTCTATTAGAGCAAAGATGCCTTTCCATCTCTGTGACGTTCCTGGATGCGGTCGTTACCTCTCCGTCTCTGATGGTCACGATCACTCCCTCACATGCCTGGGCTATAAGCACGTTGAGGAAGCATTTGTGGATGGTTTACGTTCTCACTGCGAGAGCGTTGCCATGGCAACGTTGCGGTCCCAGCTGTCCCCCTCGCGGCTCCTCTTACCTACAGGTATGAGACCGCTTTGGTTGCCGCTGGAGGCGATTGAGGGGCTTCAGTGGGTACGGTTCCGCTGAGTGAATTTCCCACGGAACACCCACTCCCCGGTACGCTCGTTTGCATCCATCCAGCACTGGGTTGGGGCACAGGCTCGCCTCTCTGCCAGCCTTATGTCTCTTCTGGAGCTTGTGAGCTGGATGAGATGTTGATCGCTGCATCGGAGATCACCTTGGTGATATCAGACACCAAGGACTCGACCGGGCTGCCGCATTCAGGTGTGGCAACCCAGTCTAAGCCGATGCGGAGTTGACCACAACTCTTGCCCGGGCTGCCGCGAGTGTTGGGATTGAGTGGAACATTTCCCCCGCCCCCGAGCACTTGCGGCGTGATGACTGGGTTTGGGTTTGGCGTGCCACTTGCGGCTACGCCCCCTTCCAGTCTTGTTTTTCCTGGAAGTGTATGACGAGCTGACACGATCGCGCACCACATATGGCAGAACCTTACCGACCGGACTATGTACCCAAGGTTCCCATGACCCCCTTCAGGGATCAGTGGTGAGCCTAGAAGGCCTGGAGGAGGCAGACCCAGCCTTATCGTTACTGTGTCCGTTGCATGCTATGCGCACCTATTTGGATCACACACAGAGCTTTAGACATTCTGAGCAGTTCTTTGTCTGCTTTGGTGGACAGCGGAAAGGAAATGCTGTCTCCAAACAGAGGCTTGCCCACTGGATCGTGGATGCCACAGCATTTGCCTACCAGGTCCAGTCAGTCCCTGCCCCCTTGCGAGTTCGAGCACACTCCACGAGAGGTGTGGCATCCTCGTGGACACTGGCCAACGGCACCTCTCTAGCAGACATATGTAGGGCAGCGGGCTGGGTAACACCCAATACCGTTGCAAGGTTTTACAATCTCCGGGATGAGCCGGTCTCGTCTCATGTTCTTTCAGGTGCAAACAGGTAAGTAAGTTTCGTTACGCGGACAGCTGGCCGTGTGTACCGCTACATAGTGCCTTTCCACTCCAAGAAGGCAAAGCCATGCGCTCTTTTCTCCCATGCATGTTCACGACTTGTACCCTGCATGTTCTTCCTCTTAGCACTCTGACTCACAAATTCTGCAGAGGAATTCGTGGTCATACCCAGTACTTGTGCTACATGCCCTGAACGGGGTAAGTACTCCACAGGTTTTCGGTTTCCTTTTAACCTCTTGTGATGTATCTTCTGTGGCATGGTTTCCCCCTTCCTTGTGGTAGACCTGTGTCTCCCTTGGCAGAGCCCTCTCTGTCTCTCTGTCTGTAGTCCCCACATGCTTCAAAACATCAACCATTGTGCCTGTACCGAAGCAATCAAAAATCACTTGCTTAAATGACTGGCGTCCTGTTGCCCTCACCCCCATCATCAGCAAATGCTTTGAGAGGTTGATCAGAGATCACATCTGCTCTGTTCTGCCCACCTCTTTGGACCCATTGCAGCTTGCCTACCGTAACAACCGCTCCACTGATGACGCCATTGCATCTACAATACACACTGCTCTTTCCCACCTGGAAAAAAGGAACACATATGTGAGAATGCTGTTTGTAGACTACAGCTCAGCATTCAACACCATAGTGCCCACCAAGCTTGATGTGAAACTCCGGGCTCTGGGCTTAAACAGCTCGCTGTGCAGCTGGATCCTGGATTTCCTGTCAGGCAGACGTCAGGTGGTTAGAATGGGCAGCAACATCTCATCACTGACCCTCAACACTGGAGCCCCGCAGGGCTGTGTTCTCAGCCCACTCCTGTATTCCCTTTACACACATGACTGTGTGGCAACACATAGCTCCAATGCCATCATTAAGTTTGCTGATGATACGACGGTGGTAGGTCTGATCACTGACAATGATGAAACGGCCTACAGAGAGGAGGTGCACACTCTGACACGCTGGTGTCAGGAGCACAACCTCTTCCTCAACGTCAGTAAAACCAAGGAGCTTGTGGTGGACTTCAGGAAGAAAGACAGAGAGCACAGCCCCATCACCATTAATGGAGCACCGGTGGAGAGAGTCAGCAGCTTCAAGTTCCTCGGTGTCCACATCACTGAGGAACTCACATGGTCCGTCCACACTGAGGCCGTTGTGAAGAAGGCTCACCAGCGCCTCTTCTTCCTGAGACGGCTGAGGAAGTTCGGAATGAACCACCACATCCTCACACGGTTCTACACCAGTACTGTAGAGAGCATCCTGACTGGCTGCATCACCGCCTGGTACGGCAATAGCACCGCCCACAACCGCAAAGACCTGCAAAGGGTGGTGCGAACTGCCAGAAACATCATCGGAGGTGAGCTTCCCTCCCTCCAGGATATATATATAACAGACGGTGTGTGAATAAAGCTCGGAGGATCATCAGAGACTCCAGTCACCCGAGTCATGGGCTGCTTTCACTGCTTCCATCAGGCAGGCGGTATCGCAGCATCAGGACCCGCACCACCCGACTACATGACAGCTTCTTCCCACAAGCAATAAGACTTTTGAACACATGATCTCTCACGATCAACAATCAGCACTGCACTTTATTAATCATCACTCTGTCAATATATTCTCCCAATTCAATTAGTGTTTATATATATTTATACCCTTATCTAGTGTATGTGTATTCTACATTGTGTGTATTGTGTACATTTGTTATGTAAATTGTTGTGTAAGTATGTGTACATTTGTTATGTAAATTGTTTTGTGTAAATATGCTGTTTATTGTAAAGTGGTTTATGTCTCGTCACTGTCATGACTGCAATGTTGCTCGGAACTGCACACAAGAATTTCACCTACTGTTGCACTCGTGTACACAGTAGTGTGACAATAAAGTGATTTGATTTGATTTGATCTGGTTGCTGTGTTTGTATAATCTCCCCCAGCCGTATGAAGGGCAGGACTTACCACCGTGCCTCTCCCATGTCCGGCCATTAGGCTTGTATGTTGTATTTGCCACTTTTTAATCTCCCCTCCTCTCCAGGGCAGGGTGTGGCCTCTGTGGGGCCTTTTCCCTCCTGAAAGAATAGGAACGGAAAAGGATGCTTTCCCCCCAGGGTTATGGGGAAGTCAAACAAAAGACATGATGTCTTGGGGCATCTCGGGAGGCTCCGTGCAGCCCGAGTTCATCTGTTCCTGTGCTTATAGTAGCTTGCCTACACCTGCATCGGCAGTTCACATGACCAGTTCAGTCATTGTGGCGTTTCGTATATGGGACCCCTAGTGTCACTTCATCAACACAACGTTGAGTGAGGTACAGAAGGGGAAATTTCGGTTACTGTCGTAACCTCCGTACCCTGATGGAGGGAACGAGACGTTGTGTCCCTCATGCCACAGACAGAACTTTGCCGTTGTAATGGCCGGGACCTATCCCAGAAGTTATGGCAGTAACCGAGACGTTTTTCTGAGAAACCACTGGATGACCTAAATTAGCTATCCAGATGGAGAACAACCACCATTTAAGTGTTATTTTGAGTAAAAATTAATTTCATGCTCACCTTGTGCAATTGTTGGCTATCATAACAACTCAATTTAGAATTCCCCTATGTCATAACACGCACCTTATCCGCCTTATTCTTATCAAAGATTAGAATGAGTTTGTCACAAATCATTGTATGTTGAAATGAGTGTCCCAAAGTTGCCCAGATGGTGCACTATTTCCGGTATATTTTCGAAGTGTGGATCTGTGAACACACAGATGTTTCGGCTTTAAAACTTGAATACTGCTCAAAATCCATTGTTCGATAAAAGAGTTTGACTATTTGCTTAAGAAAGGGTAGTTCCAAGGGGTGGCCCACCGGCTGCTCTGATGCAGCCCGCGATAGATTTAGGAAATAATACATAATTTGGCCTGCTATTGAGAAATTATATGAAACTTTTATTCTGAATACTGGGTGTTGCTATCACGTACAGACACATTTCACAGCGCATTTGTCTCCACTAGTGTGTTCTCTTTAATTGCCACAAGCTTCATCCATTGGAAGAGTTCAGGAGTTTGGAATCCTCCAGATTTTCCAAATAAAGCACCACGCAAAATGAACGAAGCATTTGATTATAGGACTTCAGCTTAGACACTTTGCTCATGTACTCATTCGGACTATATCAGATGGTATACATATATATATATATATATATATATATATATATATATATATATATATATATATATATATATATAAAAACTGAAACCAGGGCATTGTTTCCCCCAACATTTTGAAATGTTGGCCATTTTTTGTCACTTTTGGGGTAATTTTTGACCCTAGCCCCTCTTAATTTCTGACCCTGCATCACTGTTCTATTACAAGCATTCTTGGTAAGAGAAATATCATTTATTAATGCAAAATGTGATTAAAACTTACATAATGTTAAGCATACAACATAAAGATGATGCAATAGTGGCATCTAGCCTTTTTTATTATTATTACAACAGTGAGGCCCGCAACACCTTATTACTTTTTGCATGTGATCCCCAGTAGAATAAGTTTGGAAATCCCTGATCTAATCTTCCCAGACCTTGACATGTGGCCTTGTTAGGAGATGATCAACATTATTAGCTTTACCTGTGAGTGGTCATAATGTTTTGCCTCATCAGTGAATGATGTGATACCATTTCTATTAGTTTTGAGACAATATTCTAGTGTACTCCCAAAAGTTGACAAAATTAATAAACAGATATCCACATTTAAAATGTGCAATCTTTCTCTTTGGGGAAAACAAACCAAAAATATTGATGATTCATCTTGCACTCATGGGAATTTACAAATTTTGTCCAATAAAATGCTCCCTCTCCTTAATACCGTGGTTCTCAACCCAGTTACTGGAGGCTCTCCAACACTACACATTTTGGATTTCTCCCTAATCAAAAACACCTGATTCAACTCATCAGCTCATTATTGGAGACTCCAAGACCTGAATTGGGTGTGTCAGAAAATGAAAATAAACTAAATGTGCAGTGTTGCAGGGCCTCCAGGAACAGGGTTGAGAACCACTGTAGCAAGTAGCAAATCATGATTCATGAAAATCACATCAGATAAGACTATTGTCCAGCTCCCATGTCCTGTGTTAAAAGTACATGAGTCCACACAACAAAGAAAGTGCATTTGTCAAGCCATTTCATGGGGTCTTTAAGAAAAACTATAAATTTAAAGAATGATCAGGTGTGCATGAATTTTAAATCATCCGTTGAAATGAATTGTGCACATTTATAGATTACACATACACAATATACAACAAAAATATTGTGATCAGGTGCTGATGTGACTGTATCTCAGTGCTCTTGTTTTGTGATAGATGGAGGCTGTATGTGAAGAGTAAGATGCAGGATTGCACAGGTTTGTCAGATCTGTACATGGAGGAACCAGTTCAGTGTCACTCCACTCCAAAATTTAAAACTTAAGTTAATGAAGACACAGAATAGCATTGCTGAAACAAAGATATTAATCTTATTAGATCAAGTCATCTTATTAAATTCACAAGATAAGAAGATAGATATATTTATTTATACTAAACAAGGATGTGTGTGTGAGAGAGTGAGAGAGTGTAAGAGAGAGAGAGAGAGAGAGAGAGAGAGAGAGAGAGAGAGAGAGAGAGCGATGGAGTCTGTGCAATCACCTGTTACCACACCCAAGCAGAGATGCTGTCAGCTTTCTGTAGGTCAGCTTTCTCAGTGGTAAAATAGCATCCAAGCCGGGGTATTCCTCTTTATTTCACCATAGCCGGTGCGCAAGTCGATCACTATAGACACCGCAATGTCCTCTGCCATTTTAAACAGTATGTCTCCAATGTGTAAACTCTGGTAAGAGTTTTTTTTTTTTTTTACTAATGTCGGTATGTTTTGCCATGAAGGCCATTGCTCATGGAAGATCAGCGCCCATAACTGCCATGGCTCTACCTTACACGGCTCCCTGCTCCAAGCCCACCACAGCTCCCAGGACTCCGCCTTCCCTGGCTCTGCTCCTTGAACTTCCCGTGGCTCTGCCTTCCATGGCTCCTCCTCTCGAGGCACCCATGGCTATGCCTACCTTGGCACCGCCCCTCAGGCATCTCCTGGCTCTGCCTAGCCTTCGTCAAGCATCCCTCGCCCTCAGAATTGTATGGCTCCACCTTTAACACCAGAAAATCCACCTCCTATGACTCCACTCTGATCAGCCTTCCCTGCACCTCATCACCACAGTTATGACTGCACCTTTTATAAGAAACCCTGTCACGTTTTGTCAGTGTGAAGTATACGCTCTATTCCTTGTGTCTAAAACGTTGCCAAGCCTTCATAGTCTGCCTTATACTTTGTTATATTTCCTTTGCCTGTTTTGACCACAAGTTTACATCTAGCCCTGTTATGTCTGTTTGTCGATTGCCTGACCTTCTGCCTGAACTCATTATTGGATTATGCCTGTTGTCTTTATTGATTTGTTGCCTAAACTTCATTAAACTGCCATACTGCACTTGCATCCTACTATTCTGGTGATATTTCCTGACACATACAAGTTCAGCTATTCAACGTTACCCAACATCAATAACTAAGCAAGTTTGAATTGTGCAAATATTTAGTCAAAAGCATAAAGTAAAAAAATTGATAACTATCAACAGTACTTTATAGCACAGTAAAAATATCTACTTCAGAAGTACAAGAAAAAAAAAATAACATACTTTTTTGGACTTGGACTTTTTATGGTTGACTTGAACACTCATGCAACTAATCAGCTACTCTGCATGTCTTTTCTTCAAAGCGGTTGCAAAATTCTTTTATATTTTTGATAGGTTCCATCAGACTATTGGTATGCATATAGTAGAGCTTTTTGCCCAGTGCTATACACTTATTACAAATAATTATTTCGCTGTACTGAACACATGGCAGCCCTAGTGGCTGCGGGTGCCCTATACTGAAAAATATAATATTACATGCGTCCTAACGAAGCTTCACATCACCAAGTTTAAAGTAATGTGTCTGTCCACACTGAAAGTATGCAACACAAATGAATCAAAGTCAATCAGAACATATTTGATGCTTAATATAAAGTAATGAGGAGCTGAAATTTGGATCAATCAAATTTTATTGTGATCGCTCACAATAAAAAAATCTGTTTCTGTTCTGAAAAGCCTACCAGATGTGACACCACATAAATGGAAACTAAGCGACTCAAAATATCCTGTCTCTCATTGTAATCACGGTTAGCAAGGACAAAAACTTAAATTTACATGAAAAAGATAGATTTGATTTAAATTTAAAAACAAAAAATCATTCATATTATCAACCTTGAAGATTAACTCAAGCAAAGTGCAATAATGTTGCAAAAATGAATTGATACTATGCTTTTTATGAGTTAACTCTCATCCACATCTGATTACTTCAAAACTGCATTGACTCCCTATTTTGTAAAAATATTTAGAAATTGTGTTGTTTAAAATGAATCCATCCAAATTACTGAAAATAATGATGTCATCCAGATAGGCAGATAGGCAGTCATCCAGTGGCGTAAGCAGTGCGCAGTCTGAGGATTCTGTCCATGAGCCGCTGAAACATAGCTTGGGCCCCGAACAAACCAAACGGTAGTGTCACGAATTGGTGTAATCCGAACGGTTTGGAAAATGCAATTTTTTCATGGGATATGGGAGTTAAGGGGATCTGTTAATATCCCTTTTTCAAATCCAGTGTTGAATACAAGCGAGCAGCTCCTAACCAATCGTGAAGTTCATCAATCCGAGGCATAGGGTACGCATAAAATTTCGACAATGCATTGGCTTTTCTATAATCCACACAGAACTGGACCGAACCGTTGCTCTTAGTAACCAGAACCACTGGGCTTTGCCAGTCACTGTGGGATTCTTCTATTACCCCCATATCTAGCATTGCCTTCAATTCTTCCCATTCCACTTTGTGATGAATCCACAAAGTGTGTTTGGGTAATTGGTAGGGACGACTGTGTACCACTACCCCTGGGGTCATTTCAGTGTGGAGCTCTATGAGATCCATACGACGGGGAGAGGCGAGAACACGTCGGAGAATTCTCCTTGCAACCTGGAAACCTCCATGACTTGGGATGGTGAGAGGTGGTCTCCACATGTGACTGGGGTGACTCGATCGGTGGCTTTTAAGTTCACCTCCGGACTGAGCTCCTCTCTCTCCAGAACCACCTTCACCATAGTCACGGGAACTGCCTCTCTCCACTGTTTTAGGAGGTTGAGTTGGTAAATCTGATGTGCTCCGGCTCTATCTGTTTTTTTCACCTCATAATCAATTTCCACTACTCACCATGTGACCTCAAAGGGTCCTTGCCACTTGGCAAGTGTTTTAGAGCTTGATGTGGGGAGAAATACAGGGAATTCATCTCACGGTGTAAATTCCCAAAGTCGAGTTCCCCTATTATACAGCCAGCTTTGACGTTCTTGAGCCTGGAGCAAATTCAATGTACTGAATTTTGTTTTTGCTGTTTAAAGGTCCCTCCTCCCAATTTTATCGTAGGACATCGAGCACACTGCACGGTTGACACACATACAATAATTCTAATGAGGAGTACCCTGTGGAGAATTGCAGGACCCCTGAAATGGCAAATAATAGGTGCTTGAGCCACTTTTGAGCGTTCTCGTGCACGAACTTATGGATAAAATTCTTCAGTGTCTGATTAAATCGTTCAACCAAGTCGTCTGTTTGGGGTGGTAAACTCTGGTTTGAGATGATTTAATCCCCAATAATTCATACAGTTCGTATAGTGTCCATGACATACATGTAGTGCCCTGATCAGTGAGTATTTCTTTCAGAATCCCCACTCGGGAGATATTTCTGAAGAGTAACTCTGCAACACTTGCTGAAATGTTGTGCAGAGAAACTGCTTCTGGATATCGCTTTGCGCAGTCCACCAGAACCAACACAAAGCGATGCCTGCATTCTGTATGCTCTATTGGCCCGATGAGGTCCATACCAATTCTTTTAAAGGGAACCTCAATTAGCAGAAGCGGGCACAATGGTGCTCTTGGTGTTGCCGGTGGATTCACCAGCTGACATTCACAGCATTTCGCACACCACCTGCGACCATCCCTGTGGATGCCCAACAATAGAAATGGCCATTAGATGGTTCAGTGTTTTTTCCTGCCCCAAGTGACCTGCCATCAGATTATAATTAGCCGTCTGGAATAACATTTCCTGATGGATCTTTGGTACTAATAATTGGCTTGTATCCTCCTTTGTCTGAGTGTCCTGTGTCACTTGATACAACTGATCCTGGATAATCTAAAAATATGGGTATGAGAGTGCAATATCCGACTGGAAGCATTAAACATCAATCACTCTCTCTTGGTCGAAGGTGTGCCTAAGTGTCTCGCATCTGCTCCAGAGGGAAATCCCCTACAGGAAATCCTGTAAAGGCTGGGGAAGCAGAGACTTCCCCCTCCCCAACATCATCCTGATGTGGAGCTGATGTAGACAGCCCTGGCACCACCTCACCAGCCAGCAAATCACACACTACACACCGATTCACATTGTTGCAGAACCCATCCACACATATTCCCCTTAATAAAGATGTAAATACCGGTCAATTCATACCCAAGATTAGTGTATGTGAAAGGCCCTCACAAAAGGGTAATTTTGAACATCCCCATGCATACACCTTTACCCTCCGGCCTGTATCCAGAGCCTCGGATTGAATCAAGCTTTGGTGAATGAGGTTTGGTTACAACCTGAATCTACTAAGGTGTGGTATGTACCACCATAAATACTCACAGGTATCCGGTACACTCCTGATCGATCGTGGGTGGCCTGTGGCGCATCGGGTATCCGGACTAATGTCTTCACATCCATCATGGGGCATCAATCCTGGAAGTGCCCAGGTTCCCCGCAGCTCCAGCAGACCGGCCCAGACTTCACACTCACACTTGCGGCAGTGGATTCAACAGCCTGTGGGGGAGAGTGGAGAGATATAAGGGAAACCGAGGGGTTGAAAGGTCCAGGGGACCGGGGAACCGGTTTTGGGGTCATTATTCCCCATTTCCGGGGAATAGAAACAGGACGGGGAAGGAGAGGGGGAGGGAGGAGAGAGAGAGAGAGAGAGAGAGAGAGAGGGAGACAGAAGAAGAGGGCTTGCCGACCCCTGAATATACCACCATATCAGCCAACTGGAATGCCTCATCCATTGACGCTGGGCGGTGGCAATAGTCCCACTCTGCTGTACCTTTTGGTAGCCAGACGAATTGTTCCAGTATCACCAGATTGAGTATCTCCTCGGTGTCGTGATCTTCAGCCAGCAGCCACTGTCAACAGGTGTCACAGAGCTGCCAAGTGAATGCGAACGGGTGGCCGAGCTCGCCATGCATCAGTGAACAGAAATGTTGGTGTGTTGGTGTTGTCCGAGCTTCGGCTGACCCATTGCAGGATGGCTTTCTTCAGGTCTTCGTACACCAGGAGGATGGACACGGGTAGCTGTTGGCCTGCGAGTTGGGCTTCCCTGGACAACAGTGGCACAAGGGAGTGCTGCCCACTGAGTGTTGGGCCAGTTCCATGCTCCAGCTGTCCGCTCGAAGAACTCAAGAAATGCCTCTGGGTCGTCCTCAGATCCCATCTTCACCAGCGTGACGTGAGGCACAGTCAAAGGTGGGCCTGGGATCGTGGCTGATGATCCCTCCTGGTGTTCCAATCTGCATAGCACCTGCTGATCCTCCGTTTGAGCCTAGAAGTGCACCTGGATCCGCTGCTCCTGTTCCACACACAGCTCAAGCAGAGTCTGATGTTGGGTTTAGTGGATGCCGGCGAGGGTATTGATTAATTCGGCCAACAGTGAGGACTGCATGACTGCATTTTCATCCAATTTTATCCCTCTCCAACTCTCAATGCAACAAAAAACAGCTGTTAGAGATAATTTCCCACAAGTGTCATCCTTACCGCTCTTCCTCTCCTGGGAAAGACTCTACAAAGACTTCACTCTGCCATGCCCCCATCACCACAGAATGGCTTAATTATGGCTGTCTCTGCATATTAAGATGGGATAGTAGAAACTATTTTACCACCTAAAAAGTTCAATACTATAGCTTTAAGACACACCTAACATGAGATCTTCGGCTATTTAGCTATAGTATGTGCTTCTATAGAAGCCATCCTCAAATTTTATTTGGAACGTTTTGTTAAACTGTTGAATTTCCAGTGGAGAACTATACTGCCCACACTGTTACGTAGATTAATTCTAAAATGTAATCTGGTACTAAAATCTAAAATTGGAATTAGTATCTTAATATTTTAGATACAATTTTTTAGATAATTTAATATGATTACTTTAAGATTATGTATTGATGTGTTGATGTTAATCTAATATATATATATTAGAAAGTATATTCACTACCAATTTACACTCCTTTCATTAAACATGAGCAAACATTAATCAAACCACAATTTGCTATTTGTTAGTCACTGATTTAGCACCATGTAACAAGGTTCAATATATGTGGACAAGGAGGAAGCGGAGAATGAAAACTTCAACACAAACTGTCAATTTTATATACACTCTCATCAGATAAATAGCTTTTCATCTTAACATAAGCACACGCAGTCAGCTTTGTGTGTGTCTCTCTCTCCTCTCCTCTAGCGTGGCTCCTCCATATATCACACTCCCCAGTGCTTACTGCCATCAGAATCAGGTGTTAGACATTATAGCTCTCAGGTGTGTGCACCCTTACCGCTTTCTTTTTGGACGAACGCTTGACCACGCCCCAACCACCACACACCATTTAAAAACTAAATCTGATTATGTAATCCAAATTACATGTAGCCCATTACTAACCAGCGCTGACTACCCATAACCCTGAAGAGAGTTTCATCAATCAGAGAAGATACTGTTCCCATGGAAACAGGAATTCCACCAAAGAGCTCAGTAGCAATCTCCCACTCCCATGAAACATTTTTAATGCCATACATCGAATCAGTATTCCTACACTCTAAATTAACTGCTGTATATTTCTATATTATTTTTTCATTTATTTATTTCCAATACATTTTATTTTATGCTTATAATTAATGATTTTCTAGTCTATATTTTCTGATTCAATTATGTCATTTGCAGAGCTAGTTGAGTAGTTTGTTCCAACTTAAAATAATTTAAGTACAATTTTGTTTTGAATTTCAGATACTTTTTTCCTTAAATAAAAGTTTCTAATGTTGTGATTCATTGCAGAGTTGGTTGGTTTGGTTCAAGGATTAGATATCTTTAGTGTAGAATGTTTAAAATGCATAAAGGAAATTTATGTTAAAAACACTTCCGTAACCAAGGCCACTAAAGAAGTGGGCAGTCACTGTTGCACTCTATAAGGACAATCAACTTCAGTATCAGATGTGCTCTCAGATGCATGATGTCCTCTCTGATGTCTCATTGCATTCCAGAGAAATGTCGTATTATTACCAATAATCTTTTCATTGGTCATATCAGTTTGATTGCTCTCGTTTTACATAAGCATTTCTTTCTCAAATATGCCAAAACTGTGGGTTTGATGAGCATCAGTGGTGCTCGCAGGGTGTTACCCTTTCTATACAACCACGCAATTCAAAGAGGAGATCCAGGCTCCTTCATGCACTGGAGTGGAAGAAAACCACTCACTGGGTAAGACAACTGAAAGTTTCAGTGGTGCTGATAATCTTTGATGGACTTTGGATGGAGAGCATGCGATTGGTGATGCCTGAAGGCTAAACTGAATGGGCAGCAGCATGTGCACATGAATGTATGGATGCTGATCTCAAAACCAGAGACTGACTAGCATGACTGATCTTGGCTGTGAGGGCTGGACTTTTTTTGTTTATGTGTTTGTTTACATGTTTGTTTACGTGTTTGCCTTTTGGGCACATGTGAGTCACTTGGCATCACCACTTCACACTGGTATTTATTTATAATGCTGGGTGATGGAGAGGTGCTGAGATCGCAGGCACATCCTCACAGCTAGACTCGCACACATGCATACACATACAGCATGCATCCTACACATTTTTCATCCTACTTTCTCTGATGCACGTCCTCTTAAATACATTTTACTTGTTTATCCTGCACACAGTGCCCCAAGAAAGTATTTGGACCTCTTAAGTTACATTTAAAAATGTCTGAATGTCATTGCATTAGATAAATTCTTATAACAAGTGGCCTATGCAAACAAATGATGCTATGCTATTTTTTTTTTTGTCTTATTGTCATGTACAAATATCTAAACATCCTTAAAACAAGATAAAAATAGCATAAGATAATGAAGACATAATGAAATAAAATTTTATTTTATGTTATTTCTAGGGCTGTGAATCGATTATTTTCTAAACTAATTACCCGCACAGTTTTCTGTGATTAATCATGATTAATCATGTTATGCGTTGCATTATTTTGAAGTTAATTAGACAAATTTTTACAGGTATAAATATTTGATACAAGTACTGTATATGTACAGTTGAAATCAGAAGTTTACATGCACCTTAGCCAAATACATTTAAACTCAGTTTTTGACAATTACTGACATTTAATCATACAAAACATTCCCTGTCTTAGGTCAGTTAGAATCACTGCTTTATTTTAAGAATGTGAAATATCAGAATAGGATTAGAATTTCAGCTTTTATTTCTTTCATCACATTCCCAGTGAGTCAGAATTTTACGTACTATTTGTTAGTATTTGGAAGCATTGCCTTAAAATTATTTAAATTGGGTCAAACTTTTTGGGTAGCCTTCCACGACCTTCTCACAATAATTTGCTTGAATTTTTGCCCATTCCTCCAGACAGAACTTGTGTAACTGAGTCAGGTTTGTAAACACGCTTTTTCAGTTCTGCCCAAAAATTCGGAATGAGGTCAGGGCTTTGTGGTAGCCACTCCAGTACCTTGACTTTGTTGTCCTTAAGCCATTTTTTCAAAACTTTTGAGATGAGATTATTGACCATTTGGAAGACCCGTTTGCGACCAAGCTTTAACTTCCTGGCTGATGTCTTGAGATTTTGCTTCAATATATCCACATATTTTCCTTCCTCATGATGTCATCTATTTTGTGAAATGTACCAGTCCCTCCTGCAGCAAAGCACCCCACAACATGATGCTGCTACCCCCATGCTTCATGGTTGGGATGGTGTTCTTTGGCTTGCAAACCTCACCCTATTTGCTCTATAAATAACGATGGTCATTATGGAAAAAAAGTTACATTTTTGTCTTATCAGACCAGAGGAAATTTCTCCAAAAAGTAAGATCTTTGCACTATGTGCACTTTTTATGGCAGTTTTGGAGCATTGACTTCTTCCTTGCTGAGCAGCCTCTCAGGTTATGTTGATATAGGACTCGTTTTCTGTGGATATAGATACTTGTCTACCTGTTTCCTCCAGCATCTTCACAAGGTCCTTTGCTGTTGTTCTGGGATTGATTTGCACGTTTTGCACCAAACTACATTCATCTCTAGGAGACAGAATGCATCTCCTTCCTAAGCGGTATGATGACTGCTTGGTCCCATGGCATTTATAATTGTGTATTATTGTTTGTACAGATGAATGTAGTACCTTCAGGGGTTTGGAAATTGCTCCCAAGGGCGAACCAGACTTGTGGAGGTCGACAGTTCTTTTTCTGAGGTCTTGCCTGATTTTATATTTATTTTCCCATGATTTCAAGCAAAGAGACCCTGAGTTTGGTAAGGTAAGGTAGATCTTAAAATAAATCCTCATGTACATCTAAAATTCAGTACACCTCCTATCAGAAGCTAATTTGATAATTACCTAAAGTCTTGACATAATTTTCTGGAATTTCCCAAGCTGCTTAAAGGCTGTTACGTTGCTATGAAAAAGTGGGGATCCAAATGCAGAATATTTATTAAGGATCTCAGAAAAGGAAGAAAAAGGAACAATGATGAACATAAAACATTGGAGAAAAAGGAAAATCAAACATAATAGCAGCATGCTTGCTAAGAACCCTATGTGCTAACATACAACAAACAGACAAGAACCGACAATGAATGAACGAAACAGGAGGGTATTTATACGGATATACGGATCTACCCCAACCAGAAACCATGGGTTAACGGCGATGTTCGCACGGCACTTACTGCGCGGACCACCGCTTTTAATTCCGGGAACGCGGAGGAGCGTAAACAAGCCAGTTATGCCCTCCGTAACTCCATCCGTGCAGCCAAACGCCAGTACAGGCACAAAATTGAAGGACAGTTCAACACCACTGACTCCAGAAGTATGTGGCAGGGAATTAACACCATCACGGACTATAAACAGAATAAAAACTCCGCCATGAACACCGTTGCCTCTCTCCCGGATGAGCTTAATACTTTTTATGCTCGTTTCGAGGACAACAACAACACCGCCCTCGCGGAGAGAGCACTCGTGGCCGATACTACAGATGATGGTTCACTCTCCGTCTCTGTTGCGGATGTAACCCGATCCTTTCGACAGGTGAACATTCGCAAAGCCGCGGGTCCAGACGGCATTCCGGGCCGCGTCATCAGAGCATGCGCGAACCAACTGGCTGGTGTTTTTACGGACATTTTCAACCTGTCCCTCTCCCTGTCTGTAGTCCCCACATGCTTCAAAACATCAACCATTGTGCCTGTACTGAAGCAATCAAAAATCACTTGCTTAAATGACTGGCATCCTGTTGCCCTCACCCCCATCATCAGCAAATGCTTTGAGAGGTTGATCAGAGATCACATCTGCTCTGTTCTGCCCACCTCTTTGGACCCATTGCAGTTTGCCTACCGTAACAACCGCTCCACTAATGATGCTATTGTATCTACAATACACACTGCTCTCTCCCACCTGGAAAAAAGGAACACGTATGTGAGAATGCTGTTTGTAGACTACAGCTCAGCATTCAACACCATAATGCCCTCCAAGCTTGATGTGAAACTCCGGGCTCTGGGCTTAAACAGCTCGCTGTGCAGCTGGATCCTGGATTTCCTGTCAGGCAGACGTCAGGTGGTTAGAATGGGCAGCAACATCTCCTCATCACTGACCCTCAACACTGGAGCCCCACAGGGCTGTGTTCTCAGCCCACTCCTGTATTCCCTTTACACACATGACTGTGTGGCGACACATAGCTCCAATGCCATCATTAAGTTTGCTGACGATACGACAGTTGTAGGTCTGATCACTGACAATGATGAAACAGCCTACAGAGAGGAGGTGCACACTCTGACGCGCTGGTGTCAGGAGCACAACCTCTCCCTCAACGTCAGTAAAACCAAGGAGCTTGTGGTGGACTTCAGGAAGAAAGACAGAGAACACAGCCGCATCACCATTAATGGAGCACCGGTGGAGAGAGTCAGCAGCTTCAAGTTCCTCGGTGTCCACATTACTGAGGAACTCACATGGTCCGTCCACACTGAGGCCGTTGTGAAGAAGGCTCACCAGCGCCTCTTCTTCCTGAGACGGCTGAGGAAGTTTGGAATGAACCAACACATCCTCACACGGTTCTACACCAGCACTGTAGAGAGCATCCTGACTGGCTGCATCACCGCCTGGTATGGCAATAGCACCGCCCACAACCGCAAAGACCTGCAAAGGGTGGTGCGAACGGCCAGAAACATCATCGGAGGTGAGCTTCCCTCCCTCCAGGATATATATAACAGATGGTGTGTGAATAAAGCTCAGAGGATTATCAAAGACTCCAGCCACCCGAGTCATGGGCTGCTCTCACTGCTTCCATCAGGCAGGCGGTATCGCAGCATCAGGACCCGCACCAGCCGACTACATGACAGCTTCTTCCCACAAGCAATAAGACTTTTGAACACATGATCTCTCACGATCAACAATCAGCACTGCACTTTATTAATCCTCATTCTGTCAATATATTCTCCCAATTCAGTTAGTGTATATATATATATTTATACCCTTATCTAGTGTATGTGTATTCTACATTGTGTGTATTGTGTACATTTGATATGTAAATTGTTGTGTAGGTATGTGTACATTTGTTATGTAAATTGTGTTGTGTAAATATGTTGTTATTGTAAAGTGGTTTATGTCTCGTCACTGTCATTACTGCAATGTTGCTCGGAACTGCACACAAGAATTTCACCTGCTGTTGCACTCGTGTACACAGTAGTGTGACAATAAAGTGATTTGATTTGATTTGATTTGATTTGATTTATATATAATGAAATAATGAGGGAACGGAACAGCTGTGGAAGATGGAGGGCAGGTGAGTGAAATCAAACAGGTGCATACTAGGAAATTAAGTCCATGAACAAGGGGAAAACTGAACAGTCACTGAAACTGGTGACTGGAAACGGCCTCAGTGGCCGGGAGTGCTGGCAGTGACTGGGAAATGGCCTCCATGGTCAAGAGCACTGACAGTGATAGGGGAATGACCTCCATGGTCGTGAGTATGGGCAGTGATAGAGGAACAGCCTCCATGGCTGTGAACACTGGCAGTGACTGGCGAGTAGGAGCCTTTCTTCTCTTCCACTTTCAGATGGCCGTGAGCACAGCAGTGGGACACTCGGAAGGCAGAGCCATGGGAGGCTTGAGGAGCAGAGCCATGGGAGGCCCGATTGGTGGAGCCAATGGAGGGTCGAGGAAGGAAGTATCCTGGACCACCGAGGCTGGGGAGAATGTGGTCTCAGCTGATGGGAGCTCAGAGACCACTGGAGACATACTTTTTTAATAATTGGATCAAAAGGGTTGATTCAGTTCTTATCAAGCTGTATTGAGAGACTTATCTGCACATTGCCAATGTATTATTAGACCCTATGCTTAAAGATATAAAACAAATTAAACACTGAAGTTTATTTAGCTGAAGGGTTAAATCTCAAAACTATTATTTTCTCTGGCTGCCATACACTGAGTCTCTATAGCACTGTTTTTGATTTTGACACTGGTTCAAATGACAGTAAGTGAGCAGTTCCAGGTGATGTGAAGACACATGGCAGCTTGCCATTTTTTATGCATTTAGTAGTTTAATTTATGTGCCACTAACATCAAACAGAATTGCAAAAATGAACATTGTTTTCAAAGAGTTTTTTTTAATCAATTGCCTTGTTTGCTGTTGATCAAATAAAGATAGTCCCACCCCCAGCTCACGCCATTGGTTGAGTCAATGTTGCTGTGTCAGGGTGGACAAGTTGCTCAAAACTAAAAATGACAGCAATTTTTATAATGCCATTGAGCCACAGTGTTTACAGTTTTCAAGAAAATCAACCTACAGTATGCATGGACTACTTATATAGTAGTTGTCTTTGCATTTTAAGATGGATAAGAGAAAATATTTTAGCACCAAAAAAAGTTATGAACTTTTGTTTTAAAATAAAAGTCACTTGCTTTGATATAATGTAATCTAATGCAATGACATTTATACATATGTAACTGTGACTGAAGTGTCAAAAAAAACCTTTTTGGGGCCAATGTACTGTATGCTGTATCTCGTTTGCCTGACGATTTTCTCAGTTTTAGCTCTGGGTCAGAGAGTCAATGGTTACTCAAAGCTAACTGTGTGTTTTGTGCGTGTGTTTGTCTCATCAGCTTGTTTTTATTCTTGCCACAGAGTATGTGTCATTGTTTTCCTTTGTGTCTACTAGATCTGTTATTTCTAAAGAAGTGTGGAGTACTGAAGTTTGCTTGAGTCAGTTTAAACTGTGCATTGATTTTTTTAATCATGCATGGAAACTGCTGCATTTTATATTTATTGAAGTCATCAAGGTGTGTACAAGTGATTTACTGCATACAGTATATCAATGCTCCAACAACCACTTAGAACACTTTAAGAACTACATTGCAATGCCCTGGAAACCACTCACAACACTCTAGCAATAGCACAGCATTGCCATAGAAACTACTGAGAACACACTAGCAATAACATAGCAACTTGCTAACAACCACTTAGAACACCTTAGAAACTGCATTGCAGTGTCCTGGTAACCACACACAACACCTTTGCATTGTGATGGTGAGTTTTACACCGGCAAACACCTCATGTTTTCTTTAGAAAACATGCTCTAGTGTTCTTTTTCTGTTATAAATTAAACTTTTAAATTAAAATAAATTATCAGGCAACTTCACACTCAATTAAGAAAAAAAGTAATGTTCATATATCAGTACAAGTTTATTTTTAAATTCAGCTCAGGTGCATCACATTTCTCTGGATCATCTTTGAGATGCTTCTACATTTTGATTGGAGTCCACCGTTGGCAAATTGAATTGATTGGACATGATTTGGAAAGGCATACACCTGTCTATATAAGGTCTCAAAGCTGAGAATTCATATCAGAGCAAAAACCAAGCCATGAGGTCAAAGAAACTGCCTGCAGAGCTCAGAGACAGGATTGTGTCAAGGCACAGATCTGGGGAAGGCTACAACTAATTTCTGGCTGCATTGAAGGTTCCTAAGAGCACAGTGGCCTCCATAATTTTTAAATGAAAGAAGTTTGGAACAACCAGGACTCTTCCTAGAGCTGGCCGCCTGGCCAAACTGAGCATTCGGAGGAGAAGGGCCTTGGTAAAAGAGGTGACCAAGAACACTATGGTCACTCTTGTTGAGCTCCAGTGATCATATGTGGAGATGGGAGAAACTTGCTGAAGGACAACCATCACTACAACACTCCACCGATCTGGTCTTTCTCCTCCTGAGACCCTGCGTCCACCTGTGTGGACATTGCGTTTTGGCTTCACTATGTGTAACGCATAATTTAATTTCATTTAAACCGACTGATCTCAGTTCAGGAGACTCTGTGCTGTCAGTAAAGGGTTAAACTTTCACAGAGGAGTTTGTCTTTGGTAGAAACACCAACAAAACTACATTTGGTGAGAAACCTCATTAAGTTTTACATTGGAACCTGTTTAAGTCAATAGATTAGAGTCTCTAGTTTCATCCGATATGGCATTTTAAACATTTGGGGGATTTATCGCAAAATGGCATGCTGTTAAACACAATGACCACATTTGTGTACTGTATGCTCCGTTTCAGTTAATATATCCTATATTGTCTGTTCATTATCACATTGAGAATAAATGGCTGCATCCAAAAGTTGAAACATTTTGCTTTCAGAGGCATTATATGGAGTTAGGGTGAAAATAAGGTTTTAAACTGTTCTGAGACCAGTGCTGACAGACAGCACTCTGGAGGTTAAGTAATTCACTAACTAGGGAGCAAGTGACCATCCTATAGTTTTCTATGCAGCATTCAATCCTAAAGTCCAAATCCTAAAATCCTAAGTGCATTAAATCCAAAAATCTGTCCAAAAGTTCAGTTCAAAGAATTCAGATGATTTTTGGACCACTCAGCATGTTTGACAGACATGGGACAATGATCAGTAAATAGATTCAGAATATATAATGTATAATTTTTATTTAACATGGTTGACAGTGAATGGAGGATGCTGGACATTACTTTGAATCAGAATTAATTATGCAAATTTCTGATACATTGTCTGTAACATCTCAAAAACATGAATAATAAACAATTTGATGGAAAAAAAAATCTAACTTTCTGGTTTATTATTATTGTTAATTATTTAAAATTTCACAACTTAGTTCCACTGTCACATATGAGAACATTGATTTTTAGGAAATGTATTTGGTCTAAATAACACTTTTTTTTTTTTTGCATGTTTCTTTTCTAGTACAGGTACTAGATACAAATCTTAAAGGGAAATGGAAAATGCACACAGCAGTCACGCTCGGATCTCAGGAGGTAATGACAGAGTGGCCAGATGGAAGCCCCTCCTCGGTGCAAGACACATAAAAAAGCACCTAAAGGACTCGCAGACTGTGAGAAACAAGATTCTCTGATCTGATGAAACAAAGATTGAACTGTTTGGACTCAATTCCAAGTGTCATGTCTGGATGAAACCAGGCACCGCTCATCACCTGCGCAATACCATCCAAACAGTGAAGCATGGAGGTGGTAGCATCATGCTGTGGGGGTGTTTTTCAGTGGTAGGGACTGGGGGACTGGTCAGGGTTGTAGAAAAGCTGAACGCAGCAAAATACAGAGATATCCTTAATGAAAATCTGGTTCAGAGTGCTCAGGACCTCAGACTGAGCAAAAGGTTCACCCTCTAACAAGACAATGACCCTAAGCACACAGCCAAGAAAACGCAAGAGTGGCCAATACTGTAAATGTCGCAGAGCCCAGGCTTAAACCCAAACGAACATCTCTGGAAAGACCTGAAAATGGCTGTCCACCAACTGTCCCCATCCAACCTGACAGAGCTTGAGAGGATCTGCAGAGAAGAATGGCAGAAAATACCCAAATCCAGGTGTGCAAAACTTGTCACATCATTCCCAAAAAGGCTTGAGGCTGTAATCATTGCCATAGTTGCTTCATCTAAGTACTGAGTTAAGGGTCTAAATACTTTTGTCAATGTTACATTTCAGTTTTTCTTTATAATAAATTTGCAGTTATCAAAATCTGTTTTTTTGCTTTGTCATTATGGGGTATGGAGTGTAGAATGGAATGAAAAAAAAAAGAGTGAAGCATTTTAGCATAAGGCTGCAAAATAACAAAATGTGAAAAAAATGAAGGGGTCTGAATACTTTCTAAATGCACTGTATATATATATATATATATATATATATAGTGTATATAGTAAAGACTATATAATTTTATAAAATATTTCATCAGTATTTTTTTCAGAATGCTCACTGTGAATTGTAATCTCAATGTTAGTAGCATTATGACACACTGCTTTTATTTCCATGCATGGCTGTGTGTGTGTGTGTGTGTATTCAGACTGTAGGTTGACAGAGGGTGACCGTAAAAGTGATCTTCAGCGGAGCCCGGGGCCCAGTCGACTCATCACAGATGACAACAGCCCCCTGCTATCCCCTCGCTGCTCCAGCCTCAGCCAGAGCCAACGCTTCAACACAGACCCAGAGTCCGCCCCGTCTCCACCCAGCACACAGCATCTCATCATGTACAAACAAACACACACACACACACACACACACACGTGGCTCTTTCAGCTGGAATAACTCTTTGTTCTTTTTCTGGACAGCGGGCCACCGAATCATTAAACTGCAGCTAGTAACATAGTGACCCACTTGTTACTACATAGTGATCCAGTAATATATTGTCAACATCAGTTTCCTACTGACTAATGCTGTTGTGATTGAAACAGACATCTGTAATTATACCCATATTGTATGGGCACCACTCTGTGTGTGTGTCCTGAGATGGGTAATAAGCATAGGCCTCTCCAAACATATTGTTATTTATGATGCCCTCTATCTGAGTAACTAGCACTGTTCCAAAAATTAGTAAGCTTCCTCTCTATCTAATGACTACAATGACCACTGCAAAAGGCAGCATCCCAGCCATCTGCAGTTTGGCAAACAATATGTTAGCAGCAATTCCACACACACAAATTTGTTGCAGTGTTATAAGGAGGGAGATACATGCTAAGGCCAGCACAAGGTAACTTGTTTATCCTTGCTACGTTTTGGAACAGCCATGGCTGCGGGAGTGTGATTCTAATGCTTCAAAATTCTGCATCTTTTGGCAGCTTATTAGGATTAGGAAAAAACATCTTTAGCTAGAGGTCAATTGATATAGGTTTGTGCCTATATCTTCAGCTCTGAAAAAAATGTTTCTCTGGATTTACTATTTATTGGTATGTGTTTGCGTAAAATGAGCATTTTTGTTTTATTCTATAAAGTACTGACTAATTTCTCCCAAATTCCCCCCAAAATATTGTCATTTAGAGCATTTATTTGCATAAAATGACAACTGGTCAAAATAACAAAAAAGATGCAGCATTTTCAGACCTTGAATAATGCAAAGAAAACATGTTCATATTTATTACTATTTATGATACTAACTATTGTTTTAACTTAGGAAGATTTCATAAATCAACATTTGGTGGAATAACGCTGATTTTCAGTCACAGCTTTCATGCGTCTTGGCATGCTTTCTACATTGCTGTCTTTATGCCACTTCTGGCGCATAAATTCAAGCAGCTCGTCTTTATTTGATAGCTTGTGACCATCCATTTTCCTCTTGATCACATTCTGGAGGTTTTCAATGGGTGCAGGTCTGGAGATTGGCTGGCCATGACAGGGTCTTGATCTGGTGATCCTCCATCCACACCTTGATTGAACTGGCTGTGTGGCATGGATCATTCAGGTGAAGAACCCCCAGATCATCACTGATCCTCCACCAAATTTCACAGTGGGTGCGAGACACTGTGTCACTAAGATTTGAAACGGACCCTATAACTTCTAGCAGAACCATGGAACTTATTGAATTTACCTAATAAAGCAAAACGGAACATGCCAATAAGGCTATGTTTTACAGTATTGTGACTGTACTGTAGTCATGACTGATGAGGTTAAAGGCACTCTGCTGCACATGTACACAGTATTAGGTATAGGTTACAAAATTGAAGAAATTAAATTTACATTTATTTTACACAATGTTTATACAAAACAATATAAATTGTATAAAATTGACAGTAGATTTTTAAATTGACATAAGGTGCCAATTTTTGGCACATTGATTGGCCTGGTTGATATAACGATTAACCATATAGAGCCTACTATACAGTATACTACAGTCTATATACGTACTATACCTGTAGGTGTCTGAGTGAGTGTTCATATATTAATATTATTTATATTTCTACATACAGTATGTGTGGTTTTCTCACTTTAGGGCTCGTGGGGTTGTTAGAACGGAGGTTCCTGGAGATGCTAAAGAAGTTGCCTCCATCCCTTTACTCACCTAACACATCCAAACGCTCAAGATGAAAATACGGAAATTTGAAGAGCACTTTGAGCAAGAAATGAACTATAAGGTGAGAATAAATTTTGAAAAAACATGTTATTTGCATTGCACTATGTCCATAAAACCATCATAATACAATGATACTTTTTTGTAAGTTCTGTTTTGTCCATTGTCAAAATCAACATAAAATCTTTTGTCACAAATGAATAATGTGAAAATTTTAGAATGAGCAATTTTTTTTTCTTTTATATTAAAGGTGCTATATATAGTATTTTTACTGTATGCTCACCCTCATGCCATCCCAGATGTGTATGACTTTCTTTCTTCTGCAGAACACACAAAGATTTTTACAAGAATAGTTCAGGTGTGCAGGTCCATATTATACTAGTGAACATATTTTTTGTAGCTCCAAAAACCTTATAAAATAAATATGAAAGTAATCCATATGACTACAGTGGTTAAATACATATCATCAGAAGCAATATAATAGGTGTGGTTGAGAAACAAATTAAAATTTAAGTCCTTTTTAATGCTAAGTCTCCACTTTTACTTTCACCTTTACTTTCACCTTTACATTAGAAAGTCACATGTGGTGTCTGTTTAGTTTAACTTTCACATCTGTTTCTCACCCACACCTATTATATAGCTCCTGAAGAAATAAGATTAAACCACTGGATACATATGGATTACTTTTATGTTTCATTTATGTGATTTTTGGAGCTACAAAATATCACTTGTATTGTATGGACCTTCAGAGCTGAGATACTGTATTCTTCTACAAATCTTTGTTTGTGTTCAGCAGGAGAAAGTCATACACATCCAGATGGCATGAGGGTGAGAAAATTATAAAAAAAATTTCATTTTTGAGTGAACTATCCCTTTAAATGAAAAAAGAAGAGCTCAATAGGTAAATAGATTTAAATAACCAATAAAGATAAATCAAATTTTTTCCCTCCCCATTTCATTTTAAGGAAATTATTTTTTATTTTTTATAATATGTGCATGTTTAATAAATCTGTGTGGATGACAATCTTAGAAAGATATACAGCGATCAGCTACAACATTAAAACCACCTGCCTAATATTGCGTAGGTCCTCCTCGTGCCGCCAAAACAGTGCCAACCCGCATTTCAGAATAGCATTCTGAGATTATATTCTTCTCACCACAATTGGACAGAGCGGTTATTTGAGTTACGGTAGACTTTGTCAGTTCAAATCACTCTGGCCATTCTCTGTTGGCCTCTCTCATTTCAAGGCTTTACTCACACATTTAGAGTGATATTCTGAGATGTGGAACCTACACAATATTAGGCAGGTGGTTTTAATGCTGTGGTTGATCGGTGTATGTGCTACTTGGTCAGTCTGTGATTCACCCACAGTATCGATTGTCGCTAAGTGACTTATGTGATAATAGTAATTATCATGCTAAATATTCAGTATAATATGAGATAAAAGGAATAATTTTTGGTTTTGTGTTGATGAAGGTGCACCTAAGTCTTATGTTGCTGTGGGGCTACATAAAGACAAAAAGGTTGGGAAAAAGTTTAGCCCAAACAAACTACTTGCAGTCCCCAATAGAAAACAGACATTCAGTTATTTAGTTTACTGCCCCATCTGCTGGTGGGGATCAGGAGCAGATTTTAAAGACTGGTTCCAGACTATAACAGCAATTACAGTTTCTGTGATGATTTGTCTCTCTTCTCACCAACAGCCTTCACATAATAATAAATCAGCAAATCCAGAGATTGTCAAGCTTGTAAGTGAACTGGCGAGAACTCGCAAACAGCTCAAAGGTTAGAATCCCAGACCATATAATAGAAGGTAAAATCATTTATAGGCTTTGTTTTATACTATTATTATAACCCATAACACAAATAATGAGTTTATCAAACTTGTTATGGGTCTACATCAGAATTGTAGAATTTATTACAGTTTTTCTTGATTGCTTAAACACGTTTCTTGAAACTATGCCTCGTATTCTCAAAACAGTAAACACAAATCCATAACGTCTCACCCAGTTTTCCAAACAACCTATTTTCAGGTCAAAATGAAGCTCTACACTCAAAACCATTCACTCTTGCTGAAAAACCAAACTTTGCCCTCAGACAGGACACACAAGCCCTCAAAATAACACACACTACAACATAGTCTAACACACTGGTGCAATAAATTAAAAACAACATTTCCAAAACTGGTAAGTTATGTTATTTGTGGTTCCCCTCCTCACAAACCTTTTCACATGATGAACAAAAGACACAACCAATGGATACATTGGCACATTTTTATTCATTCATGTACACAGTACAACACAAAAAAAAAAGAAGATTATTCCGCCTCAGCCTCCTGTCTTTGTTCTGGGTCAGGCCAGAGAATCTCATCCACATCACAGGCTATATTAGCCCTAGCCAGGCAGCGGGGGTAAAATCCTCTTGCATGCCTGATCCACCCCTGGCATGCATCTACTGATACATCTAGGCAGGCTTCTTCCATGGCCTGGAGGAGGTGAACACGCATATAAGGTTCTCGATCATACACTTTCCATCGCCATGCCGAAAAAAACTCCTCTATTGGGTTTAGAAAGGGAGAGTATGCAGGCAGAAAGATGTTTGAAAATCTCGGGTTATTGGTAAACCAGTCTCGAACCAGAGCAGCACGATGGAAGCTGACGTTATCCCAAACAACAACGTAGTGAGGGTGGTCTGGTTGTGCTGGTTCCCTGTGGTCCAACTGGAACATATGCTCTCTTAGACCGTCAAGGAAAGCAAGGAGGAGCATAGTGTTATAGGGTCCTAAAATGGCATGGCGGTGGAGTACCCCTCGTTGGCTGATGGCTGCGCACATAGTGACATTCCCTCCACGCTGACCAGGGACATTTACAATAGCCCGATGGCCAATTATGTTCCTCCCCCTTCTCCTTCTTTTGGTCAGGTTGAAACCAGCCTCATCCACAAAGATAATTTCATGGGGAACAGGCCAGCCTTCAATCTCAAAGATTCTCTGCAAAACACATGAAACACAGTAGAGTAAATCACTATGCTGAAGCACAGTTCAAGAGGGCACAAATGGCAGCATAAACTGCTATACTCTGATGGTACACAATACTTCATGCGATATCAAAATTCATACCTGAACATATTCCACTCGTTGGTCTTTCACTCTGTCAGAGTTTCGTTCAAAAGGGACGCGGTATACCGGTTTCATCCGGAACTGGTGCTTTCGGAGGATGCGGTCAATTGTGGAGAGGCTGATGGCATTTATTCCTCAAATGATTATTATCCTCAATCACTCTCCTTTGAATCTCTCGCAGGCGGATTACATTATTGGCAATGACCATGTTTACAAGCTCCCTCTCTTGCTCCTCCGACAAAAGCCTTAGCCTGCCTCCACCAGGTGGTCGTCTCTGTGTCCTAAAAAAATAGAAGCACTCATTACTGTAACTCACACATCCTTTTTACAGGAAAAAATGGAAACATACTGAAACTATCTGTATGCGAGGCAATTTGATGCATTTCTTTATTACAGTAGTACATATTACATAGTGCAACAGTAGATGTGATGTCAAAGCACAGAGTACAGCACAAGTTACTGTACAGAGCAGTCTTACTGTAAGTACACCTACCTGTTTTCCTCCCTGAAAGTTCTGATGATGGACGCAACGGTGAAGCGACTCAAATTAGGCTGTACTCGTTGCCCAGCCTCCCTCATAGTCATGCCATGGACAAGGACATGATCAACTAAAGTGGCTCTAATTTCATCCGAGACTGCTTGTCTCCTTGCCCTTCCTCCTCCTCCTCCTCCACCACCACCTCCCCCTCGTCTACCTCGTCCTTCACCACGTCCTCTTCTTCCTCCTCTCCCTCCTCCTTCACCACGTCCTCTTCCTCCTCCTTCACCACGTCCTCTTCCTCTCCCTCCTCCTTCACCACGTCCTCTTCCTCTTCTTTCTCATCTCCCTCCTCCTTCACCACGTCCTCTTCCTCTCCCTCCTCCTTCACCACGTCCTCTTCCTCCTCCTTCACCACGTCCTCTTCCTCTCCCTCCTCCTTCACCACGTCCTCTTCCTCCTCCTTCACCACGTCCTCTTCCGCTCCCTCCTCGACCTCTTCCTTCATTTCTTTGTGGATCCATTGTTCCAAAACTCAAATGAACTGACTCTGGCACTTTTATGTGTCTTGAAAGTTCTGATTGGTGTGTGTTAAATTGTGACTCTTAGTGTTTTCACCTGGGTAATTGTGTGCTAATTGAGCTGAAACTATGCTGACTTGAGTGAACAATATTGAATGCTAGTGCTTTCTAAATGACCATGTGGTGTAGGCAATGAGAAATGAAGGGATTTGTGTGTAGAGTTTTGCTGTGACAGTTCAACAAATCTGACTAATGTGTCAAAACAGGGGAATAGTGTTCATAGTTCAGTGAAATGGGTGTGCTTTTTGATAAATGGCATTATGGTTTTGAAATTTTAGTTCAAAAGCCTGGTTATAGTGTTTAAGCAATCGAGAAAAACTGTAACGCTCTCTGGAATTCTCAATTGTGTTTGGTCAATCATTACATTCTGCAGCCAAATAATCACTGCTACACTGAATAATTGACCATTGCCCAATCGTTGGCTATTGATTTCCTACCTAGCTTTTCTAGATTCATGCCACTCGTGTCCCTCTACAGTCTCTTTCTCTCACATAATGATAAACACCCTGTCAGGGTTTATTTTGTGATAATGACAGTTTCACCGTACATTATGCCTTTTGTGCTTTAACTAAAAAGCTGAATATTAGATATTCATCAAGTAATAAAATAACAAAATGGAAATTGTTAAAACAGAAATTGAATCACTAATGTATTAATTTGCAATTTGTTACTAAAGCAGGTAAGGAATATATAAAGAAAGTGACTTATTAAGAAGTAAATATATACACTCAAGGGCTTGAATATTGTGGGGTTGCAGCGTGAAGTGTTTACACATGCTTCCATTGATCAGGGTATAAATGATGGGGGTGTTGTACTTGGTTGTTTTGATTATTTGGGGGTAACCTCCCCCTATGTCACCCAGAATCTATGCCCCTCGATACACTTATACAACAGTCTGTAAAATATTTAACAAACTATAAAGCAGTTTAGCTTGTTGAATGTTTTTGCAAATACATTTACAGATGGTTTATAATAAAATGTCCATATAAACCATACACATTTTTTAAAGTTAAACCAGATGAGCCTAACTTTCAGTATACAGAGAGGTCAAATTAACATTGTTTGTTTCCTGTTCATCTTGAAATAAATAATTTAACGCAAAACAGTATCTTCATCTAATTCAGCCAACTGGTTCAACCCTCTCCAGATTTAATGCTGAGACAGTCATTTGATGAATCCCGAAGACAATACGGCAGTGAGTCCACGGATATCTGCAGGTACACGAACGGCCAGCAGGATGCGCCAGAACAGCAGACTCAACATCACAAACCCTCACTAGAGGAAACTGTGGACTCGCTCCTTAAACGGCTGCGAGAGAAACGGCAGGCTCTCGGCCTCCCAGAAAGCATGAAGGTGAGGCCATCTGCGTATGCATTCTGGCGTGTCAGGTGGCCGTTTGAATGTATGTTTGTGTTGCCAGCATTGTTGCCAAATTTCGCAAGAGAAACAAGCATCTTGGTCTGACAAAACAAACCCAAAATAAACGACCTGACCAATCAAAAGCAACATGTTTTATTAGTTATTGAGAATTGCTCAATTTCATTGATCAAGGTGGAATAAAATATATATTAAAATTGTAAATAAAAATAGATAAAAATAAAAACTAGATCTGTCAATCAATTAAAATTTTCAATCAAATTAGTCATGACATGCGGATTAATTAATAGACTGAATCACAATAGCAATATTTGCTTGAAAGGCCCTCAAATAAAGATAATTCAGAATAAGTAATACATAATTATTTAAAGTTTTAGATATAATATATACATTTTAGTCAGTTGATTAAAATATTGAATCACGATTTATCGCATGATTTTTCATAGGTAATTGTGGAAAAAAAAAACAATATGCAATAAGTATGCTTTTTCTGTCAAAAGGCATTTATTTTCTTTTTAGATAATGCTTTATTACAATTTTTCATATAAAACTTTCCACATTATAAAGATAAAAATGTACTAAAATAACACCAATTCGAGTAACAATAGACAAAATTCTATTGTGGAGGATGACGGTATAAGAGATTTAATGCATATCGCAATGAATACGCAAACTATGGGGACTATTGAAAACAAATAGTCCCCATAGTTCGCGTATTCATTGGGATGCGCATTCAATTTCTTATACCCTCATCCTCCACAATATTAATCTGCTGACAGGCTCACATGATTCACGAGGGCGATATCTCTAATAAAAGTATAATAATTCAATATTTTTAATGTTTGGTGTATGTATGAATGAGTTAGATGGACACTTGTGGAGTGTCTCACTGGTTTTTAGTATATTAAACGCTGCATTTCTAGGATGCTGTGTCAAGTTAAAAGTAGTTGAAACTTTAAAAATTTAATCTCAAAATGCATTCTGTAGTGCTTTGTCCAGCTGTCAAGAATGTGTTCAGTGTGACACTGAAGGCTGTTTGTGAGGTTTGTTGAGACGCACAGACTGCCCTATACTGACATTACATAGCCTATACCTCAAGCTTAAATTGCTGATGCAGTGTTAAACTCATCAACAAAATCACTGACGAAAACATTCATTGACCGAGGGTTTTTTGATTTTGTCAACAATAACGAATACAAAACCAAAAAGACGCATCATGGTGATAATTAAACAATTTTAATAAAGCATACTATTGACAAAAAAAATAATACTGCAAGATATTGTAACATCCTACCAACCATCGGTGGGAGCCCTCTCCCAAATACTGATCTTCATCCATTTCTTCACTGCTTATTTTCTGTTTACCACATGTATATATAGCCATGCAGTTCCATTGTTTATTGCGGAGTATTGCTTGTTCCCTTTCAAAAAGCTACACTTTTGATGCTGTGCTGAGTTAGCGCTTTGGGAACAACTTTAGGTGTGACCAGCTGTGAATATGTGTGCAACACGTCAATGAACATTGACCAGAATTTATAGCCTCTGCTGATTTTAATCATTGGTTGCACCTGGGGCAGGGCTATAAATAGATGTGCCATCAGCGCGTCGTCAGGTCTTTTGTCTGAAGAGCAGTCCTGGGGCATCGCAGTGCGGCAATGAAGCGCAGCATCTCGTTCCACTTTTTCAGGGAACAAGGGTTACATTTAAGTAACCCGAGACATTCCCTTTACAAAAAAGCTTCTCTTATGATGCTGCGCTGAGAAAAGCGCTTTGGGAATGAGAATACCCACACTGCCACACTGTGGCTGTCCGGACCCCCTACGGTTGTGCAGTGTGCTCACAAGATTGTGAGAGGTCTCAGACATGAGCTTGAGATGTCGACTCAAGGATATAAGAGCCCGGAGTGGCAGGAACATCCAAATTATAAAGCTGATGAATGTGTGCTGAGAGGACCAACCTGCCGCATCACAAAAATGTTGCAGAAGGAGACCTCTAGCCAAGGCTTTAGAGGAGGTGAGCCCTCTGGTAGAGTGAGCCCTGATGCCTACTAGCGAAGCTTGACTGTGTGCCTCGTAGGCTAGGGTAATAGCGTCCTTCACCCAATGTGACAGTCTGCTTGGTGGCGGCCGCCCCCTGTTGCGGCCCCCATGGCAAGCAAATAGTTGCCCTGACTTACACCACTGGCTAGTGCGGTTGACATAAGTCTGAAGGGTACAGACTGGACAAAGTCTGTGAAGTCTTTCCTGCTCCGACTTTGCAAATGGCAGGGAGCAGAAGGCTTCGAGAGTGACCAGATGTAAGGTCGAGAAAGGCACCTTAGGCAGGTAGTCAGGATGAGGGTGTAAATTCGCTTTGGTCATTCCTGGGGCAAACTCTAAACAGGCTGGCAAGATAGACAGAGCCTGTTGGTCCTCAGTTCTCTTTAGAGAGGTAATTGCCAAAAGAAAAACCATCTTGAGAGTCAGAAGTCTGTCAGACGCTGACTCTAGAGGTTCAAAGGGGGTCTCAACCAGACCGTAAAAGACTATTGCTAAGTCCCTTGAAGGTGTCCTGGTCCTAGCAGGAGGCCTAGGTCGCCTAGCTCCACGAATGAAGCGAGCGAGTAGAGGATATCTCACCAACGGCACCCCGTCCATCAAGGCGTGGCGAGCCGAAATGGCAGCCACATAGACCCTGATAGTGGTGGGGCATGTGCCTGCTGACAGTTCTTCCCGCAGAAAGTCCAGAACTGAAGAAATCTGTCATATAACTGGATCTGCATTATCTGTACTGCACCATCTTTCAAAGACACCCCATTTATTGGCGTAACTTCTAGTAGAGGGAAACGCATACAGGCGCATTCTGGGCCATGTATGCACCACCGCGTCCAGCCCCAGGGGGGGCTGGGTGACTCAGGGAGAAGTAGAGGAGACATTGCGCTGTTCATAGAGGTGAAGAGGTCCTCTCACCCAGATTTGTTCCAAGTGGAGGGAGCCCTAGCTGTGTCCCTCAGTTGGCACCCTTCAGGGGCCAAAAATGAAGATTCCACAGCTTGGGTCGGGGATGAGATAATGTCCCCTATGCCTAAGGCGAGCCGTCGAGGAGAGACATTATCTCCGAGAACATACCCTGTTCGGCCAGCGCAGCACTATCAGTAAGAAGCAAGACCCTTGCTGGTGGACTCCGGCCAAGACTCCCGGGAGCAGAGAAATTGAGGGAAACGCATACAGAAACATTCTGGGCCATGTATGCGCCATCGCCTCCAGACCCAGGGGGGGCTGGGTGACTCAGGGAGAAGTAGTGGAGACATTGCGCTGTTCGTAGAGGCGAAGAGGTCCACTTCTGCCCTGTATAATCTCACCCAGATTTGTTCCACTACCTCGGGGTGGCGTTTCAACTCCCCCTTTGGTGTTTTCTGTCTGGACAGTAAATCTGCTCCCACGTACAGGCATCCAGGGATATAAACTGCCCTGAGTGACAGGAGCTTGCCCTGGGTCCAAATAATCTGATGTGCCAGAAATTCAGCTGACGTGAACGTGGACCTCCTTGATGGTTTATGTAAGAGACTACCACTGTATTGTCCACCCGCACCAAGACATGGCAGCCTCTGGAGGAAGTATTTCAGGGCCAGAAATACAGTCATCAACTCAAGACAGTTAATGTGACAATCGAGCTGACGATCCTCCCATTCCCCTTGAGGTTGACGACCACTTAAGACCGCTACCCAGCCCGTCAGGGAGTCGTCTGTTGTTAGCAGCCTGCGAAGACAAGACACACCTAGAGTGGGACCCAAGGTAAGAAACCGGGGTCTGAACCACATAGAAAGGGAATGAAGCCTGCGGCACGTAACCCTTATTTGCTTTAGGGGACCGGCCCTTGGATGAAACCCCTTGGCTTTTAGCCACAGCTGGAACGGTCTCATGTGCAGAAGGCCCAATGGGATCACTTCTAGAAGGACTGAGGCGGGTCTGGGTGCGGCAAGGAAGAAACTGCCCAAAGGCTTCCTTGTGGCTTTTCGCCTCTTGGAACCTGGAGATAGCTGTGTTCACCCGCTGCTTGATAAGCCCTCCCCGCTAAGATGGAGGTAGTTCTGCAAGGCTTTGTGGGGAGAGAGGGTTTTTTAAGTGACAATGCCGAACCCGGCGAGAGATAACCTGTAAGTGTCATTTCGACCGGTGGCATCATCAGAGCTCATCATGGAGGTCATTAAGGAAGGGAAGGGACTCATGAGGCGTTCCCTTTCCCTAGCCACCAGACAGAAATCTATCCTCCAAGCTGAAGCGGTTGGGGGTCTCTTGTTGGTGTGGCCAGTCTAACTGAAGCCTGGCCACCGCACAAGTAACCAAGTCGAGCAATTCCTTCACTGATTTATTATCATGGACGGAATGCTCGGAGGTGGGTAGAGATTCAAGGTCCCCCTCATGAACCGAAGAGTCGCCGCAGTTTAGTTATTTGACCATCAAGGGTTGTCTTCAAGCTCTCTAGGGGGAGGCTCACTTTAACCCAATTTGACAGTTCAAAAACCCCTGGCATAGATGATTGTTGGTGCCAGATGGGCTTGTTTGAGTATTTCTGTAACGGCTGATCTCCTGGGATTTACACACAACAGTCTCTAGAATTTACTTTTTATAGTGCCAAAAACCAAAAACATTTAGTGAGGGGCAGTTCTACAGATGGAAATGCCTTGTTGATGATAGAGTTCAACGGAGAATGGCCAGACTGGTTCTAATTGACAAAGTCTATGGTAACTCAGATAACCACTCTGTACAATTGTGGTGAGAATATAATTTTAGAATCCTTTTCTGAGATGTGGGTTGGTGCTGTTTTGGAGGCACGAGTGGGACCTACACAATATTAGGCAGGTGATTTTAATGTTGTGGCTATAAGGTTGTTGTATTTTTAAATAAAAAAAAAAATGTTAAGCCCATACATATTTTAAAAGTTTTTGTCTGTTACAGTTTTTGTTATTTTGCACACTATCATGAAATAAAATTAATAATTTATTTTGACTAAAATGATATGCCATTTAAGTCAAACTGAGTAAAACTGACTAAAATTAATGAATATGACATGAAAAAAACATTTACTAAATTTAAAGGACATTTTCATCAAAAGGCGAAAACTATGACTAATACAAACAACAGTGTAAAAATTAACACTGCTTCGATGGTCAAAAAACATGCTTTTATTACAGAATTTATATACGGGTCATTAGGCACGATTAATTGTGTTAATGGTATTTTTTTATATATTCGCACTAAATTAACACATTAAATTAATAGCGATATACAAAACTTAAAATATAGTTTATAAAGACTTGGTTGCATCTTGCTGCAAAATAATGTCTTTTGAGTAAACTTTCACAAAAAGTCTTATATAAATCTATATTTTTCACAACAAAATAAATGTATTGTGCTATGGGGGCCATGCACAAAAAAGCCCAAGAACACAACCTATATGCAACTTTATGAGAAAACAGGCCTTAAGTCACTCATAATAATTGAACATGGCTACATTGGTAACTTAACTCACGGTCTATCATCCACAGGATATGACCCAGAGACAGATGGCCCTGGAGAAGATCACACTGCAGAAATGTCTGTTGTATTTTGAGAGCTTACATGGTCGCCCTGTAAGAGGCATTTTCACATTTAAACACAAAAATGTTCCAGTTAATAAGGCATAGATAAGGATTATGGCATTAATATCTGAAAAAAAAGTGTATTTTTATGTCTCTGTGGCCGTAGGGGACCAAACAAGAGAGAAACCTGATGAAACCACTTTACGACAGATACCAGGTGGTGAAACATCTCTTGTCTGCCACTCCCACCATCACAACCATAGTAAGTATGATTATATGTACAGATATCAGCTCAGACACAACCTTTTTTTGGTTTAAACATATAACATTTTTGAAATATCTTCATTGTAGAGCCACAGTGTCCTTAAAGGGGTCATATAGGGACAGAATAGTGAAATCCAGACATAAAAATAGAATTAAATATAAAATGCCTAAGGTCATGAAGTTTGGCATATTTGGGATTAAATAAATTTTTGATTGCACATTTAATAAAACAAAAATTGTGATATGTCCTAGTGTGATAGGTGAGGTGATTTTGATTAATTTCAGAATCGAGTCAACTTTTTATCAAGCTATACAAATATAGACAACAGTACTAGCCTACAAAATCATTATGAGTTTCAGAAATCATATATGATAGTAATGTGTGGTAATCACTCATTTTTATTTATAATTAATTCAGCCCCTTTTCTTGTTGAACGAGATTGACAAACTGAACGAACAGCAGCCAAACAGCAGATAATTGTTCATGATGACTGATTCATTTATCTCGTTCAGGAATTATTGCACCAGTACATTTAGTTCACAGTCTAACATTTAGTTAGACCAACTGTTGGTTCATTGAAGGCGTGTATTTTTTCAGTGTGTCAATCCAATGATATGTTCCTCACAGCCAGCATGCGAATACTATTGGCTTGCGCTAAAGTCAGTATTTAAAAGCAACACAATTGGAACTTGTAATGTCTACAAATGTATGAATGACACTTAAAATTTTAGTTTAAACTAGGGCTGTCAATCAATGTAAAAATTTTGAATCTAATTAATTACATGGTGTCGCATTTAATCACATATACATATATTTGCTGAGAAAGCCCCTCATATAAGTATAATTCAATATATAATGATGAAATTATGATACATAGTTATCTTTAAATATTAAAATATATATATATATATATATATATATATATATATATATATATATATATATATATATATATATATATATATACAGTATATATATACAAAATAACAAAATATTCAGATAATTAAAATGCATTACATTCTTGTGGCAGAAGAGTTAATCATTAATAAGACAATACAAAAAGCAAGCTTAAGAGTCATTGACATACAGTTCACAGCAATCCATTTCACAAGTCAATTTGTCAATCAGTTCGAAGTTTATTATGAGGGCTTGTTTAAGGACCGTCAATTTACACCTGCGTCACACGCTTGTGTAGCATCTCGGGTGTTGCATCATAAACATACAATTTTTAGGTCATTGTGTCAAGTTAAATATAGTTTAATACTTAGAACGCATCATGAGATCTCTTAAGTTCGGATTTGTGCTCCATCAAGTGTTTTGAACACAAGAACGTAATGCATGATTGTGTTGTTCTGCTGCTCAAGGGTGTTTTTCTTCACTGTATAAACTGCGCATTGCCACACAGCTGAAGTTTCACTTACTGCCCTATGGAGTAAACAGGTGATACTACAAGCTTGCATTTCTCAGGAATCTTCCATATCAGTGACGGCATTGATTAATTGCGTACATTTTTTTAACCCAGTGTTATTTTTTGTCAAATTAATCGCATTGAATTAACACATTAAATTGACAGCCCTAGTTTAAACACAATAACCGTTTTCACATAAATGGTAAGTCATATTTTCCTATATTATATCAAATGCTGGGCTTAAATTTTACCAAGACATATAAAAAGTTCAAGAAAATCCTAAATATATGACACTGTGCACCAAAGCAGCCCGCACTCAAATGCTTTTTGCTTGCACTATAGTCATTCTTTACAGGCATGAAAAAAGTAGAGCTCATTGGCTTCGAAAGAGAGAGATGCCAGTGAACGAGAAATATTAGTCAGTGTATGGAGTTGAATGAGAGTGAGTCGTTCAAAAAGACAGATTCATTCACAAATTAAACGTCCTGGTTACTTTCATAACTTCCATCAGGGAAAGAGACATTGTGTCAATTTAGTGACACTAAGGGTCACTCTTGGGAGCCCCAAACACCTCTGATCTTTGAGAAAAGGTCAATGGGAATTGTACCATTGGAATTTGTATTCCCAGACATACGGGTATAAAAGAAACTGGCTTGCAACCACTCATTCAGGTTTTGTGCTGAGGAGCCGAGACAGCGGGTAGTTGTTTCAGCGGGTAGTGCAGTGTTGTGGCAGGAGGGGCACAGAGTCTCATTCCCTCCATCAGGGAACGGAGGTTACAAAAGTAACCAGGATGTTCACTCACTCGAAGTTGTATCGATGTAGTGACACTAGGGGTCCCTATACGAAATGCCACATCTAGCTGAACTATGTTACGTGGACTGGTGGTGCGAGATGGGCAAACCATTGCGTGCCTCGTAGCCAGTGCACCTGGCTGTCACGTAACCTCCCCCAATGCTCCTATGAGCATTGCTCGGTCACCCACACCTTGGGGACAAGTCGACTGCAAAAAATGGGGACCGGCCGCCCCAGCCGTGGCCTCTTCTCTTCTTTTCTTTTTTTTATGTGTCCACGTCAAGGGGGGTCCATTCCCAAACCTGCCCGAAGGGAGGCAATTATGTGGAAATATGTCACATGGTCTTACCGAGTCTTGTCGGCAGTGTCGCATGTTGAGAAGTCCCCATAGTAGAGTCCTACCGGGGATGAAACACTACAAACATGGTGACCGGTGTCAGAGGGGAACTCTGCCCAAGGAAGAAGCAGGTTTACCAACGGGGAAACCATCTTGTGGAAGATACATCACACAGGGTTACAAACAGGCAACCAGCGCATGTGGAGCACCTACCCCAGTACAGGGCTTAATAGCACATGAACTGTGCCGGCATAGATTTTCTCTGTGAATTTGCCTTCACAGGGATAAGGAGGAAGGACATCCAGGGTCCACAACCTTGTGAACATGGCTGGGGGGTAAAAAGCAAATGTTTTCCACTCCAGGAGGGGAAAGGCGCTGTATGCAAGTGGTACACCATGGCCAGTTGTCCCGCAAACTTACCTGACAAATCACTGGACAAAACCGGCTCAACCCAGAGATTGTAGAACCTTGCACCAAAGGTATTGGGTGTTGCCCAGCTTGATGCTCTGCCGATGTCTTCTAAAGAGGCGCCATTGGTCAGAGCCCAGGAAGTCACCTGTCTCCTAGTAGAGTGTGCTCGTAGCCCCAAGGGGGGCGGCATGCCCTGAGCTTGATATGCCAAAGTGATAGTGTCAATGACCCTGTGGGCGATCCTCTGTTTGGAGACAACGCTTCTTTTCCGTTGTCCTCTGAAGCAGACATAGAACTGCTCAGAGCGTCTAAAGCTCTGGATACAGAAAAGACAAGGCAGGGTCTGCCTCCTCCTGATGCAATGCTTGCAGGTTCACCACCTGATCCTGATAGGCAGGATATGCTGAATAGCCTCCGTCTGCTTCTTAACTTCCAAGAACTGCTGGGAAATGTCCTCGACGGTATAGGCCAACCTGGGACCAGACAGGACTGTCAAAAAGTGCTCTTCACTGACAAGTCACGGTTTTGTCTCACCAGGGGTGATGGTCGGACTCAAGTTTATTGTCGAAGGAATGAGTGTTACACAGAGGCCTGTACTCTGGAATGGGATCGATTTGGAGGTGGAGGGTCTATCATGGTCTGGGGCAGTGTGTCACAGCATCATCGGACTGAGCTTGTTGTCAATGCAGGCAATCTCAATGCTGTTTAAACACTGACCCTTAACACTTACTTAGTTTAATAATTTTAAAGCATGAATTTAACTATACATAAGGAATATTGGCATTATATTCATGATGTTAGCCAGAGGGGAACTGGCTTTGAAACGATGTGTGTTATGAAAGGTGCTATACAAATAAAATTGGCTGGACTTGACTTGGCTGTGCATTACAGGGAAGACCTCCCGCATGTGGTACCCTTCCTGCAGGTTCATCATGACATGACCCTCCAGCATGACAATGCCACCAGCCATACTGCTCTTTCTGTGCATGATTTCCTGCAAGACAAGAATGTTAGTGTTCTGCCATGGCCAGCAAAGAGTCCATTTCTCAATCCCATTGAGCACATCTGGGACCTGTTGGATCGGAGGGTGAGGGCTAGGGCCATTCCCCCCGAAATGTGCAGGAACTTGCAAGTGCCTTAGTAGAAGAGTGGGGTAACATCTTACAGCAGTAACTGGTTTAGTCCATGAGGGGGAGATGTACTGCAGTATTTAATGCAGCTGGTGGCCACACCAGACACAGACTGTTACTTTTTTGATCCATACATCTCTCTCCACCTAACTGGCATCTCTGATTCAGTGCCAGGCGTGCATCCTCACAGCCTCCTCCTCCTCGTCACACATAGATTTCTACATCCACCTTTTTCCTGAAGTGTTCCACAGTTCGACTGTTTTCAGTTTCCAGTCTCCAGTGTTTTCACTCGCATCGCCGTATATTCTTAGCGGGTAAAATATTGTTTAAGGTATTACATTTGTGTAAATTGTCCAAAAAATATGCCAATACATCACTGAGTCGAGTTGACTTTTTTTATTTTAGACAGTGCCTCACATGAGTGTGTAGAGGACATAAAACTATGATCCGAGGTGAGTTATAGTGATATAATTAATTATTTTGAGTTGTTATGACAGCCAACAACTGCACAAGTTGAGCCTGAAATACATTTTTTACACCAGGTAACACTTAAATGTTTGTTGTTCTCCTCTGGATCACTCATTTTGGCAGTTTTTACTTGTCGTCTCGAAACCAGAAATACAAAACAGGCAAATAGAATTATCATGGCGCCGCCCAGTGTTTGCTCAGGAAAACTGTGGATAGAACTGCTAGAACGGAAGTTCAGAGACAAAATTTCCAAGATGGCTGTGCGCTAGTTTCTCTGGTGCATAAGGGAAAAGCAAAAGGTTTAATCTTTTTAATCAATTTACAATTAAAAGATTTAATCAAATACAAATCAAATACAAATATAATGTATTTGCTGCCATGCCACGCATCCTGTTTATTTTTCCCAAGAGAAGGAAGTTTTGAATTCTAAAAGTTACAGCTTTCATAGTGCAATGAACTCTTTTATATATTAAGATAAACTTTTTTCCTGATGATATGACAACTTTAAGTTTTTTTATCTTTGAGATTATTTTCCTAATTTCTTTTTCTTTTTAAGTTTTTCTTTTTCTTTGTGTGAAAGACTTCTTTATTTACTTCAATAAAAACTTTTTTTGGATATGGGTTCTATGTTGGATTTATTTTTAGCACAAAGAAAATGGTAGCTTTGCATTATTTCTATTGTTCTTAAAACAGTATTTTCAGTAAGACACTGTTTTACTTGTATCACAGGAAGAAGAAGAGGGGTCAGATGATGACTCTGTTCGGTACACACCTCCGCCAGTGTGTCTCACAGATAGGAGAGGCTGTAGGGAAGAGGAGGGAGACAGTGACCCGGCGTTTGTGTCTCCGCTGGATGAGATAAAGACAGTGAGACAGTCAGCCTTAACCACGTTCAACATTCATGAGGCCTCTAGGTACACATGTCGATACAAAATATTTTTTAAAATACACTTTTTTTTCTTTTTTTTTTTGTTCTTTTCTGGGTCTATTTATTTTATTTAGTTATAAAAAAAAATCTGTACATATTTTCACATTTTCATAATTTTTTAATATAGACAATATTCCATTGGTACTTTAATTCACCAAAATGGCATTCAACTGGTCACAAAGTATAGTCAGGACATTACTGATGTAAAAAAAACAGCACCATCACTATTTGAAAAAAAGTCATTTTTATCAAATCTAGACAGACCCCATTTCCACCAGCCATCACTCCAACACCTTATCTTTGAGTAATCATGCTAAGTTGCTAATTTGGTGCTAGAAAATTGGTTCATTTAATAAAGCTTAACCTTGTCTGTGTTTGTTTTTGAGTTGCCACAGTATGCAATAGACTGGCATGTCTTAAGATATAATTTAGGTCAAAATGGCAAAAAAGAAACAGCTTTCTTTAGAAAATCATCAGTCAATTGTTGTTTTGAGGAATGAAGGCTGTACAATGCTTGAAAATGCCCAAAAAAAAAATAAATTAAAAAAACTGAAGATTTCATACAAAGGTATACTCCGCAGTCTTCAAAGACAAAGGACTACAGACTAACAATGACAGAAAGAGATGTGGAAGCCCAGATGTACAACTAAACAAGAGGATAAGTACATCAGAGACACTAGTTTGAGAAATAGACGCCTCACATGTCCTCAGCTGACAGCTTCATTGAATTCTACCCACTCAACACCAGTTTCATGTACAACAATAAAAAGAAGTCTCAGGGGGTGCAGGCCTTATGTAAAGAATTGCAAAGAAAAAGCCACTTTTGGAACAGGAATAAAAAGAAAAGATTAGAGTGGGCAAAGAAACACAGACATCGGAAAACAGATCATGGGAAAAGAGTGTTATGGATATTAACCCCATCAAGCCTTTGTGGGATCAGCTAGAATGTAAGGTGCGTGAGAAGTGCCCGACAAGACAGCCACATCTATGGCAAGTGCTACAGGAAATGTGGGGTGAAGTGTCAACTGAGTATATGGAGGAACTTACAGTTAGACTGCCAAGGATCTGCAAAGCTGTCATTGCTGCACGTGGGGGATTTTTTGATGAAAGCAGATTGAAGTAGTTTAAGAAGTTGTCAAATTGTAATAGTAATTTTTCACATTATTAATGTCCTGATTAACAATGTGTCCTAATATCCTATACATTGTGATCAGTTGAATGCCACTTTGTTGAATAAAAGTGCAATTTCTTTCCATAGGAGCAAAATCTGTACATTATTCCAAACTTTTGGCTGCCAGTATATATGTATTTAAATGGTGCTGACAAAATTATTTGGGAATTTTTTGGCCATTTTCTGAAGTTAAATTAATCACATACAAAAACATGAAAATATGTATAGAAAGCAACATTAATAACACCAATGCATGAAAGTTAGAAAAGGACCCAGAGAGAAATACGGAAGAAGTAAAGAGTAAAAAATAGAAGCATTTATAAATGCAAAAGTGTAATTTAATTGCAGGTCTGATTTGCTAGATTGTCTGCGGGAGACTCGAGCAGAGAAAAAGAAACGAAGTAAAGCAATCAGAGAATTTGAAGAGCAGTTCTTGAAACAGATGGGAAGGTAAAATACAGTTCCCCGTCTGTCGCTCACTTCGACATTGTGTCGAAGAAGCGACACTAGGGGTCTCTCTTGAGCGCTGAATATGCCTCTGATCTATAAAAAAAGGCCAATGAGAAGTTGGCAGACAGTATTTGCATACCCGCCCCCAGACATACGGGTATAAAAGTGGGGAAATACGTCAAGTTCATTCAGAAATTTTCTTCGTAGGTTGTGCATGCAGTCAGCTGTGAGTCACACACCCGTTCCTGTTCCTCTGACGCTTCTCTGCTGTTGGATCGCTGGCGCACTACAGCGGCTTCCTCCTTCTCTGCACGGCAGTGCAGTTTTCCCCAGGGCGCTTCGACAGCGCAGAACTTAAAAGAGTTTTATTAAAGAGTGATTTTTTCTTGTAAAAGAGTAACTTGCCTATGTGGCTGCGCAAGTACGCATTTCCCCCAGTGAGCCTTCTTGCACAGGTGCTGTGCAAGGTCAGAAAGGACGAGGAACAAGTAACCCTAGTGGCTCCCAATTGGCTCACCAGGGCCTGGTTCTCGGACCTCGTACTCCTCGTGACAGCCCCTCCCTGGCGAATTCCCCTGAGGAAAGTCCTTCTTTCTCAAGGACGGGGCACACTCTGGCATCCTCACCCAGACCTTTGGAACCTCCATGTCTGGCCCCTGGACGGGACGCTGAAGATCTAGCTGGTCTGCCATCTGCCGTTGTAGACACGATCAACCAAGCCAGAGCCCCCTCTACCATGCAGCTTTACGTCCTGAAGTGACGCTTGTTCGTAAATTGGTGTTCTTCCCGGGCTGAAGACCCATAGAGGTGCGCAGTTAGGTCAGTGCTCTTATTTCTGCAGGAGAGGCTGGAAGGGAGGCTGTCCCCTTCTACCCTAAAGGTGTATGTTGCTGCTCTCGCGGCCAGTTTTTGTGTAAGCACGACTTAATTATCAGGTTCCTAAGAGGCGCCCGGAGGTTGAATCCCTCCCGGCCAAGCCTGTTCCCATCCTGGGATCTCTCAGTGGTCCTCGGGGGCCTCCAGATACCCATCAAGAGGGTCTGGGACCTGCAAGCGTTCTCTGTTAGCGACACTTGCCTGGAGTTTGGTCCAGCAGACACATATGTGATCCTAAGACCGCGACCGGGCTACATGCCCAAGGTTCCTACCACGCCCTTTAGAGACCTGGTAGTGAACCTGCAAGCGCTGCCCCGGGAGGAGGAAGACCCAGTCCCTTCATTGCTGTGTCCGGTATGTGCTTTGCGTACCTACTTGGACCACACGCAGAGCTTTAGATGTTCTGAGCAGCTCTTTGTCTGCTTTGGTGGACAGCGGAAAGGGAACGCTGTCTCCAAACAGAGGCTTTCCCACTGGGTTGTGGATGCCATTTCATTGGCCTATCACACCCAGGCCGTGCCCCCCCCCCCCCCCCCCCCCCCCCCCCCTTGTGGGTCTGAACACACTCAAGAAGAAGTGTTGCATCCTCGTATGCACTGGCCAGGGGCACCTCCCTGGCAGACATATGTAGATCAGCGGGTTGGGCAACGCCTAATACCTTTGCGAGATTCTACAATCTCCGGGTTGAGTCTTCGTGTTTTCTCAGGTCTGAGCCGGTAGAACTCGGTAACAAGCTGACGGACTGACCAGGTGGATCACTTGCGCCTAGCGCCCTTTCCCTCGGCCGAGGTAAATTGTGCGCTTTTTTCTCCCAGGAGATCCCACTAACTTGGCTCCCTGAATTACTCCTCCTTAGCCCTGTGGGTCCACAATTCAGCGGAGGAATTCGCCGAACCAATTCACTGCGGGTACTCAAATCTACCCTGTACTGGAATAGGTGCTCCACAGGTCAGGACTCCTGCTTGGACTTCCTCCTGTGTGTATTTTCCATGGTACGGTCCCCTTACGAGTGGACCCACGTCTCCCTTAGCCAGTTCCAGCTGCCCTCCGGTCGCCGTGTTGTAGCAACTCCCCCTTCCTTGAGGCTGGATCTACCACCGCGCCATTTTCCCACATGTGACCTAAGAGGCCCATGTGATGTATTTCGCCAATTTTACCTCCCCCTTCCTGGGCAGGTGTGGTCTCCGCAGGGTATTTTCCCCCTGAAAGAATAGGAAACCGGGTAAGGCCCCCTTCCCACAATGCGTGTAAGGGCCCCAGCCGTTTGGCTCTATGCAAGAAACATAGAGAGAAAAGAGGCCCAGCTAGGCTTGGCCCGTTCCCAGGTTGGCAAGCGTCACCTTGTTCCCCTGTTTTGGGTAACCAGAAGGATTCCGACAACTTTTATGGGGCATTGGGGAAGGGTACGTGCTGTCTGACTCAGCTGGTCGCCTTTGCACGTAAAATACCTGCCTGCTCCTGTATCAGCAGAACACGTACATGGCTCAGCGCATGCCGTGATTTAAATTGGACCCCTAGTGTCGCTTCTTCGACACAATGTTGAAGTGAGATGTTGTACATCTAGGTTACGTATGTAACCTCCGTTCCCTGATGGAGGGAACGAGACATTGTGTCCTCCTGGCCACGTCACTGAGCCGAGCCACTGTTGTGGCCGGACCATTTCTGGCTCCTCCGAAAAATCCTGAATGAACTCGAAGTATTTCCCCACTTTTATACCCATATGTCCGGGGGCGGAGCATGCAAATACTGTCTGCCAACTTCTCATTGGCTTTTTTTCATAGATCAGAGGCATATTCGGCGCTCAAGAGAGAGACCCCTAGTGTCACTTCCTCGACACAACGTCTCGTTCCCTCCATCAGAGAACGGAGGTTACATAACCTAGATGATACATTACGGTGGCATTAACACATTTTATTAATGATAGTTTGTTACATTTGACTTTTTCAAGATGGGAAGAAAACCAAGATACAAAACAGTTCAGCTTAGTTAGCATATGCACATCTAATCAATGATACACAAAATAATTCCACCAGCAAAAAAATAAATAATTAAAATTCAATGCTTGTGTACACAATACTTTTGCATTTGTCTTTTTCAAAATAAAATACATTTCCATTTATCTGCTATCCAGTGATGTACAAAATTGTTTTACTAAGGCAACTCAAGGGTTACGTGTGTTTTATTGGAAAGATAATTTCACAAAGTCAAATGTTTTATGTGGGGTCTGTTGTTTTCTTTTTCCTGCACTACAAAAATAATGAAGAACTGCACAAAAAGATGACCGAATTCCCATGGCCATGGATTACCAGGAGTACAAAAGTCTCAAAGCCAAATTACGCTTGCTGGAAGTGTTGCTCAGCAAACAGGAAACCACAAAAACAATTTGAGTCAAAGATATTATTTCTGCCTTTTAGTATTCACCTGATGTTTGGACCAAATTGACTTTTTACATTTTACATATTTGTGCCGTAAAGATGCTAAAATGCATTTAATATTATTTCTGTGTTGATTTGACCACTCTGGAAGTCCTAGTCTGAATGGGTGGGCCGAACCGAGCAAGGCCTTTTGATGGCTACTGCAACATAAACACAGCGTGCAATCTCTCATATTTCATATTTTAAAGGGCGAAATGGAAATATAGAGTATTCGTCTATGTTTACGGAATATGGCACTTTATTTTTGGAGATTTTTTAACCAAAGTGTAACTGTATGCATTGTATGAACTAACAAAAGTTAGTTGTGTATATTTCTCATACATTTGTCTCTAGAATGTAAAAAAAAAAATAAAAGGAAAAAAGGGGATATTTAATAACTGGAGCATGAAATGAGAAGTACTAAATGTTCTCCCCGAAGAATTTCTGGATAGCAAAGACAGAAAACCAAGGACCATATTTGAAAAGATATCAAGTGTAAATCTATTCAGTTTAAAATTGTGTTAAGTATGTACATGGTCATAACAGAGCACGGTTATCCTCCTATACATAGAAATACCAAGTCATGATATTTTAAATCAGTGGTAAAAATCAACATTGAAGGCTGTCCAATCGGATTTTCTCCCCCTTTTCTCCCAATTTGGAATCTAAGTCTAAGTCCTTAGTAGTGAATATCCAGGTGGCGGAGGACAAATCTCAGCTGCCTCCGCATCTGAGACCGTCCAACCTGCACATCTTATCATGTGGCGAAGTTGAGTGCGTTACTGCGGAGATATAGCGCTTGTGGAGGCTTCACGGCATCCATCACGGCATCCACGCCCCACCGAGAGCGAACCACATTATAGCGATCACGAGGAGGTTACCCAGTATGACTCTACCTTCCCTAGCAACTGGGCCAATTTGGTTGCTTAGGAGACCCAGCTGGAGTCAGTCAGTCGAACTAGAGAACACCAGGTGTGGTAGCCAGCGTCTTTACCACTGAGCTACTCAGGCCCTGCATTTTAAACTGTTAAAAAATACTAAAGCCCAAAGCAGAAGATATGTTCATAAGATGAGTGCTTTAAGTGCAATTCTGCTGAAGTAGCTACACTCACAAAATGAAACAATCAACATCTTTCTTTAATGGCTCTACTGCAATGAACTATTACAATCTTTGTGTAGTGTCTTTACATGCCAACCAGCATAAACTGTTGAAATGTGCTACAATCAGGTGTAATTATTCTGTGCTACGTTATCTTTGTCCCAGACTTTATTTGCTGTACACATCTACAATGACAAATGTAGCTTTTGAATGTCAGCTTTAGTGCACGTAAATTTTACATTGGTTTATACAGTTAATATATAATCTCTATATATTTGCTTTACCGTGAACCCATTCTTTTCCATCGCCAAAGTCTTTTGTATTGTGCACGTCTGGTTCTATCCTTTTTTTTTTTAATTCACCAGTTAAAAAATAAATATTTTTCTATCTACACATCTCATCACATTTATTATATGTTAAATCACAGTATACTGGATGGGTTGGAATAAATAACATGAAACACTGCTAAAGAACAGTCATGGAAGTGCTAATGATAATGTTTTTTTTTTTTTTAAACTGCAATTATTGTGTCCAATCTGTTATTTTTATTTTGTTGTTGATATCCGAGAACTTGCTCGATAAAATAATGATAATATTATCGCATTCATAATACCTCATCAAAATGGTTGTCTTGACTGATTGCTGTAAGAATTTTGTGTTAAACTTTAATAAACTATTACAATGCTGCATTCTAATGGGAAAGGACGTCATTAAAGGTTTGACAGCCAATAGGATTAAAGAAGCAGTCTGATTGGCAGGGGTCAACATCCCAACATGGATAGAAAAATAGGAGCATGACATATCTAACCCGAACCGGGTGAGGATTGACGAGCTAGTAAATGAAAAGGGCATTTTGTCAAAAGCAGCGAGATACGTGCTGCGGAGTTGTCTTTGGCTTTGTTCACACTGCACATAAATCAGATTAGTTTTTCAAATCTGATCTTTAGGACTGACTGTTTACACTCTCATTTAGTAAGTGATGAAATCTGTATTGTTCGTTCAGACAGAGTTGTCAATATCCAGTATATCCTCATCTGTTGCTATAATAATAATATACGTGTCAGCATGATGCATTGAGACTTGTTATCAGAAGATGAAAGGGAGGGAATTTATTTTCTTAAATAATTTTGCGTTTCCTTAAAATGCCCAAGCAATAGCTTTCTTTATTTCAAAGAAAGTTTTGCATTCATTTGCAATAGCTTAGGTTCCCTCACAAACATTTTTGCCTTCCCTCGTTATTACTTTGGGTTCTCTCACAATAGCTTTTTCCATCCCTTACGGAAAATAACTATGGCTTTAATACAGTAACCATAGTACAACTACGGTACTTGGTATTTGTATTTGAACCATAAGAAAACCATAACTATAGTAATAAATGTCATTCGAATTTTGCCAAAAAAAAAACTAAAACAAAACATGTTTACTACAATTTTATTGTAGTAATACCATAGTTAATCAGTGGCACATTTGACTGCAGATTTACTAAAGTGAAACCATGGTTAATTGTGAGGCTATGTTTCTTAGTAAGAACCATGGTTTAAAAAAAAAAAAAAAAAAAAAAAACATGGTAAATGTACCACAAATTAATCATGGTGTTACTCTAGTAAACCTATAGAAACCATGATTTTTGGTATAATGATTATGATTATAATTTTTTTTTACCATAGTTGTGGTTACATAGTTTCCTTATTACTAAGGTAATACTACAAATATAAGTTACTGTATGGTTATGGTTATGGTTACTGTAGTTAAACCATGGTAAACTTTGTGTTTATGATTTTACTACAAATAACATAGTTGAACAATGGTTACTGTTCATTGTTTTGTGTACTATTGCAAGGGAACACAAAATATATTGCAAGGTAACTAAAAACAATTGTGAGGGAACGCAACACTATTGTGAGGGAATGCTAAATTATTGTGAGGGAACGCAAAACTATTCTGAAGGAATGCAAAACGTATTGTGAGGGAACGCAAAACTATTTTAAGGGAATGCAAAACTTTTGAGGGAGCACCAAACTATTGTGAGGGAACGCAAAACTATTGTGAGGGAACGCAAAATTTATGGCAAGGTAACTAAAAAGAATTGTGAGGGAACGCAAAACTTATTCTGAGGGAACACAAAACTATTCTGAGGGTACGCACAACTTATTGTGAGGGAATGCAAAACTTAATGTGAGGGAACACAAAACATATTGTGAGGGAACGCAAAACTTATGACGAGGAAACGCAAAACGCATCGTGAGGAAAGGCAAAACTATTTCAGAATATATATTCCCTCTCTGATTGAGGATAGGCCAGAAAAGTGAAAAATGTATCTCATGTTCATCTTGCCTATCCTGACCTCACACAGTACATTAGACAACATACAGTCTTTACTGTCTTTACAAATTCATGCATTTACAGTGTCCAAAACTGCTCACTCATTCACTATTCACTGCATAGTGCATGTCACATAGTTTGCCATATGAGCAAAGAGTAAGCAAAAATGAGTGTATTCAGACAGTTCGAGGCAATATTGCACACATTGTATGATGTTACATACTGTATGTGTTGCCTCCTGAATGACACTGCTTTGGACTGGTTTCGAAAACATCTGATTCCAAGTGTTTTTTGCTGTTCACACTCCAAACAACTGGACAGATTTATGTTGGAAGCGCCACAATATCCGATTTTGCTGCTTGTCTGAACAAAGCCTTTCAGACACCAGAAGTAACTTATGGGTAAATTCAACAGGAGAATTATGGGATGGCAACAGGAGAAGGCGAAGTTACTGTGCTGTTCAAAGCAGCAGAAAGGTTCAGTTCAGCTTTAGCGTCCCACACTGATGTTGCAGGTCTTGCAGCTTGGGTCCTTCTTGGCATTGACTGTTGACATGCTCATGAGCTGGTGACCGCTGATCTCAGCTACCGTTCCCATGCTCAGATCCACGGGATCAGTGTAGATGACCTCCAGGTTAATGTCCTGGCAGTGGTGGAACACCAGATGCCCGTCGTCATCCTCTGAGCAGGTCAGAAAGCGGTTGTTGGCGATTTGCAGTGCTGGCAGACGTTGCTTGCAGAACTCATCTCCCGGCGTGCCCTTTGGAGCAATCACCAGAATGACGTAGTGATAGGCCGTGTACATGCAGTAGAAGTCACCAAAATACAGGTTAGTCTCAGGGTTGAAGAGCGCTTCGGCCGCTAGCTGAAAGCGGTAGCGGCCATACGGTGAGTCCTGCGGGGGTTTGCCTGTGTTGAACTCTGTATTACAGCTGAAGAAGATGCCCTCTAACTTCCCACTAATGGGTGAGCCGTGGCTGCCGCTGTTGTCCTTCACTAATGGCAACATCTTGTTGTTTTTGTCCTCCCTGTAATAAGAATAGAGGGAACTTTACAAATTACAGCTTTCATTAAGAAGTACAAAAATAAATGAAATGTTAAAACTATTTCTGTGATAGTTTCAACTTTAGATTTGGTACTGCAAAAATATTAATGAATAATTTATAAATTATTTGTAAAGACGTGTAAAAGGTAAAACCAAGATTACATACCACAACAAACAAACAGCAAATCTGTAGCCTTAACAGACCTTGGTTACTAATTAGCTGGACAGGAAAGCTGAACTATGTAGTGAGTACATAAAAAATCCATGTTCAATCCCATGTCCTTGACTTCACTACAGTAAGCCTAAAATAATATTTTTTTTAATTTGAGGGAATTTTAACTGTCGGGTCGGATTTGGTGTGAAATCACAGCCATATGTAATTCGTCCTTGTGTGTTAACGTCATATCTGTAAGCTGAGAAAGAATGTCTGGCTATGTTGCGAGAAGCAGGAAGCAAGTGCGACAGCTGTTTAGTCAGTCCAGTCACGGTTTCATGAGTCAGGACAGCAGCGGCAGACTTCTAAATAAACGATTAAAAATATGTTATTGTAAATGTTATACTGCATATTTCTGCGTATTAATTTTCTTGTTCAATAAAGTATTTCATCATTATTAAATCCTCGTTTTGCATTTTTATATTACAGTTTTTATTGTTTGCAGTGCACATACCTACTAATGTAGTATGATGGTTCACTTGCATTGTCCACTGAGGCTGTAGATAGTAACATAAAAATACAGTGTCTACAATTTGACTCATATCAGCCATTTCACGAGTTTCACCTATTAATGTGTAGTATAAAACAAACATTAATGTGTATTGTGTAGTGTATAAAGTGCTTAATAATCATATTAAATATGCACATGCAAAATTATCCATTCAGTTAACAATTGTTATTGTTTTTTTTTACAGAACTAAAGCAGGTTTTCTTATTGTTGCTGTTTTTTTTTTTTGTTTGTTTTTTTTGTTTTGTTTTTTTGTCGATGAAGCGACACTAGGGGTCTCTCGAGCGCCTTTTGCATATCTTATCTATGAGAAAAGGCCAATGAGAAATTGGCAGACAGAATTTGCATGTCCCGTTCCCAGACATACGGGTATAAAGGGAGGGAAACGCATTTCATTCATAAATTTTCTTCGGAGCCGACTGGTTGTGTATGCAGTGAGCTGCGAGTCACACACTGTTCCTCCCATCTTTGAGTGCGATTGCTGTTGGATCTACGGCACATATCAGCGGCTTTCTCCCTTCTCTGCACAGCAGTGCAGCTTTGCCCCTGGGCGCTTCGACAGAGCAGTTAAAAGAGTTTATTTCTCTAAAAGAGTTATTTCCTCTAAAAGAGCAAATACACAGCTGGCGTTGAACGTCCTTTGTGCAGGTCGTGTCTTTATAAAGATGCCCTTACGCCCCTTTGTTGTTCCTGGATGCGGTAGAGTCCTCTCCGCTCCTGATGGCCACAGGCAGCGATCACACCAAGGCAGCGTGTTCTCACTGCGAGAACATGACCATGGCAACGTTGCGGTCATGGCTTTCCTTCCTCAGAAGGAACACTACTCCAGCCGCCCCCCGCATCGCTCCTTCTTCCCACGGGATTGAGGGTGACGCGGCTGGTGATGGAGGTGATTTGGGGATGGCAGCAGGCTCGGTTTCACCGGGTATGTCCCCACGAACCACCCGCCCTCCGGCACACTCGTTGACTTCCGTCCGGTTCGTGGCAAAAGCGGCTCACCTCACAGCCAGCCTGCCTATCCTCTTGAGCCCCCCGAGCCAGATGAGCTCACCGCTGCATCGGAGAGCGGTCCGGCATCTGACGCGGATGACTCAACAGGGCTGCCACCTTCGGGCAAGCATGCCCAGTCTGAGGCTGACACCCAGATGTCCGACATGCTTGCCCGGGCTGCCGTCAGCGTGGAGCTGGACTGGAACCCTCCATCCTCCCCACAGCCGTGTCACCCCGGTCCCTTTCTTCCCAGAAGTGCATGATGAGCTGACGAGTTCATGGAGGACACCCTTCTCCACCCATCACAAGGCCTCTCGCTCATCCGCTCTCACTACCCTCGACGGCGGAGCAGCCCACGGGTACACGGCGGACCCCAGGTGGACAGAGCGGTTGCGATCCACCTGTGCCCTGGGTCACCCTGTGCTCCCCTCCAAGGCCTGTATGATGACGTCTTCACTGACCTCCAAAGCCTACAGCGCCACCGGACAGGCCACTTCAGCCCTGCATGCCATGGCCCTCCTGCAAGTCCACCAGGCCAAGGCATTTAAAGATCTGCACTTGGGTAGTCCTGATCCCGACGTGCTGCAGGAACTGCGCTCAGCGACCGACCTCACCCTCAGGGCCACAAAGGTCACAGTGCGGTCACTTGGGCAGGCGATGTCCACTCTGGTGGATCAGGAACGTCATCTGTGGCTGAACTTGGTTGAGATGTGTGAAGTGGAAAAGACACGCTTCCTCGACGCACCTGTCTCCCAGTTCGGTCTTTTCGGTGACACCGTTGAGGACTTCGCCCAGCAGTTCTCCGCCTGCTAGCCGAGGGTGTCCTCCTGCAGCTAAGAAACGTGTAGCTCTGCCTCAACCCAGGCCCAGCTGCGTCGAGTGCCCCGCAGGAAGCGCACAACCCCTGTCTCTAGCGGACCCCTTTGAGGACCCGGAAGGCTCCCAAGCGTTCCTGAGACGCCCGACTCAGAGACCAAGACGTTCGCTCCGGAGCTGGTAAGAAGACCACTCCGTCCCCGGGTGGAGGGCCGGGAGGAGAATCCTTTGTTGAATTTATTTCATTTGCTGCACCATGTTGTACCCACATTCTCAGTAAAAGAGCTATTTCCTTTGTCTCTGGGTCACCTGGCCCGCAAATGCTGATCTCACGGCACTCTGACGCCACACTTGCAATCCAATTTGCCAGGCAAAATTTCCTCAGCCGTTTAGGGCTTCAGGTCAACTGGGAAAAGAGCAAGCTAGCCCTGGTTCAGAGCATCTCTTTTCTCGGCATGGAGTTAGACTCGGTCTCAATGTCAGTGCACCTCACCAACCAACATGCGCAGTCAGTGCTGAAATGCCTCGCCACCTTCAGGCTGGGCACAGCGGTCCCTTTAAAACTTTTCCAGAGGCTCCTGGGGCATATGGCGTCCTCCGCGGCACGCTCCATGTGATCATCTCCCCCGCCTGCCGCCAAACATTCAAACCCTGGACAGACCTCTGCTTTCTGCGGACAGGAGTCCCCTTGCAGCAGGTGTAACGATGCGTCCTGGTCACTACCGACGCCTCCAAATTGGGTTGGGGTGCCATGTGCAACTCAAGTCGCTGCGTGCTACTCACATCCCAGGCAACCTCAACATGGTGGCGGACGCGCTATCACGACAACGCTTTCCCAGCCCCTGAAGTGCCGCTTGTTCACGAATTGGTGTTCTTCCCAGGCTGAAGACCCACAGATGAGCGCAGTTTGGTCAGTGCTCTCATTCCTGCAGGAGAGGTTGGAGGGCAGGCTGTCCCCCTCCACCTTGAAGGTTTATGTAGCTGCTATCACGGCCCACAACGACATAGTAGATGGCAAGTCTCTGGGTAAGCACGACTTAATTATCAGGTTCCTAAGAGACGCCCGGAGGTTAAATCCCTCACAGCCAAGCCTGTTCCCATCCTGGGATCTCTCAGTGGTCCTCAGGGGCCTTCAGAGACCCCCCTTCGAGCCGCTAGAATCAGTCGGACTCAGGGCCCTCTCCCTGAAGACGGCCCTAAAGCTCGCACTCGCCTCCATCAAGAGGGTCGGGACCTGCACGCATTCTCTGTCAGCGACACTTGCCTGGAGTTCTGTCCGGCAGACACTCATGTGATCCTAAGACCGCGACCGGGCTACGTACCCAAGGTTCTTACCACTCCCTTCAGGGACCAGGTAGTGAACCTGCAAATGCTGCCCCGTGAGGAGTCAGGCCCAGCCCCTTTGTTGCTGTGTCCGGTACATGCTTTGCGTATCTACTTGGACCGCACGCAGAGCTTTAGAGATTCTGAGCAGCTCTTTGTCTGCTTTGGCGGACAGCGAAAGGGAATGCTGTCTCCAAACAGAGGCTTTACCACTGGGTAGAGGGCGCCAATACATTGGCCTATCCCAATGTGATTGGCCGTGCCTGGGTGTGAAGAAGTGTTGCATCCTCATGGGCACTGGCCAGGGGCACCTCCCTAGCAGACATATGCAGAGCAGCGGGTTGGGCAACACCCAATCCCTTTGCGAGATTTTACAATCTCAGGGTTGAGTCGGTTTTGTCCCATTTTTTCTCAGGTAAGAGCTGGTAGAACTCAGTAACATGCTGACAAACTGACCGGGTGGATCACTTGCACCTAGCGCCCTTTCCCTCTGCTGAGGTAAAATCGTGCGCTCTTATCCCAGGAGATCCCACTAACTCGTCTCACTGGATGACTCCTCCCTAGCCCTCTTGTCCGCGAATTCAGCGGAGGAATTCGCCGACCAAATCCGATGCGGGTACTCAATCTACCCTCTTTAACTCTATACAAAGAACATAGAGAGAGAAAAGGCATGGCTGGCGCGGCCTGCTCCCATGCTTGGCATGTCGCCTTGATCCCCCCTGTCGGGGGTAAAGAACCAGAAGGCTTTGATGATTTTATGGGACGTTGGGGAAGGGTACGTGCAACCTGACACAGCCGATCGCTTTGGCACGTAAAATTCCTGCCCACTCCTGTGTCTGCAGTACACGTACACAGCTCAGCGCATGGCATGATTTAAATTGGACCCCTAGTGTCGCTTCTTCGACACAACGTCGAAGTGAACGACAGACGGGGAACGTCTAGGTTCCGGATGTAACCTCTGTTCCCTGATGGAGGGTGAACCGAGCCACTGCTGTGGCCGAACCTCATTGTCGGCTCCTCAGAAAAATCCTGAATGAAACAGACGCATTTCCCTCCCTTTATACACGTATGTCCGGGGGCGGGACATGCAGATTCTGTCTGCCAATTTCTCATTGGCCTTTTCTCATAGATCAGAGATGCAAAAGGCGCTCAAGAGAGACCCCAAGTGTCACTTCTTCGACACAACGTCTCGTTCCCTCCATCAGGGAACGGAAGTTACATCCGTAACCTAAACGTTTTCTATATATAACTTTACATGTAAAAATGGACATGCAAATGTGACACATTGCTACAAAAATAAATTGACTATTGACTACTGTTGAAATCGGTATGTAAAAAATTCAGTATGACACACAATAGCATTCAGCTAGACAAAACTTGAAATTCTTGTATAGTACAGATAGCAGTCAGTGTTAAAAAAAAAACATAGAACATAAATTACATTTGTACATAACAAACTTTTCCAGGGTTGACTGACATGGTGAAAAAACCTCTAAACATTTTGACCTGTACGGCTCACACGATGACAAAAAAAACCTTTTCATTTTGGTGGCATTGGCCATTCTAGGTTTTGAAGCATAAATTAAATGTTTTGGGTGAGTTACTACATTTTGCAGACATGTAATAGAGTTGCGATGTCCCATAAAACAGTTGTGACAATTGCACTTACAGTTTAGTGAATGTTAATACTGTTTAAAAAATGTGCCAAAGCGATTTAGAAAAACTGTAAATAAAATTTGCAAGTATTTTTATTTACATTAACTAACAACCTGTTAAGCATTATGTAATGTTATTTAAATTAATTAGTAAACATTAACAAATGCATTATCTCTTATGTCTATCTATTATTTTAATATACAGTAACTAATGATCTGTTCATCTTTATATAATATAGTATTTGTTAATGATTTATTAATGAAAGCTACTATAAAGTGTACCAAAGTACTTGGAGGTTCTCTTTTTACATTTCTTATTTGCATGACATTTTTAAATATTTAAATTCTATTATAAAAAATTGCAAGTTGCTGTTTGATTTTACTAATGTTTAAAGAAATAGTAATCTAAAAGATTCCGTTACTGATTTCAATTTTAGTCATGTAATTTGTAATAAGTACTTCATTTTATTCTGGGAAAAGCATGTTATAGATTTATTACAGTATATGTCTTATAAGACAAATACATTTAAGGTGAAGTTTGTAATTTCTGCACCTCATTAGTATCACCAAACTTATTTTAAAAAAATATATTGATTGCTTTCAAACCATTGGCTTGTCATTGGCTGGACGAAAAGATCCCACAGAGCCAAAATTTTGGCAAAACAAATGGCTACAAAAGAGAATGTATTTCATTAAAAAAAAAAAAATATTGTACACATTTCCCCTTTAACAGAACAAATTGTATCTGTTCTCATATAAATAACAATTTGCAGTTGGGTTAATATTGAAGATATTTAAATCTTTGTTTACTTAAATGTATTTGCTTTTTGTTTACTGAGAGTTATTTAATTCTCTCCACATACATACTCTCACTAAACTATAATCATAATGAAATATTACTTTCAATAAAATACATTTCATTGCCCTGTAATTTCATTCAGCAAAAATAAAAATAAAAACAGAGAGAGAGATGGGCTAAATAATTCAAAGACGGAAAGAAATACATATATGCAATAAAGAAAACTAAATCAAATATTTTAATCAAATATTTTGGGATTTCTCACCCAATATTTATGTAATTTTATTACCAGTTTCTCACCCACATCTATCATATCATTTGTGAAGTTATGTATTTAACCACTGGAGTCTTATGGATTACTTTTATGTGTCCTTTATGTGATTTTTGGAGCTTCAAAGGTCTGGTCACCATTCACTTGCATTGTAAGGACCAACAGAGCTGAGATTTTGTTCTAAAAATCTTTGTTTGTGTTCAGCAGAAGAAAGAAAGTCATAAACATCTGGGATGGCATGATGGTGAGTAAATGATGAGAGAATCTTTTTTTTGGGTGAACTATCCCTTTATGAAGCAACATTTTATACCTGTTTTTAGATAATATCTAGAATTATTCTTGCCCCATTTGCAAATTTGTATTTCTTGTTTTTTTAGCATAAATCTCACTAAATGTTGTTAGATTTATGTTTAAAATAAGAAAAAGCAATTTGCCAGTGATGGTAAGGAACATAATTTAATGTTTAAAGTCTTATTGTCATATACAATTTTGTTTCTCAAGTAAATGTATCTTGTTTTAAATGAAAAATTCTGTTATTTACTCAACTTCATGTTGCTCCAAACACATAATTTTCAGGCTTCCGTGGAATTCAAAATAAAAAATGAGGCAGAATTTTAGGGACTGAAAGCCACAGTATTCACTTTAATTGCTAAACTCCAAACATCTCCTTTTGTGTTCCACAGAAGATATTTTGCAATGTGTTCTTATCTAAAACATTTGAGTAATTTGAGAATGTTCTTCTAATACAAATATTACAAATCTAATGTTGGTTAACCCAGAGAAGCACATACCTTGCATGGTCAAAGTACTCTTTATGCTGGTTTCGGTAGAAGACAGAAAACCGCAGCATTCTGCCGGCGATGACCTCTGCTTTCTCCAACAACTGTGTGAGATGAACAGTGGAATAATCTGAGGGCACAGAAAAAAATTAAGTGGAGAGGAGAGGAGAGGATGCAATACGAGCCAATAGCATGGCTTGATAGGTCCATAGAAGCCATAGCAACACTTCATTCTTCAAAGAACAAAATAATATATTTCTTCACCTAGAAGTGCACTGTAAAAGCTGTCACTATTCTTCAGTTTAAACTAGATATTCCAGTCTAGACTGAGAAAAAATGAATGTGCATCTCACCAGCTGTACAGAATTCATTGATCTCACTCCATTCCGACACGGCATAGTCTCCATCACCCTGTTTGGATGCGGTTTGAACGGCCACAGTGTACTCGGTGCGTGGACTTAGGAACCAGTGTCCTCGCACTGTCATGGGCAGGGGAACTGCTTTTGCTACCAGCTTAGTGGGGACATCCTGGAGGTGACAGATAATGGATGAGATTGATTAACACATGTGCAGTTTTATATGTGCTGTTCTTGTGGTCATAGTGTTTGCCATTTGGGGGGGGGGCCTTCAAAAAAATAGGTGGGTCTATAAGCAAATTTAGAAATAAAGTAAACATTTTGTTCCACAGTAGGGTTCCAGAAATAAAATTCTTATAATTTTCATCATAGAATGATTGAGCTCAGAGGATAAGCAAAGTCAGCGTCATTTCAACTTTATTTAGAAAAACAAATCAAGTTTAATTGCCAAATTCCTAGTGAAGAACTACACTACCCATAATTCTGAAGAGAGATCCACCAATCAGAGAACTCGCCACGGAAATGGGTATTGTGCCAAAAGTGAACATCCACTTCCGTAAAGCACTGTGAATAAATGATATTGACATCAAGTTGTCGTTCTTTCAGTACACTTTGGAAAAACTATTTCTATGTATTTAAATATTTCACAAATATGTTCAAATATATTGTATTTTTCACTTATGGTTAATAACTTAAATTATTTTTGTTCAGATGTTTAAGCATTTGTTTTTGCTTTGAATCAAAGGTTTATAATATTGTGATTCATCTCAGAGCTGATTGGTTTTGTTCAAGACTTAGATCTCTTTATTGAATAAGTTTTTTAAATATCTGTGGAGAAAATGTATGTTAAAAATACTTCCAGAACCAAGGGCACTGAAAAAGTGGCTGGTCACTTTTGTGTTGTTTTCCAACTAAAAAAGGTTTGGGATTGGGTGGGCATGAATGGTATTTGGGTGAGTTTGGCTCATCCTTAAATCTAAAAGTACTGGTGGTTGTCTCTACAGGATTGTTTAGTTATTTGTTTGTTTAGAATAGGATAATATACCAATATTTCTATACTGTCATTGGTATATTGATTAAATCCAAGTAGTGGTGAAAAATAGATTAAAGCAAAAATGAAAATTCTTTCATCATTTAGTCACCCTCATATCTTCCCAGATAAAACACAAATGAAGATTTTTAGAAGAATATATTAGCTCCGTAAGTCCATACAATGCAAGTGAATGGTGACCAAAACTTGAAAATCCAAAAATCACATAAAGGCACCTTAAAAGTAATCTATATGACTCACATCCTATGAAGTGATCCAATCGGGTTTGGGTGAGAAACAGACTAAAATGTAACTTATTTTTATCTAAATCTTGACATCAGCAGTCTCCTTGGAGATCATAATTTCCAGCTTGATTACACTTCCGAACTTGAAATCCCAATCGTGCCTAGAGTCTGCAATGGCAAGATGTCCAGTGAAAAAGGAGTCATATTTTGGTCTGTTCTCACCCCAAACCAATTAGATCACTTAAGAAGACATGGATTAAACCACTGCAGTGAAATGGACTATTATTATGCTGCCTTTATGTGCTTTTTGGAGCTTCAAATTTTGATCATCATTCACTTGCATTGGACCTACAGAGCTGAGATATTCTTCTAAAAATCTTTGTTTGTGTTCTACGGAAGAAAGAAAGTCATCTGTAATCTGGGATGTCATGAGATAACGATGAGAGAATTTTCATTCTTGGTGAACTATTTCTTTAAGGAAAACCAATACAAAACAAATCTCTTAATAATATAGTGTTCTGGCAATCTTTTGGTGAACACTGCTGCAGATTTGGTTTGATATACATGACAGGTCAGATGAGGCTATGAATAGAAATGAATGTACTCAGCGTCTGTATGCACACACCTTGTGTTTGAACTTGTTGGCATTCTTGTTCTCTTTCTTGTTGAGGTCGATGAAGTAATGTGTGATCCGCTCCTTTGCTCTGGAGTCCATGTCCCAGCAGATCTTAAAGGAGTCGCACGTGATGTTGCTAATTTTGATGTTCTGGGGAACAGGAAGTTCCTCCATCTCTGCGATGCCACTGTCCATGGACTTATTGCCTGAGAGATGGAGAGAGATGGTGTGAGAGAAAACAGATAAAATGTCTGAGGAAACTCATTTTGGTGGATTCTATTTACCTTATTAAAAATATATCTGGATTTCATCTAAACATCTTACAAGTTCTCACACAGATTTCTTTTAAAGACACCTAATATCAAAATAGGAGATTTGTAGCATTTACATACCATCTAAATGTTAGTGTCCTGACCTAAACGTTGGCATCTTGCACTCAGGGGTGTATACAAATTTGTGTTGAATCAAATGCTCTGTAAAACAAGTATGTCTCTCCCTCTAATACCAACTGCAACCTATTAGCATGTAATAAATCATGGTTCATGTCTGTAGCCAATGGACTATTTACAAAAAGGGGACGAGACCTTTAATATGTTCTGCCCAAACTTCCTGTCCTTTAAAGTCTGTTTGAAGTACAAATTGGACTTTTATGACGTTTAGTTCATGGCATACTCCCATACTACTCTTACTATGTCTGCCATATGGCAGAAGTAATAAGATTGTTATGGTTAGTGTGTCATTCCGAACACAGCCCATGTCTCTTAGCTTTAAGGTCATCTTTGTGATAGTGTACTCCTAAAAGATGACAAAATTAGCAAACATATACATATTTAAAATTTCAGGTAATTAGATCAAAAATACTGATGACTCTTCAAGAATTTAGGGATGTATCCAAGTTTTTGTCCAATAAAATACTTCCTGTTTCAAAAGGAAATACAGTATGTCAACATAGGAAAGACAACTGTGCACATCAAGACATTTCATGGAATCTGAAGGAGATTTGTTATTTAGGTTATAGCAAAGGACAAAATTGCTAACAATACCATGTTTTCATGAGTTTGCCCTCCTTTATCCAGGTCACGACTGAGCATCCTGGTATGAGTACTGGTCCATTACTACAGCACTAGGATCTACACAAACAGGTCTCTCCAGTGTGAATATTGACTGTCAGGATGTGCCACAGGGCATCGCGTCAAAGCGTGTTTATAGAGAACTGGGTCATTTCTGTTATGATGAGTGACAATGGAAATGCAATGTACATGTAAGTCAAATTCAGTGAGTATGCTGTATGGTTCAGTTAAACTGATAGGGTTCATCTCAACTAGATTTTTAGTTTTGGGTGGCCCAATGCAAAAAGACACCACCCCCAAGTCTAATAATTGAGTTTTTTTGTTTAATAATCAACTGTTGGACTGGATTAGTAATTGTTCAGCTGATTCTTTGTAAAACTTTCAGTAGACTTCCAGACTTCCACATTGACATCATAATCTTTTCATGTGATTTTTTCCCCAAGTAATCAACACAAACACAATCAAGCCCACCTCAAAGCATGTCCCTTTTATCCCTGAAATAAATGAGATGAAATCACTGTCATCATTTAGACCTTTGTATGGTTAAATCAGCAAAACATAATAAAAACTCTTTTTCTCAACTGGTTTTGCTTTAGGGCCACTGATTGTGCTGGTTTTGGTAACTGCAGAGGTTGCACACATATGCTCCAAAGCTCGTACTAACTGTTCATGGTGTTTCATCACCGGTCGACACACTCACTGTAAAAAAATAATACCCTTGCTTTGTCAGCACGCAAATGTTCGCTCCCGGTTTGAATGGCTCCATGGAAACCTATTGTTTCTATTCAAAATCTTCATGAAAGTCTGTGAAAAGGCCTTTAAACTTTAAAAAAATCATAATAACAATGTTGGTTAATTTGTTTTTCTCTATGGGAGTAAGTCAACTTGTATGATTTCTTTCGGTTTCCCCATCTCATAATATTATTATAACATTTGAACAATTTTGTTTTTAAACGTCTCTTGGATTTCAATGGTTTTATGCTTTTGACATGCAATAAATAACAAAACACACAAAACAGTTCAGCACAAAACAGCTTTATCCTTGATGCAAATGAACTTTTTATATACAATACGTATTTCCAGTGATATACACTGGATGTGTATTTTCTTTTACCTTGCATAGTTTTGTTCATGGTTTTCAAAGTTGTGTCACAACCTTTTTTCACTTTTGAAGAATGCTGCACAGTTGTTTTTCATGCCTGTCTATTATTGTGGTATTCAGATAAACCCACCCCTCAATGGCATAAAAAACAATACTAGCTGTAGTTAGTCACTACACAAGTAGGTAATTCTTGACCAGAATAAGCTACAATGTGGACCAAACCTTTTGCCATTTGGTCAAATGTCTGGCTGTGCGAAAAACTCTACCTCAAAACTGTCTACTACCCCATCTCTATTGGGAAATGCGATTTAATGAACTTGAAAGATAAAGAGGGAGCACAGAAAAAAAAGAGCTGTAAACAGACATATTACCTGCCCAGTCAGCTAAAACAGCTGTGAAAAGACACGCAGGAAAAAGAGAGATGAAGGGAATTCATTTAGAGCTGGCAAAGCACCATACGGGAGACGTCCTCCTGACTCTGTTCAGATGAAACATTGAGGGTGAGCAGTTTCCTCTCAACCATCAGAAAGAACCTGAATGAATGATTCATCACCAGGCCCTTACTGTACCTCCCAGTGCTGAATCATTTCTTGTTTTATCCTTTGCCTGCAGACTGCGTTCTCAGAGCAAAGTCTCAGGAGAACAAGAGACCACCTACGTTAAGGAGGAGCACTCTGACACCAAGTTCAGTCTCAATAGTAGGCCTATGCTGACTGATGACAATGACTTCTGGAAAAACAATGGCACTTTCAGATCACAAGTACTCCTTATTCATAACCAGAGAAACAAGGCAAATGAGAGATTTCTGAATACGGAAGTCTGCTTTATCATCTTAGTTTTATGTGGGTGGTTTGTGTGGGTTGTCAGTATGAAGTAGCTGGAACAGCAAGAAGTGACATATCAAGTGTAGAGCTGCCCACCTCACTTAACACACACCCACACAGCAAACACAATAAAGAGACTCACAGTCATTAACACACTTATAGAGCACACGTGTGCTGTATATACACAGATGAGCTAAAACATTATGGCCAATATGCTGTTGATCTTCCATGTGCTGCCAAAACAGCACCAACCCGCCAAGGAATGGACTCTACAAGACCCCTGAAGATGTCCTGTGTTATCTGGCACCAAGACATAAGTAGAAGATCCTTCAAGTCCTGTAAGTTACAAGGTGGAGCTGCCATGGATCAGAACTGTTGGTCCATCAAATCCCACTGATGCTCAATCAGATTAAGATCTTGGGAAATTGGATGCCAGTGCAACACCTTGAACTCTTCATTATGTTCCTTAAACTATTCCCGAACAATGTGTGCAGTGT